>JACVVK020000216.1:695000-717500 GCA_018292915.2 Batillaria attramentaria | reverse complement strand
GACCAGCACAAGTGTAAACGCAGGTATACAGCCGTTAGTTACTCCCCCTTTGGGCAGACCGCTCGTTCTCTTCCGACCTGTAAACACCGGTAACCGGTGAGCGTTGTCCAAATCACCGTGTTTGTAATTCCTGACCGCACGGGGCCAGGTGTTCTGCAGGTAGCCTGATGATGGCGTGGAGGGCACGCTAGATTTGAAAGAAGGAAATACCTGGGTTTTGTCCCGAGTTTAATAGGCCAGCATCGCGATGCAGACTGATCACGAACATCACCGGAGGGTGAATCGAACCCGCTGAATGTGAAGTCTAGACACTTAGATCTAAAGACATAGATCCAAAGACAGAGATCTCTGGTGAGGGTGACGACTGACGTGGACATCGGAAAGGCCATTACACGTGAAGCTGTACGGGCCCCGGCGGGTACTGGAGAGGACAGACACGTTCATGGCCAGACTTTACTGAAAAACACGGGGGTGGTCGGTGGTCTAGTGGTTAAGAGACTTGTCACCAATGTGAGAGGTTGGGGGTACGAGTCCCACTCGGGGCAAAGAATTTTTCCTTCTCATATGTGGCACCGATCATTCGGGCCGATCGTCGGGGGTTCCTCCCCCTCTGCTTTGGAAATGTTCAGCCCTCAAAATCTGAAAAATAAATGCAATTCTAAATTCCGAAACTTAAATAGGTGAGCTGACCCTTCGCACCACGTGATTGTAATGTGTTTATGTCCAGTGTGTGAGAGAATGTGTGTGATTCACGTGCGCGTGCGTGCTAGGTTCAGTTCGCGGCGCTTTGAGCCGATTCATGAAATTGGGTATTATCATTATTAACTTCCAGTGGACGAGAAGTTCGGCAGCAGCAGCAACAACAACAAGAACAACAACAGACCTAAACCAACAAGTATGACTTCAGTAGAGACACTACAGACACACGCTGAAAATTGGCTGAGGTAGGCATCCCTAGTTTCCGTATGCATATATAAATGCGTGCAAAGATTTTGCAAAAAAAAAAATGCCGATAGTCGTTGCTAATTTGGCCGCTGTTCAGTCAAAGATTTCAACTCCCTCTGTAAATTTTGACGTCGGAAGATCACGTAACTGCTGAAACGGAAAATTTAATGACTACTGTAGCCAAAGCGACCTCACGGATATTTTTGCGTGAGAAGTCAGCACGAAGGTTACTGTTTGTAAGTCATTTCGCCCTTAATGGCTTAATCTTGGGCCTTCCGGAGCAGAACGTAGTTAGTCTACATGATTCAATGTTCAATAGTACATTTCGTGCCGGCACGACATCCTGCAGACGTTTTTGACGCTCCTTTCGGTTTCAGTCTTGTATGCGAGAATCAGGCAAGAGTAACGGTTCCTTAACGGCTCTTTTGCAAGGGAGAACGCTTTGCCTACATGCCCTGTTCGATAGATTTGGAATTTTGTCGTCTGTGCGTTGGACAGAAGGCAAATATTGACCGTTGCTGAAGCCGCCATTTAGGTTTTTATGTGCTGGGGTAGTGAGCAGGAGTCTGGCGAAAGTTAAAACGATTAGGGTGATCGGTTTGAGCCAGAAATTGACCAAGAAGGAACGAGGAAAGTCTCTGTGGCGGTGACTGCAGTGTTACAGGTGAAACCTGGCTTTGACGTGCATTGTGACTCTTTTCCAGTGTTTGCTGTTTTTCTCAGCTCAGCAGTAAAACAGTCATTTCTTCTCCTTCTTCTTCCTCGAACACTTAGACAGGCACGCCAGTAGTCCTGATGAAGGCTGCAGTCCGTCGGAGACACTCAGCCGGGCCGAAAATCTTCTCCCGCAACGGTGTGTCTGTAGGCCAGGTTGTCGCTCTTTGGTTCTGGTGCGTTGGACAGTTTTGCAGGAGGTGTTCAACTGTCATCCGCGGTGCGCCACAGGGGCATGCTGCAGTGTCACCAATGTTGAATCTGGTGAACATGTGGTGTTTGAGTCTGCAGTGACCTGTCCTCAAACGCACATTATTTCAGCAAACGTGATTATAAGATCAACGTGCAACACTCGCACCAAGCCACAATCATGTCACATTTAACTTCATGCATAAATTAACTGATTATGAATATTTTAGTGAGGCCGCTGCCGCAAAACCTCGGAGGCCCACAGGTTTGTGAGGCGGCTGGTTGTTTTTGTCTTTTAACGTCCTTCTTTACCACATACTGGTAATATCAAAGACTGGACAACCAGGATCACCCAGAATCAATAGGCCTATTTGGATCCCAGCAGGGACTCGAACTCACGACCCGAGTATTGAATGCCCATCGCTCTACCATTCAGCTATTCCGGCTCTCGAATCTGTTTTGTGAAAACTGTACAACTGACTGTGCCTGTAGACAAACATTGACTTTAAAGATCAAAAAGCTTTCCGAAGTGTGAAAAAATTTTACAGAGTCGACCGTGCAAGCACAGTCAGCTTTGTCACAGTTGCAGAGTTTTCGGCGTCCCTGAAGCCCTAATAAAAGCCAACGGCAGCCTGATTTCACGGCTCAGTGCAGCACTCAGCATCCGCTAGACACTGTAGCGACGTGTCTCGCTCACTGACCAAAAGCCAAATAATGTCACGGCAAACTCGTGCTCTGGTTTTGTAAGGATCCCCGAAGCGCTGAAAACTCAGCAACTGTCACAGAGTTGCCTGGATTATGCACAGTCGAAGGAGTCACAGTAAACTTTTTTCACACTTCGGAAAGCTTTTTGTTGGGAGCTTAGATCTTTAAAACCTCTATGTTCGTAACGCCGCTGAGATGGAAGACTGCCGCTTTCGAAGTTCTAAGGTGTTTTACCAGATAGAAGGATGTTTCATTTGGCCATTGTGACTGTTTTCGCGACCGTTTTGCCGGGATATTCATGACAGGAAGCGTGGAATGTGGCTCTGTCCCGCAGTCCCAAACCACACGGACCTCCATAGCATCATCTTACCATCCTCCTCATCTCCATCTGCATCATGTGACTTCTAATATTGGGTAAATACGACTTTCTTTGAGCCTGCGGTCCATTTTTTAACAGACTGGGACTCGAAAAGGCTGATAAAAATAGCTACGTATCAGCGCCGTCTAGCTGGTCCTCAGTCCGCAACCAAATAACGTCGTCTGCTCAGTACGTGGTACACTTCTACAACAACTTACACGCCGGCCAGGGTCACTACAATGGTCTCAGATGCTATATTGTGTCCCACGTGACTGATTCCGATGTACAGATTCAGTGGATTTGATGGAAAGCTTTCCACACGATGCTGTATGCCTGTCGTACGTACTGAAACTTTAAAGAACACCGGCCCCCGTGGTGTAGTGGGCCTAGCACTTCGGACCATGGACCGGGAGACCCGGGTTCGAGTCCCAGCCGAGGCAAGCGGGATTTTTTCTACCTAGGTCGGCTCCTACCCAGAGCGGGTGTGCTATGGGCCCAATGGGGAGGCTGTTGCCACGCAGCCGAGATTCACCCACTTCACGGGTACGACTTTGGGGGTGCTTCCCTTGGTATGACACGTCTTATGATGTGGATGATTACACGGCCGACACTGCATGTGCCGTAGTTCCCGGGCCTGGTTAATGCCGGGATATTCATGACAGGAAGCGTGGAATGCGGCCCTGTCCCGCAGTCCCAAACCACACGGACCTCCATCGCATCATCTTACCATCCTCCTCATCTTCATCATCATGCATAATAATAATAAAAAATTGCCCCAGCTTCCGAGCCCTCCGTGGATTCCGACCATCACCTGGGAGGAACACCACTGGAGCTGGCAAAAGAGCTGGGGCAGCATGAAAAAAAAAATTACAGAGCTCTCTAGTCCTTAGTCCTTACCAAGACGCAGCTAGCCTGAGCTGCATGACAGTAATTGACGGAGTATAACGGATGAAGGTGGTGTGGCCAGGTACTGACGGGTGAGGGGATAATAATTTACCGTCTCCGTTCCGACTTCTCATTCCCGCTGAAACTAGAAATGTCGTCCGAAGTATGTGAAGCACATTTTTGCGTGTTCCGTGTTCAGACATAGCTAGACTCATCCTGCACAGATAGTGCGTTTTTAGAGCGTATTGGGGGTGAGCGGTGGTCTAACAGGTAGCGCGTCGGACTTAGCCGGTGCGTTACTGAACGGCTGTCACGGCGAGGAAGCGTGGGTTCGAGACCACATATCGAGCTTGTGATACGTGATACCGGTTTTCCTGGCTGCTCATCGGGGGTTTCTCTCCGGGTTATCCGGGTTTCCTCCCCCAGCAAATTTGGAAAATAGGATAGATATTGGGTGGCGCTGCACCGCGACGACGCGCTTCCCCCAGGGGAAGCAGCCCGAATTTCCCCAAAGGGACAATAAAAGTAAAAGATTTGTCGGTGTTCAGAGCCAGAAAACCAAAAGTCTCAAATCACGCTTAAATAATCAGAATCGAGTAAGAGAAGTTCTCCCTTGAATTAGCCGAAAATACAGGATTGAAATTTGTTTTGTCTTGTGCGCTCTACGTGTGTTTGAGTCTTTTGGTCAGCGCTGCCTCCAAACCCCAGCACTGGCCCCGTATGTAAAACTCGAGGTTAATTTAACCCGCAGCTACGGGCCCAACCCAGACAAGAACAAAAGAAACTCCAAAACAAAATTTAATTTAAAAAAAAAGGAAGCGAAGAAAGAAAGACAAAACTCCTTCTACAACGGCGTAGGCACCTTGCTGGAATGGACCCGCTTTCTGATTTAAAACAAAAACCAACAGAAAATTTAACCCTAGAGCTAGTTTAGTTCGAGTTTAGACTCTAACCCAGGGCTAAACTCCGTAACCCCGACTTTTACCTGCGGGCCCTAGTGATTTCTGACAAGAATTAGCATATGTCCACCGAAGGACCAATAGAGTATCCACTGTGCTGTGAATTTTCCGGATTTTCGACAACTCCAGATTTGCCTTGAGGATTTGACGGGTCTTGTCAAGAAAAGGCGATAGCAACCGAGTTTTGACGAAATGTTTAAGGCTGACGGACGTGCTGCATAATGAATGCAATTATGTGGACTACGAGATCCTGCGGAGGAAGTGGGGCTGGATTGGACACACCCTCAGGAAGCCAGCATCCAGCACCACACGCCAAGCCCTGACATGGAACCCGCAGGGGAAAAGGAAGAGAGGCCGGCCTCGCAACAGCTGGAGGCGGGACACTGAGGCAGAGCTATGTAAGCAGGGGACCAACTGGACTGGAGTGGCAAGACTAGCCCAGAACAGAGTGCGATGGCGAAGGGTTGTCGATGGCCTATGCTCCACGTGGAGCCAAGGGCCTAAGTAAGTAAGTATGTGGACTACGAACGTGATTTGAAAGACAAAATGTCAGGAGGTGGACTAGTGTAATTGCTTCCCTTTCGGATTATGTCCCTGTCATATTTATAGATCTAGTGCGTGGGCAACGTATCGAGCCGCCTTAAGAAGAGAAATCCAGTTCAGATTCAACTCAATAACGTTAATTTTTAGAGGATGAACATTTCAGTGATAACTAACTTGTTGGCTATGAATACTGACTATAGTAAATTTGAGTAAGCCCTCCATTCTGTCAGGGACGTTTAAATCCACATCGCTACATAGCGGAAGTTCTGCAAAAGAGAGTGATCTTTTTGTAATGTTGTTGTTGCAGCAGCTGTTTCGTTGTAGTTTGTTTTGTTTGTTGTAGCTGGTTTTGGGGGCTGGATTTGGTTTTTTGTTTTGTTTTTGTTTGGTTGGTGGGTTCGTTGTTTGTTTGTTTGTTTGTTTTTTCTTGGGGGCGGGCTTGTTTGTTTGTGTTCTTGTTGTTGTTTGTGGTGGTGGTGTTATTTGTTTTGGGTTGTTGTTGGTTTTGTTTGTTTGTTTGCGTTCGAATCCCGGCTCTGACCAAATATTTGTGCTGGCTTTTTCATCGTTGCCCCGTCTTTGATATCACCCGTATGTGGTGGAAAAGGACGTTAAACCCCCAAACACCCATCCGCACCCCCTCGTTTGCTTACTGTTTGTTTAAATCGTCGGCTATTCTCTGACCGTACTGACATTTCCATTCAGGGATCACCCTTCACCTCCTACATTTTAACAGCTACACACTAGCATATCAAACTCGGCTGTCCTCGTCCACAAACTGGTGTGACCCTGTCAAAACCTTCACTGTCACCCTGTCCGAATGTCTGCTTGCTAACCTCGTCAGTCCGGAAGCGAAGCCGTCTGAATGCCAGCAGGCGAGACTCTAACTCAGAGGGAGGCTCTCTCAAATTTCGAAGAAAACAACAAGCAATTTCCTGGTATCTCCAGGGAATGGGACATGGAAAGGCACGTCTTATCCCTAAAACACAGTTTTCAAGATACGCGCTCAAAAATTCGACTTCTCGTGGATTTGTCCAGTTACTTATTTCAAAATCGAGCTTTGGCGAAAGACTTTCGAATAAAGCGCGGGTGAACAGTGTACAGGCTAAAGAATGTGTAGAATATCGAGGCGGATTATTTAAACAGAAGGTATTTCTGTTTGAGAACGATATCTCTCTCTCTCTCTCTCTCTCTCTCTCTCTCTCTCTCTCTCTCTCCGTTGCTTTTTTTGGCTTATATTTGGTTGTTTGCTTCGTGAATGTCCTTGATCGTTTGTTTGTTTGTTTGTTTGTTTGTTTGTTTGTTTGTTTTGGTTGCTTGATTTCTTTCTTTCTTTCTTTCTTTTGTAATTTAGAGTAGCAACGGCAAGTTTGGAAATGGTAACTGTGTCAATAGCTTTACCGTTGATAAATAAAGGATCATTGTCATTGTTACACTCTCTCTCTCTCTCTCTCTCTCTCTCTCTCTCTCTCTCTCTCTCTCTCTTAGCCAATGAGCGTTGGACTGTCAATTCTTGTGTCTTGAGTTCGATTCCTGGCTAGGATCGCTAGATTTCTGCTTTGTTTTCCTTTTTGTTCATTACCCCGTCTTTTGTATTCTCATGTGGTGAAAAAAAAAATGACGTTAAAAGCGCCAACAGTCGACCAACCAACCAATCAACCAACCAGCCAACCATCACTCTCTCTCTCTCTCTCTCTCTCTCTCTCTCTCTCTCTCTGACCTGCCACCCCAGCTGGGGCCGAATATTTGTGCTGGCCTTTTTTCTCGTTGCCCCGTCCTTACATGGTGGAAAAGGACGTTAAGCTCCCAAACACCCACCCACCAACCCACCTGATCTACCACCCAATCACGGAAATTCCACCCCAGACAAGAACCTTGCAAGAAAATCTCTGTTAAAAAAAAACACAAAACTATCGCTCCGCTTAGCACCTACACATCGTCACTCACCGTGTTTTTCTTCGCCCTTTCCCACCTCGGCAGGGCCCCTCGACAGACAACTGACATTGTAACGAAGCGAACAGCGTGTGCTCTGTGATGATACCTCCCAGCGGTGAGTAGTGAAGTGACATGCTAACGATTGCGTCAGCTGTTTTCCCTTTGTCGTCACTCATTTACTCGGGAGGGGTTTTCGAGGGTGGCAAATTAGTTTTCGTGAGCGTGTACGGGGAAAAGACAAAGAGGGAAAGGCAAGGAGGAAAATGGGATAATGGCGTTGACGAGAGACCCACGAAAAACCGTTTCACGAGCCGGCGAAAGTTCTTCACACCTTTCCTCGTCGTAAACCAGGGTCCGTAGCAACAAGAACAAGATTTATTGTCATGAAACCCTTTGGGGTTATTAGACACAATGATGTTTCCTAACATTTCCATCGAGATGTTGGTGAATTATATCTAGTATCGCGAAATGTCTTTATATTGGGTTATAATTAATGAGTGTCCCAGTATCAGGAGGCGATCGGGTGGTCCGTTGTAGTCACGTCGTCGGGGGGCGGTGGTGGTAAGGCCGTGGGTGTCCAGCGGTGATTCTTGGGGCGGCGTTTGCGTCTCCAGCTCAGTGACTCGGTGTGTGTAGGCAAAAGAAAAAGGTGATTAGCAAAGAGGAGGGGAGGGGGTACTAGTTTGTTGCCCTAATCCTTTCTCTTTCCACGAAGCATTCGTATACGTACTTGGCTAATTCTGCCTGGCTGTCCACGTTATTTAGCAGATTACTTGGCTTCGTGTACATACCTACGTTATTTTGCATGAATTGTGCTCGGTTATTTACGTATAATTTACATGTATCTAGAAAATGTATTTCGTCTTCTACTACTCCGCAGGCAGGGCACAGTCTTTGTTCCCGTGGCAGGCCACGGTATCTGCCCCTTTCTATCTGTAGTATATGTGCGCTGATGCGTAATTTAGTGAGCGCTTTTCTATGTTGTGATAATCTTGCGCTGAGTATATACGGTAGTACGCCGTAGTTGAGGGCTAGTCCGTTAGCAGAGTTGGGAAAGCGTTGGACTGTCAGTGTTTAGATTGTAAGTTCAAATCCCGGGAAGTGAAAGTGAAAACTTTGTACTACCGGCCCCTGTAGTGTAGTGGTTGGCACTTCGGACCATGGACCGGGAGACCCGGGTTCGAGTCCCAGCCGAGGCAAGCGGGATTTTTCCTACCTAGGTCGGCTCTTACCCAGAGCGGGTGTGCTATGGGCCCAATGGGGAGGCTGTTGCCACACAGCCGAGATTCACCCACTTCACGGGTGCGACTTGGGGGGTGCTTCCCCTAGAATGACACGTCGTATGATGTGAATAATTACACGGCCGGTAAAGCAGGTGCCGTAGTTCCCGGGCCTGCTTAATGCCGGGTAATTTATGACAGGAAGCGTGGTATGCGGCCCTGTCCCGCAGTCCCAAACCACACGGACCTCCATACCATTATCTTACCATCATCCTCATCTCCACCATCATGCATAATAAGAATTGCCTCAGCTTCCACGCCCTCCGTGGATTCCATCCATTACCTGGGAGAAACACCACTGGAATTGGCAAAAGAGTTGGGGCAGCACATTTTAAAAAAAAGAATTGTACTGACCTTGGCGCGCCTCTCTTTGACACATACAGCGTACATAAACATTATCAGCCTTTCCACACTGAATCTACTCGTTAGGTAGCATCATTTGTCTGACGCTAGCTGCCTGGAGCCCCTGCGGTGACACCAAGCCGACTTCTTCTGGTTATTCTGTTTACCGCATAAACCGCAAGAGAAACGTACACAGCGATAACCAACGAAAACAGAAACCGTTCCTACGGGAGATCACTCCAAGCAAACCTGTAACGACTGGCAACGGTGGAACAGAATGAAGATTTCGCACACCTCTGACTGTTAATTACAACTATACTATAGTCGTAGCGGGGCGGTGGAAACTGAAATCTTGTTACGACTGTAGGGGGCGGTAGTGGGGACTGAAATTTTGTTACGACTGTAGGGGCGGTAGTGGGGACTGAAATCTTGTTACGACTGTAGGGGGCGGTAGTGGGGACTGAAATTTTGTTACGACTGTAGGGGCGGTAGTGGGGACTGAAATCTTGTTACGACTGTAGGGGTAGAGCGGTAGTGGGGACTGAAATCTTGTTACGACTGTAGGGGCGGTAGTGGGGACTGAAATCGTGTTACGACTATAGGGGCGGTAGTGGGGACTGAAATCGTGTTACGACTACAGGGGCGGTAGTGGGGACTGAAATCTTGTTACAACTACAGGGGCGGTAGTGGGGACTGAAATCTTGTTACGACTATAGGGGCGGTAGTGGGGACTGAAATCTTGTTACGACTGTAGGGGCGGTAGTGGGGACTGAAATCTTGTTACGACTGTAGGGGCGGTAGTGGGGACTGAAATCGTGTTACGACTATAGGGGCGGTAGTGGGGACTGAAATCGTGTTACGACTACAGGGGCGGTAGTGGGGACTGAAATCTTGTTACAACTACAGGGGCGGTAGTGGGGACTGAAATCTTGTTACAACTACAGGGGCGGTAGTGGGGACTGAAATCTTGTTACAACTACAGGGGCGGTAGTGGGGACTGAAATCTTGTTACGTCTACAGGGGCGGTAGTGGGGACTGAAATCTTGTTACGTCTACAGGGGCGGTAGTGGGGACTGAAATCTTGTTACGACTGTAGGGGGCGGTAGTGGGGACTGAGATCTTGTTACGACTGTAGGTGGCGGTAGTGGGGACTGAAATCTGGTTACGACTGTAGGGGGCGGTAGTGGGGACTGAAATCTAGTTACGACTGTAGGGGGCGGTAGTGGTTACTGAAATCTCGTTACGACTATAGGGGGCGGTAGTGGGGACTGAAATCTTGTTACGACTATACACTAAGTCCTAGCGTGGTAGTGGGGACTGACAACTTGTAACGACTATAGTCGCACGTCGGGCAGAATGAGTTAATCCTCTAAACAACACCAAAGAAACCTCTCAACATTTTGGCATCTAGCATCGTGTGATCACCATCATAATCTTCAAAAACAAAATTATCAGGAAAAATGCGGATCGTTCGTTCGTTAATTACGTCTCACAGAAGTGTCCATGATTCGGTTTACTGCATGAAATTCTCAAAAACTGATCAACTTTCATTCAGTAAGATGGAGATGTGGATGGAACCAGCCACGCATCACTAGCTCTGCTACCAAGTGAGCCGTGGCCAATCCAATCTGGTCTTGGCCATGTCACACTAAGTTTACAATCGAACTTGATTCCCGCACACAGGCCTAGGATAATAAGACGCGATGCGCGTGCAGGGATCAAACGCCAAAAGCTGACTTCATCTGTGGTCCAAGAACTCTTTACCATCGCCTGCCCCGGGACGCCCTGCTTTGACAGGAAGTTTCGCTTCCCTCGCGTGCGCATGTCCGTTTCAATGACAGCTCCGGGCTGAATATTTACATAGCTGCGCGGTGAATGACACTCACGCGCTGAATGAAATTCTGGCTTCATTTCGGAGAGGACAAATGCTGCGACGCGGTGTCAATATTGTGGGAATTTCTTCTACAAACTTCCTAGGGGGACCCGCTGCTCGGACGGGTAAATGAGTGTCGGGCGTGTTTAGTTTCAAACTGTAGTCTTTTTTTGTGCATCCGAGGAACTAGAAGATGCAGTTGAATGTTTTTGTCTGACAGGCTAATGCTTCACAGGCTGTAAGGAATGGCCAGCACTCTCCCGAGGTCGTGTTTAGCAAAGGCGCCAGCCGCCCACGTTTGATCCGTTCGTTTTCAATTATAACACTCTCCAGTACGTTCGTTTTAAAGTGCAGCGTATACACGTTCCCTAAGTACATATTCCGCACCCTGCCTAGTCTTGTTGTACCGCAAAGGAGCTTCAGATCAGGACCGCTTTGAATCCAGCAACCACTCCCAAACTCTTCTCTGTAGGGAATAAACAATGGTATTGGTGGCAACTGGCAGAATACCACAGGACCAAACTAGTCTATTTTTTCAAGTGAAACAGTTGTGTTGTTTGCCGAGCGTAATGAGGTCTGCTTCCGCGGAGGACTCATCCTTACCGCCTGGGTGAACGAAGATCTGCCAGTCAGTATAATCACGTAATGGAGAGGGCGTAGGGTGCTTTGATGCCGGGGAAAAAAATGTTACTAATTATGGCGCCTGGGGATGTTAATTTTGCCTGGCAGTCAGTGCGGAGGTGAGTGGGAGGGACCTTCCGGACTAGACGTTCAGTGCCTCAGGCTACCGTTTGTAACTGGGGAAGAAAGGAGTGAATGAATGAGTGAGTGAGTAAGTGAGCGGTCGTATGAATGAATGTTTACAAGGATCAAAATCGTAAGCTCAAGTACTCGTACTTGTCTCTGAGTTTGTCCTTCGCCTAAGGAATAAGGGGAGCCAGGGTGGTCGAATGCTAGAGCGTTGGACTTCTAATGCTCGGGTCGTGAGTTCGTATCCCGGCTGGGGCCAAATATTTGTGCTGGCTTTTTCATCGTTGCCCTCTCTTTGGTATCACCCAATGTGGTGGAAAAGGACGTTAAACTTCCAAACACCCACCCACCAACCCGCCTAAGAAATAAGGAGAATGCAGTGTGTGTGTGTGGGGGGAAAATCTTTCAGCAACCCAAAGAACCACAAAACATTCTAGACTTTTATCAAGATCTTTCACACTTTCCAGATATTTCTCCGAAAAAAAGTGCTTGTTGTTGTTTTTGTTTTGTCAAGATCTTTCACACTTTCTCAGCCTCAGCCGTCTTTGATATCACCCGTATGTGGTGGAAAAGGACGTTAAACCCCCAAACACCCATCCCACCCACCCGTCTCAGCGTCAGGGGGAGCCGGGGTGGCCGAATGGTAGAGCGTTGGACTTCTAATGCTCAAGTCGTGAGTTCGTATCCCGGCTGGGGCCAAATATTTGTGCTGGCTTTTTCATCGTTGCCCCGTCTTTGATATCACCCGTATGTGGTGGCAAAGGACGTTAAACCCCCAAATCCACACCCACCCACCCTTCTCAGCCTCAGTGCTGGACACATCCTTAAAAAAGAAAAGTTGTCGTATTATCCGTCCGTATTGGCGATTGCATCCTGCGCAAATTTGAACACTTGCATTATCCGCATTATCGTGAAAGCCAGTACATGTACGTGTTGACTAATGATTCTGTATTCCTGACGATCAAATACGCACGCACGCCAACCACCTAGTGTAGCTGCCCGCTCCATGTTTCGTGTTTCGTGACAGACAGAATTTTCACGACCAGGGCTCGGGCAAACTGCAAATGAGGTCCCACCGCAAATGACACTGTTTAGTGAAAACATCATCACGTGAGAGAAATAGTTCTCCACGCTCACTCGTAATGAGACGCGTCTAGCCGGGCCGGCAATTAAATTATCTTTTCCGGTCCTTGCAGACTCTTTTACAAATTGACTCCGCTGCCGCTGAAATGGTCTCGGTTTTCCCTGGTGATGTTCATGGGCAGGTCAGCATCATGCCCGCGCTGATTGCTTTCCGTAGAGTTGTCGCCCCTTTCGAGTTTTTTTTTTTTTTTTTTTTTTTTTAAACTTCCGGAGGATTGTACTCAGGCACCGGTCGGCGTGATCTTTACAAGGTCAGGGCACGATTTTTTTTCCTCAAGATTATTGGAAGAATCACTTCAGTGGAGGGCTTCCAATAAAAATTCTAGTCACACCTGACCCGAAGCAGACGACAGTTTTTGCTTTGGGCGGCTGCCTTCACTAAACAAAATCTTTTCAAGGTTTGAGAGCATTAGTACGATCTAAATCAGACCATCTCAGTGGATAGTTTCTGGATACACAGACATGACTGATTTACTAATGGTTACGATTCGATACGAGTTTAAATGTGCATTTATTTAACCAGAGGGCCACTTGCGTGATTGTATGTGCCCCGGCAACACCTCTCTCTCTCTCTCTCTCTCATCATTTACAGTTCCCTCTTTAAAGATCGGTTCCCGGGTGAACACTAGCTAATCTGAGCTGAACTCCGACTCAAAACTTTGCTCTCTCTCATCATTTACAGTTCCCTCTTTTAAAGATCGGTTCCCGGGTGAACACCAGCTAATCTGAGCTGAACTCCGACTCAAAACTTTGCTCTCTCTCATCATTTACAGTTCCCTCTTTAAAGATCGGTTCCCGGGTGAACACCGACTAATCTGAGCTGAACTCCGACTCAAAACTTTGCTCTCTCATCATTTACAGTTCCCTCTTTTAAAGATCGGTTCCCGGGTGAACACTAGCTAATCTGAGCTGAACTCCGACTCAAAACTTTGCTCTCTCTCATCATTTACAGTTCCCTCTTTAAAGATCGGTTCCCGGGTGAACACTAGCTAATCTGAGCTGAACTCCGACTCAAAACTTTGCTCTCTCTCATCATTTACAGTTCCCTCTTTAAAGATCGGTTCCCGGGTGAACACTAGCTAATCTGAGCTGAACTCCGACTCAAAACTTTGCTCTCTCTCATCATTTACAGTTCCCTCTTTAAAGATCGGTTCCCGGGTGAACACCGACTAATCTGAGCTGAACTCCGACTCAAACCTTTGTATCGGCTTTTTGTATTCTCGCCGCCTTGTCCTCATTATCACTGATAATTACCTGCTAGAACCGGTCCTCAACCAACCAGCCAACCATAGTTGTTGGCAGGTACGGAAACACGCGTCCATCGAGTTCAGCGACTGCGGATGCCAACTCTCATTACAGTAATTTTCTCCTGTTGGAAGATGTGACCAGGAGTGAAGGGCGGTCCAGCATGTGGTCAGCTCTTGGCGTGCATGACTAGACCCTGTCTGGATCCAAACTTGTCACCAGGGATCTTCGATCTGTTCACGCCCAGGGGCAGCCTCCTCCTGGGACGGACGTTCGGTGATAGGAGTCGTTAGGCGCGCTAACAGCCATCCCACACGCGCAGACAGAGGGCGAGCCTCACCAGTCCTTACGGTTTTCTGTCAGGAATTTCTGGTTGTTGTTGTTGTTCTTCTTCTTCCTCCTCTTCTTCTTGTTCTTCTGCTTGTGGAGCCGGGATAGCCGAATTTTAGAGCGTCGGATTTTCAATGCTCGGGTCGTGAGTTCGAATCCCGGCTGGGGCCAAATGTTTGTGCTGGCCTTTTCATCGTTGCCCCGTCTTTGATATCACCCGTATGTGGTGGAAAAGGACGTTAAACTCCCAAACACCCACCCACCCACTCTTCTTCTTCTTCTTCTTGTGGAGCCGGGATAGCCGAATTTTAGAGCGTCGGATTTTCAATGCTCGGGTCGTGAGTTCGGATCCTTGCTGGGGACAGATATCTGTGCTGGATTTTGTTGTTGTTGTTGCCCCGTCTTTGATATCACCCATACTTAATGGGAAAGGACGTTAAACACCCAAAAATCCACCCTTCTTATTCTTCGGTTTTAATTCAATAATACTTTATTTATTCCTTGAGGGCAATTAAGGTGAGTCATTGGAAAGTTTAAAAAACAAAACAAACAATACCTGCATTATCATATATATCGTCCAAATCATCATCATAATCAAATCACATATCACATCATTTATGCATCAATGCAAATATCACAATATAATTCTCTCTCTCTCTCTCTCTCTCTCTCTCTCTCTCTCTCTCACACACACACACACACACACACACACACACACACACACACACACACTTCCTGCACCGACTTCATGCACCCTGACCTACATAACACAAGAATTTTGACAGCATTGGGAATGAAAGAATGCCTTCTTCTTTTTCTCCTTTTTTGTCAGTTTTCATCGGGGTCTTTCGGTGCAGACACAGCTCTCTTGCAGTAGTCGTGTCGGCAGTGTGAGCGGACGTAGATAGATAGATAGTTAGATAGATAGTGTGTGTGTGTGTGTGTGTGTGTGTGTGTGTGTGTGTGTGTGTGTGTGTGTGTGTGTGTGTGTAGCATTAGCAACGGCAAGAATGAAAACTGGACCACTGGACCAATGTCTTTTACCGTTGACAAATAAAGTTTCAAGTTTCAAGTTTCAAGTCTCGTGGTTTGGGTCTAGTGTTTGTCTCGCTTTTATCTCCCTCGTTTCGTGTATTCTCCAAGTGAATTCTTCAAGTCAAAATCGTCAGAAAACAACAATGAACATGGATTCTGAAATGATCCTGAGTCAATATTAGCCACTTTTGCTGCTCCATTTTCTGTGTTTCAACGGTTTCCTCTAAAATATGCGTATTGTGGAAAAAGTTTGCACTTCCAATGTCTTCAACAACGCAAGATTTCCGTTATTTTGTTTCACCATCCAATCTTGGCAAATGTAAGTATAGAGAAATGCAAAGGTTGTAATGTTACACAAGTGAGTGACCGTGACACCGTCGACGTGAGGAAGGTAATGACCCCGTTTGAATTCTGCCAATCGCCTTGCGTAGGAGATCAGAGGTTACCAGACTTAACTGGAAGGCAAGGCCACGAAAGCTAGATGAGGTTGTGCCCGTCTATTCCTCACGACCCGTCACTCTCAAAACCACGTTGCCCCGGGTTGTCGTTCGTGAGCACTCCATACAAGAAAGTCACTTCACAGACGAGCGAAGGGCGGTAAGTGTCAGGCAAGGAAATACAACTCCAGGCCTCTGTCAATGACCCGTTGTTTGCCTTGCTTGATTGGCGTCCGTCGCGAGCCGTGTGAACTGGTCAAGTCAATTCACACACGCGTGATTAAGTGTGAGGTTATGAGGAATCAACCACACACAAAATCAGCGGCACCGTCAGTGGAGAGAGAGTCGTGCATACCATAATGTCGGCTGGGTGCCTGCAGAGAGTCTCTGAGTTACAGGGTTTTCATGAAACATGGACTGGAGGATTGTTGACTTGAACTCCGCGTTGAACTGAGGGAGCATTTCCAGTGCGGAACTTTCACTAATGACGTTGAGATACGAGCCTCGTCTAGACTGTTGTGAATTCCCTCAGGCATAAACTCTTAAACGCTGGCATTCAAAGATTAGGAAGTCAAATGCATGGAACAGGCCCAATCTCGTAGGCTTCATAGAAGCCCGAGTATGTTTCGGAATAGCTGCGTCACTTGCCAGGTGGGCCTGTATTCTCGAAATAGTCTATGTTAATGATTAGCAGAGCTCTCAATGCAATGCACTGCCGTGTGCAGGCTGTGCGAGCGAAAATTCAAATTCTCGTGTTTCATGGTTGTCCGCCACACTGGCTGTCGACATCCTCGACACAAAACCATCCTTCAAAACAAATCTGAAAACCCACCTCATCGCAGTCCTCAACCCATAACTGTTGCCGCATCTTGTGTGTGTGTGTGTGTGTGTGTGTGTGTAGAAGCCGGGGGCAGCCCGCGTAGTTGAACATTAGCTGATTGTAGTTAGATGTATGTGTGGGTGGGGTGGATGGGGGGTTTGGGGGGTTTAACGTCCTTTTCCACCACATACGGGTGATGTCAAAGACGGGGCAACGATGATGTCTTAATATGAATAAATATGTATTTTATGTAAAGCGCCTAGAGCTTAGATAAGGTTAGGTGCTATATAAATATTCTATTATTATTAAAATAGATGTGTACATAGATATGTATATAGTAATTTTCACATCGCACAGTGTGGATCTGTGCCATGCCTTTGACCCAGATTCCCCCCAGCAGCATTATGGAGGCATCACAAAAGATCACTCCCCAGCCCCTGCGCAGGTCAGCGGGATAATTCGATTTCTGTTAAATTCGGGGTTTTTGTCCTCGACCCTCACAAATGGATGTGACGGAGACACTCTTTGCTCATTTTCTCCTTGGCTAACATTCTGCAGCTTCGTCGATGCTTTTCCAGCGAGAGTATGGCGGAGAGGGGGGGGGGGAAGAAGGAAAAGATATTGCCGTGAACACTCGTGTTGGCAAGCGTTTCTTCTGGGCTTTTGCTTCGCTTTCCGTAGTTGTGCAAAACTGTTTACACATTTCTGTCTTCCTCCCAGTGTCACGTTTTTACTTCTGGTAATGTGCGTTCGTCGATCACGTGCTTGTACTGTTTGGTTAATGGGTCATGGACTGCTGTATCCGGTTTTGTTCAAAACATATCGCGTAAAAAGAACATGAGGATGAGAACGGAAATAGAAAATTACACAAGGAAAAGTAACATTTCAATGATGTGTTCATCGGTTAGGATATTTGTTTGCTGGTTAGTTAGCATATTGGTTTAGTCTGTTGGTTTTTTAGTTCTTAGGTCGGGTGTTGTTGGGTTTTTTTGGTTGTTGTTTTTTGTGGGGTAGTTGTTGTTTGTTTGTTTGTTTGTTGTTGTTGTTGTTTTTTTTTTTTGTTTTGTTTTTTGTTTGTTGTTTTGTTTTGTTTTTTGTTTTTTTTTTTTTTTGGGGGGGTGTTTTTTGTTTTGTTTTGTTTTTTTGTTTCTTTGTTCTTGTTTTTTGTGTGTCTGTTTGTTTGTTTGTTTGTTTGTTTGTTGTTTTGGGGGAGGGGGGTTCTTCGTCTGCTTGTTCCATTCCTTGTTTGATTTAACATAACTTTTCTTTAACTGGTTTTAACTGGTTTGAATTGGTTTGTATTATCGTCAGTTTTGTTTAGTTATGTGTTTGGGTTTTTGTTAACTCACATTACTATGTTTTTGGTTTTTACTTTTTTTTCAACATTTTTAAATTACCTTATGATTCGTTTTTACCACATTACCGTAACGAATTTCACGGAGATGAAAGGACACCCAAACTTCGTCGACAAAAAAACGTGCAGGTCTTCGAAGCAAAGCTCCTACAAATTGTTTTACTCCTCATTTTTACACAAAACCGCTTGACTATACGCCTTCTCCCGTCAAGTGACCCATAGAAAACCCCCCAACGTAATGAAGCCCTACTCTACCCTATCCAGTCTAATGAACAAACCTAGTGGAAAAAACGTGCACAAATTCCACCCCTCTCCCTGGCAGAGGCACCTGTATCTTGTTAGTTGGCGTTACCTGCAATGCTTCTCACCTGTAGCAAGGCAAAACGTCTGAGTGAATCAGGTGAAAACACAAGATCCCGGTCACACACTTGGATGGGTGTCAGTAATGTCGGAAATATAGCTCGGAAACGGAACGAAGATTTCTGTGTTACAAGGGGGGAAAAATAGCTCGGAGACGAAACGAAGACGTTGCGAAAAAAAAATAAAAAAAAGTCGGAGATGAAAAGGAGACGTTGCAACACACACACACACACACACACACACACACACACACACACACACACGTTATTTTTATGTTGGCGTCTTGACTACGTGTGGGCGGCACAGACACATAGGCTGTCTGAATCATTGTCACGTATCTTTTTCAGAGCGAGCAGTTTTTAGCCAGTCAGGAAATAGGATTTGTTTTGCTGCCTTTCAAAGGCTCCCTGGTCTTTCACACAGTGACAATGAACCCACTCGCCTCAGTGTATTAATACTGGTGGTAATAAGCTAGATACACTCCCCGGCTCCTTTGCCTCTGGGGCACTTCTAGCCTGAAGCTGCATTTACCTGGAGCACTTCCAGCCTCAAGCTGCATGGAACCGGGGCACCTCCAGGCTCAAGCTGCATTGATCCGGGGCACTTCCAGCCTCAAGCTACTTAGACCCGAGGCACTTCTAGCCTCAAGCTGCATTGATCCGGGGCAGTTCTAGCCTTAAGCTGCATGGACCCGGGGCTTTTCCAGCCTCAAGCTGCTTGGGTCCGGGTGGCTTCACGCTGGAAAGTACATCCTACGTGTTACACAAGTCACCACATGAAGTTTATGACCACATCACTCATTTTTGTAACACGTTTCTGGTAGATAGCCCACAAACTGCTGCGTACAATTTCAAGGGGGCGGGGGGGGGGGGGGGGGGGCGGGCACCGCTTGTGGGCCCTAGCAACAGTTTTGGGGGAGAGGGGAGGGGATCCCGGAATAGGTCCATTCCTCTCCAAACATATAGGGAAGGCTTTACGCATCCTAGGGCTGTACAGTGGGCACTACTGACGCAAAGAGCAATGGTGGTTTGTTTTATACTTTTTAAGCGGAACATAAAGCTAATTGGAATGGTAGGTGTGCCGACGTTAAACGTCTTCTGGGACGGAGGCACTAGCTACCACTGGAAAAAGAAGGTTTTACACAAATTTTGGAACCCTGCCATCATCATCTTCTGAACGAGAAACGAATGCTCAACCACGGAACTTCATCAGCTACCATGTCAGTCTAATGAGACATGAGAAGCGAACAAATTAAACCTTATCATAATCCTTTAACTTATCCGTTAATGTTATCACTGTTTATTGTTGTTATTATCATGTCGCAGAACTTTCACATACGGTGCCCAGCAGACAAGGACACCAAAGCAGCCAGGGGGAACGTCAGTCATGCCTTATTGGGCGGTCGGTGGTCTAGTGGTTAAGAGACTTGTCACCAATGCGAGAGGTCAGGGGTTCGAGTCCCACTCGGGGCAGAGAATTTTTCCTTCTCGTAAGTGGCACCGTTCATTCGGGCCGATCGTCGGGGGTTCTCTCCGGGTACTCCGGCTTCCTCCCCCTCTGCTTTGGAAATGTTCAGCCCACCAAATTTGAAAAATAAAAGCAATTCTAAATTCCGAAATTTAAATAGCTGAGCTGACCCTTCGCATGTGTTTATGTCCAGTGTGTGAGAGAATGCGTGTGATTCACGTGAGCGTGCGTGGGGGTTCAGTTCGCGGCGCTTTGAGCCGATTCATGAAATTGGGTAAAGCGCCTATACAGTACTTATTATTATTATTATTATTATTATTATAAATATTATCTTACTTTCAAGCCTTGAAATGAGACTGAAAGATTTATGAGAGACGAAACAACATCGTTGAAGTGTTTGTTGTAACAAAAACAAAAACAAAACAAACAAAAACCCACTGGCGTGATCTTCCGTGACGAATTGGACTAATGTTTTATTACAACAGCATGTTTTGACAGTCTAGGGACTGTGGAGAATCAGTTCGTGTGTCTAATGAAGCGTTTTCTTCTTACTGAGAGCGGTTGTTGTGATCTGGGATTGTCTGATCTACGAGTTCCAGCTAGTGGTAGGTCGGTAAATTGTCTTGTTCCTTCTTTCCTCATTTTAAAACGTTCAGTTTGCATGGGGACGTAACTCAGCGCTCGTGCAGGACTTTGGCTGGACACTTATGCTCATCGAATCAAGTCAAACTGAACTCGCATGCGTTACAGAAAATAGCCCTGTTCATCAAGAGTGCAAAAATATACTTGACAACAATGATCACACTGCGCCGGAACGCGGAAGAAGAAAAAGAAGTATGCCGACTGGTCTCATTTTTATGTTTTATACCTTTGTGTGTAAAGTATTTTCAATATAAAGCGTGCACGTTGAAGATCCATACGGGAAGGGGGGGGGGGGGGTAACGTCGTTTCCCACAATGGATGGGTGATATCCACTTTATGTCCAGTGTGTGAGAGAATGCGTGTGATTCACGTGGGTTCACTTCGCGGCGCTTTGAGCCGATTCATGAAATTGGGCAGAGCGCCTCTACAATACATATTATTATTATTATTATCAAGGACGGGGCAACGAGGCAAATGCCAGCACAATATCTGGCCCCAGCTGGGATTCGAACCCGTACTGGAGGGACCGCGGAATGGACAACACATGCACACCACACATACGCCCCCCCCCCCCACCCCCCCCCCCCCCCCCCCCAAATATATATATAGTCCCATCCTCAAGGAGAAGTAGCCGGAATTTCTCATACACAAAGTAATACCAATACTGTTTCAAAACAAGTATGCGCACATAGTTTATGCTAGAAGCAGGGGTGGGGGGGGGGGAGGGAGAGGAATAATAATTATTTCCATGTGGCACTCAGTTGTATATATATATGTAATGGAGAAACGCTTGTTGGCATGGATGAACATCACGAATGATACATCATATCGCTGACACAAAGCCCATGAAAAATCACCTTCTGTCAGAGAAAGAGAAAGAGATCTCGCGCACTATCACACGAGCCTGCAATAATGATTCTGACGCTATCAGCTGGATCATGTGCACGCATACTCCAGGGACCGTGCATTTGCACGTGCGCCATTAGCCACGGATTAAAACGGCTCGTCACGACGACGCACACGCCGCATGATGCAGCCAAATTTGCCCAGACCACAGGGAATTCGTTTAGCGGGGAACTCGAGGGAATCTGGAGCTTTTTTTTTTTTTAAGAGAGAGAGAAGCTGAAAGTAATGTGTGACGCGGGGCACGGTGACCTAGCAAGCACCATGCAAAAGATCCATCTTCCTGTAGTATCCTTTACTCGCATGTCGTTCTGGGCTCGAATGTAAAAGTCGAGGTTAATTTAACCCATGGTTACGGGCCTAACAAAACTAGGACAAAAGAAACAACAACAACAACAACAAAAATTATATAAAAAGGGAGGTGAAGAAAGAAAGACAAAAATCCTTCTATAACGGCATAGGCACCTTGCTGGAATGGACCCGCTTCCTGATTAAAAAAAAAAAATTAACCCTAGACCTAGTTTAGTTCGAGATCAGACTCTAACCCGGAGCTAAACTCCCTAACCCCGACTTTTACATACGGGCCCTGAGCTCTAATGGTAGTATCTGACATCGTACCACTTAAAAAACCTCTATGTTCGTAACGCCGCTGAGATGGAAAACTGTCGTTTTCGAAGCTCTAATGTTGTTTTCCCAAGTAGAAGGATGTTTCATTTGACCATCGCGACCGTTTTCGTGATTTTGTGGCGTCTAATATTATAGAAATGCGACTTCCTTTGAGCCTAAGGTCCGTTCGTGAACAGACTGGGACTCGACAAATCTTCTGAAAATAGCCACCAATCAGCGAAATAGTCGTATCGACGTGTAGTGCAGGTATGGAGGCTTAGGCCAAAGAAAGACATATCTCTCTTCCATTATAAGCTGCAAAGTCACGAAATGGTCGCAATGGCCGAAAGGAACATCTATTCATTTGCCAGTCAGCCTTACAGCTTTGTAAGTGCCAGTTTTGCCCCTCAGAACACATTACGAACATAAAGGCTGCCTTACACGTGGATAGTTTTCGCACTATCCTATCGACTATCAGCCATTAATCCGTTCCGATAGTCATCCGCTAGTCTATCCACCCCTGCGGACAGCCCCCTATCCGCTATGTATCCGCGATAGAACTGGCCTCTAAATTTCTATCCACTGGTCGCTAGTCTAGCATTCAGCGACCAACTTGAATCAACAGTAGGGTGGTCACGTGAGTCGTGACGTGTTCAAGATGGCCGAGAAGATGGACGACT
>JACVVK020000216.1:672500-690000 GCA_018292915.2 Batillaria attramentaria | reverse complement strand
AAGATATAGGTACAACGACCTGTCTTCCATCTTGTCTTTGCTAAACTAGGAAAACTAAACTACAAAGAAATCACACACAGAGAGATCCTAACCACTAGACCACCGACCGCCATATCACACACCCGCTGTGCTGTAGCGGTTCTAGAGTCTGTTTTGCTGCGATGCATCGTGACAAGGATAATGAAGACGGCTCGAGCATTAGTCGTGACGAAATCTGTCCAGACTCCCTTGTGTGTTATAATGTTTTCGCTTCTTTGAGGACTTGAAAACGACAACTTGTTTTTCTGCCTTCGAAATGTCATGAGTTTAGTAGTGTGTTGCTGCGTGGCTGAATCAATACCCTCAGGAAGTTGCTGTGGTTCATCAGCGAGCCTAAGACTAGGAAATTACAGGGCAAGGTTTGGGTATGAATTGGTCCATTAACGCTAAGTTGGTACAGTCCTCCCGATAGGGGGTGCAAATGTATACCAGTCATGCGAAGGAGGCGCAAATGTACTCCAGTCGTCCACTAGTGGGGGCGATTGTATCCCCGCTGCGCGGGAGGGGGTGCAAATGTACTCCGGATTTGGGTCTTCCATTCTTTCGTTCTCCTTTCGTTCTTTCCTTCTTTCTTTCCTTCTTCTTTCTTTCCTTCTTCTTTCTTTCCTTCTTTCTTTCTTTCTTTCCTTCTTTCTTTTTTTCTTTCTTTTTGGATTTATCTATCTTTTTCTTTTCTTTTCCTTTCAAAATTATGAACATATTGAACATATTTTTTTTATTTATACATGAAGTCCTACAAACTACACCGAATTCATGTACGTATACCCCCAAAAGTCTTACTGTAGACTCCGCAGTTATCACTGCCAGGCAGGATTATTGTCTTCGGGCTGACAGAAAGTCGGTAGTCGGAAATAAGCAAAGTATCATAAATCTGACAATGCTGGAAGTGGAAACTACAACTCTGTGGTTCGGCTGTCTGTTTTCACTTAGATGGAATTAGGTTTCGGAGTTGATTCGGAACGTCTACGCACGAGTATTTACATCACCGAGTGTTTGTTTGGGGTCAGCTATAAGGTCTTTATGGGGAAGAGTGCGTGCTCGGATTGGCTGATCATAGGGCACTACATCTGGCTTCACTGATGAGGTGGACTGTTTCTGTGATATTGGGCTGACTTCATTGGCTGATGACTGTGAATATTGCTATCACTTGTACTACAAACATTACCATATATATATCAGTTTGTCCTCTTATTGGATAACGGCTCTTGTTACGCCACATTTCCGTGTGTGTGTGTGTGTGTGTGTGTGTGTGTGTGTGTGTGTGTGTGTGTGTGTGTGTGTGTGTCCCCGTCCCCGTGTGTGTGTGTGTGTGTGTGTGTGTGTGTGTGTGTGTGTGTGTGTGTGTGTGTGTGTGTGTGTGTGTGTGTGTGTGTGCGTGTCTCTCTCTCTCTCTCTCTCTCTCTCTCTCTCTCTCTCTCTCTCTCTCTCTCTCTCTCTGAGCCAGGATAGCCGAATGGTAGAGACTTGTAACTTCGAATCCCTGCTGGGGCCAAATATTTGTGCTGGCCTTTTTCTCGTTGCCCCGTCTTTGGGCGTTAAACAAACTCCACACACACACCCTCTCTCTCTCTCTCTCTCTCTCTCTCTCTCTCTCTCTCTTACACACACACACACACACACACACACACACACACACACACACACACACACACACACACACTGCACACAACACAGTCCAGCCGGCAACTTAATGCGTTATAGCCTAGAAACGTTAGATATCTTAGGGCAACAAGGGTTCGATTAGGGTGACAAGGGGGTCAACTCCCCTAATAAATTTCTCCATTTCCTCTGGCCGTGTGGTCACACCTGAGAGGGGTGTCAACAGTGCAACATTGTCGTTTTTCCATAAATTGCTTTCTTCTGGCGACAGGCGGTCGCATTCAGAAGTCGGCTTCAGAGGCCTGAGAACACAATCTTACATCATGATCCCGGCTTAATATCGCACGCGCGATCAATTCAAAGCAGATTTTGTCAGCTCGCGGGCAGTGGAAAAACGAAAAGGTTTCACAACTGAATGAGGTATGAGGTATAATTATGAGGTATTATGAGGTATGATCCTCAACAGGCAGTCAACAGCCCAAGGATTAATATCGCACAAGCAATGGAAATAGGTGACGTAATACGTCACGGTGACGTAAGTGGTTTGACGTATCACCGCGGGGTGAGCGGTGCTCTAATAGGTAGCGCGTCGGGTTTAGCCGCTGCGCTACCGAACGGCCGTCACCAATGTCATGGCGATGAAGCGTGGGTTCGAGCCCAGGTCGAGCTTGTGATATGTGATAGCGGTTTATCCTGGCTGCCGGGCTGCTCATCGGGGGTTTCTCTCCGGGTTATCCGGCTTTCCTCCCTCAGCAAACTTGTAAAATATATAAGATAGGTATTGGGTGGCGCTGCACCGCGGCGACGCGCTTCCCCATGGGGAGGCAGCCCGAATTTCCCGAAAGGGATAACAAAGTAATTTTTAAAATAAATAAATAAATAAATATTTTAAAAATATAAAAAAGCCTCAACGTGCAACCAGAAACCGACAGAGTAATATTGCAGTCACTTTGAGGAAATAGTTTCTCTAAAGTCCTTTCTCTGTAAGTGCAACACACTCACTTCACAACGGAGCCACAATGCCCGGGGGCCGTTCACTCTGCGAGGAGGATTTGAGGGGCTAGTCGTAAATTGTGTGTGCCAAGATCGCTGTCAGGTAATTTACGGTGAGGAGTTAATTCCAGGAGTTGCACGTGATCCGGATTTTTTAATGAGCGGTACGTCAACCTTCAGTTTGAATATGCAATATAAAAACCGTGCAAGACATGTATGGTTATATTAGCTTACAGAGCAGATATGAGGTATGAGACTGTATTTTCATTATTCAGTCTGATATCACACACACACACACACACACACACACACACACACACACACACACACACACACACACACACACACACGGCACTAATCCCTGGCCGCGAGCGCGTTCTGGTGCACTATACGCGTCAGCATCGATGATGTACGTGATCTTACGTCACTGTCAGCGTTACACTTGCATCATCTTCTCTGCGGAGATCAGCAGTGACGTGCGTTTGTACGGCAGAAACTTGCCTATGAACGTGAAAAATTTTGCCTATGAACGTGAAAATTTTTCACACACACACACACACACACACACACACACACCGTATATAAAGAGTCTTTTCTTAAGTCTTGAAAGATTTACAACGTATGTATTGAGTTTTCGTTTACACAATCAGGTTTATATCATACGCGTTCTTGTGCAAACAAAAACGAGATGTCTTTCGCGATTATGTGAACGCGTTATACGCCGAAGGTTTTGCCTGGTAATTTGGTCATTATCGTCTACATTTAGAGTCGACGACAGGTCAGTAAGCTTGTCTGCAAATCTCTTTCGCGTTCGTTAGTCTAATTGGCATAGTCCATTTTCTGTAGATCCTCAGACTTTTCAGCGGAGAGAGAGAGAGACAGACAAACAGACAGACAGGTGGAGAGAAATGATAATGATGATGACGACGATGAGGACGACAACGATGATGATGATGATGATGATGATGATTCTTATTTTTCAACGGATGAAGCTTGATGCAGAGAGAGAGAGAGAGAGAGAGAGAGAGATTGCTCTGTAAAACATGCAGCACTGGCGTTAAACTGGAAGATTTTTATTCTTACATTTTCTGAAACAAAAACACTGTGACGAAAGGGTTCCCGCGATTTGGCAAGGAACTGGATGGGACGGATTTGGGGGGGGGGGGGGGGGGACTGCAAGGAAGGGCGAGGGAGAGAGTACGAACTGGCCTTGTCCGCTGTCACGCAACTGAGAACAAAGGGTGCCTGATTTCCAACAGAAACTCCACCGCCAGCGCAATCAGCCAATAAGAGCCTGCCTAATGCGGCGCGTCATCATGTGATGTCAGAAGTCACCGAGCACGTAACCGCGCGAGTCACCGATCAAAGCGCTCGGATCAGCGCTTCCGCCGATATGACCAGATAAAGTGGTTATCAATTAGCAACAGCTCGCGGGGCTGTTCGCTCTGCTTCGGACGGGCGTGCAGTGCGATCGTGAATTGAACATCACACGGTGTGCAGTCAAACTGGGCGCTAGTGTTTCCCGTGCTACTCCGCTGCTGCAAACCTTTCCACGGCTGTGCCCACGAAATGCCGCATGTCCATCATTATAAACATGCACATGTGATTGTATTGTAGTAACGCGGTAGTCAAAGTCGTTGTCTGGTTAATAAACGGACTTACCGGCCCCCGTAGTGTAGCGGTTAGCACTTCGGACCATGGACCGGGAGACCTGGGTTCGAGTTCCAGCCGAGGCAAGCGTGATTTTTCCTACCTAGGTCGGCTCCTACCCAGAGCGGGTGTGCTATGGGCCCAATGGGGAGGCTGTTGCCACACAGCCGAAATTCACCCACTTCTCGGGTGCGACTTTGTGGTTGTGCTTCCCTTGGTATGACACGTCTTATGATGTGGATGATTACACGGCCGGCACCGCAGGTGCCGTAGTTCCCGGGCCTGGTTAATGCCGGGATATTTATGACAGGAAGCGTGGAATGCGGCCCTGACCCGCACTCCCAAACCACATGGACCTCCATAGCATCATCTTACCACCATCCTCATCTCCATCATCATGCATAATAAAAATTGCCCCAGCTTCCGAGCCCTCCGTGGATTCCACCCATTACCAGGGAGAGTTGTGGCAGCAAAAATAAATAAATAAATAAATAAACGGACTTTTACTTTCACCACGACAGATCGAAGTTGGAAACACTCGGTGCTGCTCAAATTTGAAAATGGAAACACTCTGTCCTAGTGGTGTTAATTTTGAAGCTGAGTATGGCACGGTATGGTGTGGTAGACTTCTCCTGGGCGCACATGTCCATCTCTTCTAAAACGCTCATGGCTCCGCAGGGCTGGAGAACGAAGCAATGAAAGCCTGATGCCGCTAAGCGCTACTGTATGCGCAAACTTCCACCCCGCCATCCACTCTGGTGCTTGCGACAGTCTTCATGTGGTCCACAGCCTGATCTTCTTCGAAAGATGGACGTGGGATTTGTGCGTGAATGTGTACACGAGGGCGGGACAGGCACTGTAAACAAGTCTGCACGTGGTCTTGACTCGATTTGGAAGGGAAAATCCATCCAAATTCCTGCCCACCAGTGATTCGAACCAGGCGGCTCTGAAAGTAGTACCAAAAACACTGGCGTCTCTTTTGATTACACCCCTATGAGGGTGTGCAGTGCTCCCGTGGATTGAACATCAACCAATAACGTATTGCTGAAGTATCGGAGTTCGGTCGTCAGAGCTAGTACGCGGAACAGATGGGGTTTTATCTCGCGAGAAGAATCAGCTCAGTTCAGTGGTGTCGGACGCTTCTGAGTGTCCCCAGTCACCCATGTCTCGAGGGACCTTCAACCTGAAGAAGACAGTTGGACACTTCAGTTCGGTTTATTGAGAAACTCACACTCAGACTCAGACAGAAACGGTTTCATCAAAATTGCACCAGGCTTTTGCTAGTTCAGGCTCCAACCCGCAACATGTACCTCAAACCTGAGGTAGTCTTCGTACTGTTTGTAACCCGTAAATAGTACGTCATCGTCAGGCTGAACAGCAGACTGGTTCTGCACTCAGTCAGTCGCGACTTTCTTCAGGCAATAAAGCGAATCAAAAATAAAGAAGTCGAATTTATTCACATTCCATTGTTATATTTACAGGTAATTTTTTTATTCTGGGCAGTTCGATTAAAAGATGGTTACGGAAAACCAGGGGTTTTTTTCCCGCAGAAATGTACCATTGTCGATTTTCTCCAGAGAAATTGCCACTGTACTGTGTCGCCAATGATAGATGTCTTCTCCTTGTTTATACCGTTCGCCTTCAAGTCACGTGGTTTACCCGTGTGATGCTTGAAGGGATAAACGCTGCCCCTGTTGGCCTACGACCTGATGAAATTAAACTTTTACTACCGCACGAGGAAAGTGTATACTACCTTACAAGGAAATTTTCATTTCAGTGCGCGGTCGTAATACAAAGATTTCATCGTGATGTCACCACAGGCTCTACTACCTAATAATGAAAAAAAAAAAGGTCATTTTTCATAGCGAGGTAGTAATACACAATACGTTTCATCGTGTGGTCGTACCAAGCGAAACGCCCTTACAATGAAAAAATAGTCATTTTTCCTCGCGTGATAGTAACAGTTGAATTTCAGAAGATCGTAGGCGAACATACCCCCTTTCTTGCCTTCTGAAAAGGTCAGCATGCACTTTTCTCTTCAGTTTTCCTTGTTGCACGAGAACCTTCTCGTCATAAGGGGTTTTGGTCTAGTGACAGGGGATTTGGTCTAGTGGTTAAGGCATCCGACTTCGGATCCTAAGCTGGCGGGTTCGAGTCCCCGGTGGGCGGGAATATGGTGGGATTTTTCCTTCCCATATCGAGTCAGATCCATGTGCAGACTCGTTTGCGGTGCCTGTCTCGCCTTCGTGTACACACGCACGCACAAACATCAAGTGTGCACGCTAAAAATCCCACGTTCATCTTTCGAAGAAGAGTAGGCTGTGGCCGGTGGCGTGGTAAACAGAAATACTGTCGCACGCACCAGAGTGAATAGCAGGGTGGAGGTTTGCACACAAAGTAGCGCTGAACGGCAGCAGGTTTTCACTGCTTCGTCCTCCAGCCCTGCGGCGCCGTGAGCATTTCAGCAGAGATGGATATGTGCGCCGAGGAGAAGTCTACCATACCATACCATAAGCGGAGTCCCTTCAGCACACGTCTTGTCCCGCTTTGCGTACAGCTGGACGGAAAACACAAGACAAGCAATTGTTTTTCTCTGTGCTCTACCTTTTTTCCCTCCCCAGTCGTTTCCGAAATTGCCTTCATTACACCAGAACGCGTTTTCTCGAGAGATTTCGGGATTACGACTGTATCGTGCTGACCTCGTTTCAAGGACGGGTTTCTTTGATCAGAGAAGTCCTTATAGTAGCATAATGATCAAGTCTGCTGAACTTTCGGGATGACTGTTTGGCGAACAAATGCTAGGTTTTGGTTTTGTTTGTTTGTGTTTTTCCTTTTTTTTCTTTTAGTCGGCTTTGTACAAGGTCATGCCCTACATCTTGAGAGTGCTTCAGATCAGTTCAATACAGGTTAGATGGTTGAGACAATGGCAATGACAATGAAACTTTATTTTTCAACGGTAGAAATTGTAGCACACGTGCCAGTTTATAATTTGCCGTTGCTAAACTACAAAATGAAAAATGTAAAACAAGTGCAGAGTCAAGAGACCCCCCCCCCCCCCAAGAACAGACCCCCCCCCCCCTCCCCCCAAAAGAGAGAGAGAGAAAGAAGAGGAACAAAGGCGTCGCTAAAGCCGAAAACATGCGCTCAATCAAGTAGGGGTTAGTAAGTAAAGCTGAGAGCGCTACCTAGATCTAGGAGATGTGTGCTTTGTATGCCATTGGACAAGTCTTGCAGACTGCGGCTTGTAGCTAATAATATTATAGGGCAAGGCGTACTTGTCCAGTGGCTTACAAAGCACACATCTCCTATATAATAATAATAATAATGAGGATTTGTCTGGCGCCCAACCTCCTGCTGGAGCTCTGGGCGCCTCACAATTGTAGAGTGGCAATACATACACATGAACTACACATGAAATACATGTCACACTACATACACATGAAATACACGTCACATACACGCTACATACACACAGTTATGATACATCCTAACACGACATCGTAAAACGACAATGATGGTGACAGTGAAAAACAACAAAAAAAAACCCATTTAATTTCTGATGTCTGCTTCTCTCTTTCTTCACGTTTCTGGCCTCCTCTATAAGTTAGCCTCAATCGATAATATATTTGAAGTGGTCGCGTTCGTGCGTGAATCCCCATGCTCGGAAATTCGGCTATGTGTGATGATGTTTTTAAAAAAAAAATGGCAATAATGCAGTCTGCCAATCCCTTTTTGTTTGACAAGTGAAATCGGCAGCAGAATACTTCTGACCAGGTAGTGTTCGCAATGCGTGTTAATGAATGTATCCAACTATCCACTATCCGCCTCTGTTAAGTCTTATCAAGACGCCCACCCGCTCTTGAGTATATCTTGAGCACCACCGGGTCTTAATTCGTCTCGTCAAGGAATTCTAGCGTCCAGTCCGTTCATCGATGCGCTGTAACATTTCTTTTTTTTTCTTTTTTTTTTTTTCGCACCTCATTGTGTTCAGAGATGAAAGAGAGAGACAAAGAGAGAGGGGGGGGGGGGGGTGGCAGTGGGTGTCCTACATTTCGTATGTGGAGTTAGTGTTTATTTCTCACAGTCGTACACTCCCAGTTTTTCACTGACTGGTTTTGAGATGAGAAACGGCACGTGCAGCTTGATTTTCATATCGTTCGTAGCTGCGTTGGTGATGTCTAGCATTGCACCACTTACACACATGCACTTGTAACTACGGGAAGTGAATAATGAGCGATTTGAGCCTAGCGTCTGTGTTGTAGAGATCGCGAAAAGCCACTGCATTCCGAAGGAAATTTCTAGACCATCCCAGAACATGCTGGTGCAGTAACGTCAGTAGGTTACGTAACCTTGGAAAGATCTCGAACTTGCCAATAAGTTGAGGAATGTTCTAGATCTGACCTGTTTAGTATATAAGCAGCCCTGCACAGCGTTCTGGGTTCTTCTTCTTCTTTCATGAGTTTGTTCTCCGCGCATTTTCTGTTAATAAAGTATTGGAGTTATATCCTGTTGTATCCCGTGTCTTCTCTGCGAGTGCACCGAGAGAGCGACATAGCAGGAGAAAAATACAGTCTGGAAACTGCGCCAACCAAAACTATTTATCAATAATAATAATAGTAATAGGTATTTGTAGGGCGCGTTTCTTTAGACTAAAAACTCAGTGCATCGATCACTCACCGACACTCACGCACATTTTACAACGATGGACAGACACACTGGTGAAACTGGCACGTTACACGGGAAATTACTGGAAGGCTTTGCGAGGCAGGAAAGTTTTAAGACTGCGGTGCCTTTGAGGTGCTGTCACTGTGCAGGTGTGTAAGTGGTACAAAGCTGTACGTCACCAAAACAAAACCTTCAGGTATGGCCGATGGTGTGCTGAAGAGGTCACCAAGAAATTAACAGGTGTTCACACTGGGTACTACACAACCTGGACCCCCTTTTTCAGGGGACTAAAATCACATTTGCATAGCACCATGGAACTGTGACGGACATGCTGCCGCTGGGTGATAATACGAACCCTCTTGGGGGGGGGGGGGGGCTTCACCAGGCTTGCCTCCTATCAGTTTCCATTAGCGCCCCCCAGCCCCCCTCCTATCCTTTCTTGTGCAGGGGTCTGCTAGATCTAGCGATCACTCTTGCCATACAGGCACAGTTTTCTCCCTTGCAGCGTCCACTTAGCTATTACTTCCCTTTCAGTAGTAATTTTCGCTGCTGCAACCACTACTTGTTAATTTTTTTACGCCAAGAAAAAAAACAGCCCACAACGATTTGCAAAACGACATAAAGTACGTATGTCGGAAAGCGGGGCCTTTAAAGGAAGAAGAGGGAGGGATCGAGCCATGTTCAAGTGGCTACATGCCTGAGGCAAAGTGTCTTTGGCAACGGGAGGGAAACGTCGGGGATGCCTCTTCGTCGCTAGCGGTGGTCTACAGTTGCTGCCAGTCGCTCCCAATGATACACGGTGTGCAATCGAAACTAAAGTGGTCTTCAAACAGCATGGGGGGGTTGGCGCTTCGGTTTACCTGCTGCAGAGATTTTGACTCGAGTCTCGGTGAAGTGTTCGGCGGAGTTCCCTCTTTTGAGTTTGTTCTGTGTATTTTGTGAATGACTAGCAGAGAGAGAGCGAGAGAGAGACGACGTTCCTCGAATTCTGCGTTGAACTTTGAATGGTCTTTGACGAGAGAGAGAGAGAGAGGGAGGGGCGGTGCGGGAGAGGAGGGGAGGAGGGGGAGGGAGGAGGTCCGCTTTGGATTCTGCGTTGAATTTTGAATGGGTCGGGAGTGTCAAAGAGAAAGTTTAGGTGTTGGGGGAGGGGGGGGGGGGGTGCACAGGATCGCCCAAAGATACGACGGTGCGACCAGAGTGAAAGTTAAGTACGTGAAGTACGATTCTTAAAGTATGCGATATTGATTTTGCAGAGACGGCACCTGAATACATGCATACAACAGTTAAATGTGGAAAATGGAATTGTTGTTTTGTAGTTCTGTATGTTGCCACCGTTTGTATAAGAGTTCTAAGGCTGCATGAGAGAGAGAGAGAGAGAGGGTGGGTGGGTGGGTGTTTGGAAGTTTAACGTCCTTTTCCACCACGTAAGGGTGACATCAAAGACGAGGCAACGAGGAAAAGGCCAGCACAAATATACAAATAATTGGCCCCAGCCGGGATTCGAATTCACGACCTGAGCATTGAGAATCCAAAGCTCTATCATTCGGCTATCCCGGCTCCCCGAGAGAGAGAGAGGGGGGGGGGGAGTGGGATGGCAGAGAGAGAGAGAGAGCCCATAAACAAAACATCAAGTGTATCCCCTTTTACCGCTGTACAACTGTCCTGTTGGGAGTGATCCGTGATGTAGCTACAGAAGGGCGGCACTCGGCATCCGAACCATTCTCTAAGTGTTGGGGAGCCTGTGTGTGGCCTGTAGAAGGTGCGACATCAGATACAAGCCGGGCCTCCTCCAGAGAAACATTTGCACTATCGCGGACCACTCTCTACCCGTCTGGACCTCTATCTGCAACGACAGAAATGTAATTTGTGACTTAAATGTTAAGGACTACGTAAGGACTATATCAAGATCTTTAATGGCTGTATATTATTTTTGTCTTTTTTATATGTGACAGGGCAGTATGTGAGGCCAAAGAAAATCTTCTGTTTTATATTCTCTTTTAAACAGACTATACAGTATTTTGAATTGAATTGAATTGAAGTGCTAGGAAATGGCAAGTGAAGGTCATTTCGGCCCTGAGTATGTCAACCCAATGATTCGGCCATAACTTACACTGTATAATGATATGCCTGGGATCAGGAGGCCTGAGTCCGATTCCTACATTGACAAAGGCTGTTTGGACTTTGGAGCATTATGGGACGGAGGGGATTTTGACTGTGTGCGTCGGTCGGGTGGCAACTTGAGTTGGAATCAAAGGTGTGACAACTATATATGAGCCTAGGTACCGTGACACAGCAACCGAACAAAGTCGCTGTACGTTTTCTGTGTCGCTCGACAGGTCCGCAAGGACTGAAACTATACGTGTGGGTAATCCGAGACAACGAAAGGGGACTGTACTGTTTACTGATGGCGGCTGGTACAAATTTTCACCGCAAGATCGTAAATCGACGCTTGAAGCACTCATCTACCCGCGCGAAAAAAAGTCCATAGAGTTTGTAGTATACGCACTACCACGTGTTCTGCTGTTTCTGAGCTTCTTTCAAGCTTTCATTGCTTTCATTCCAGGGAAGTCCACCATTCTTGATTTAGGTAGTAGCAGCATACAGGAAGTTGGTGCACTGCAAGTGATGTGTTGCTTCGTATTTGTCTCATTTCAGATGCCAAGACATCGTGAACTCGTGTAGTGAAGCACGTCTTCCGAGGAGATCTTCGGTTAAGGTAGGTTTGAATGTGTCCATCATTGACTCTCAAAGCGATATGTACAGAAGGTGTTATGCGGAAACTGCAGATGTTTACATGTTTTTCACCTGATACTACGCTGTCATTTGTTTGTTTGTTTGTTTGTTCTGTCGTGAGTTAGAATCCTTGCCGGGGCCAAATATTTGTGCTGGCTTTTTCATCGTTGCCCCCGTCTTTGATATCACCCGTATGTGGTGGAAAAGGACGTTAAACCCCCAAACACCCACCCTGTTTGTTGTTGCCCCATGCATCGGTACAAGAGCCAAAGGAAATACATTCTTTCTTTGAATCTTTGGACATTCTACCAAACTGTTGAAATCGATGCTGACCGGTATTCGACGTTCTCCAACTAAACGGCAGAAACAATTTTACACCAGCGGAAGAGGAACATTTTGTCAATCTGTCCTTGACCTTCGCCATAATCTTGGGTGCTTGGGTAAATAGTGTCTTCGTCAGACGTGGATGTTTATCTCGTAGACCGAGACATGGCAGGTAAGTGCTATGAGTGACTAATGAGAGACTAATGCGGTACCTGATGGCACAGTTGATAATGGCCAAGGACGTGTTGACCTAACAGGATTTACTTCGAGATACGTACGCATGCACTCAGTTTCGAAAGGTGAACGGAACAAGAACTCAGTGAACGTTACGAAAATTCCATCATAGAAAAATGGCAACATCTTTGCCTGCTCACTGGTGGAGAAGGGGGAGGGGGGGGGTGTTCTGCCCGAGTTACTACTATAGTCATAACTGTGACAAGTTTGTTTACATAATATCTCCCTTTCCAACATGTATTCTGTCAGGTTTCCTTGGCAACCCACTGAAGGTGATGTCAAAGCAAACTACAACACCTAAGCAACACTTCCCCTAAATATAAAGTCATTTGGCCCACATGGTGCAATGTCACCACGGGATCCAGGCAGCTGGAGAAAGGGCTGGAGAACCACTTCGGTTTAATTCAAGATGGAAATCTCTGCGCTCAGAAAAGCCCATACGCTGTCTACCCTATCTCTCAAGTAATCTCCCGGTGCCTGTATATTTCCGATTAGCCTCAGGCATCATAGTCACCCCTAAAATTGCTTCAGTCTAACAACAAAAATTACCATGCACATTCAAGGGCACGCACCTGACAGGAGTTTTAAAAAAATTGAATGTCGCCTTTCCGCCCAGGCCTCACTGGAGTAACGCTAGCCTACTTTCTGTTTAGGCCAGAAACCAGTTCACCCAGATCCACTCATGTCACCTTTACCTCTCCTGTGCGCAAAATCCCAGCTTCACTGGCAGCTTGCCTCCTCTTGTTACCCCCTGGCATGCACCTTGCCCTACCAAATACAAAAATCACGCTTTTTCGTGACAACAACAATCACTACAAACTAGCACACTGGTAAAACAGGGTACTCCAAACAAACACCAAACTCGATCCTAATTGCTCAGTGTGTGTCCTATGGTATAATGGCTTTGTTCATGAAACGGGCGTCTCAGACTCCTTGTTATCTTCCTAGGCGCTGATCATTCGTAATGCTTGCCTAATGAACACGAATTGGTATAATTGAATATTTGGTTGATAAACTGCTTCCTTGAGTCACTGGAATTTTTTTTTTTTTTTTTTTTTTGCTGCCACAACTCTTTTGCCACCTCCAGTAGTGTTCCTCCCTGGTAATGGGTGGAATCCACGGAGGGCTCGGAAAGCTGGGGCAATTTTTTTGTTAACATGCATGATGATGGAGATGAGGATGATGGTAAGATGATGCTATGGAGGTCCGTGTGGTTTGGGACTGCGGGACAGGGCCGCATTCCACGCTTCCTGTCATAAATATCCCGGCATTCACCAGGCCCGGGAACTACGGCACGTGCGGTGCGGGCCGTGTAATCATCCACATCATAAGACGTGTCATAGGAAGCACCTCCCCCCCCCCCCTCCCAAGTCGCACCCGTGAAGTGGGTGAATCTCGGCTGTGTGGCAACAGCCTCCCCATTGGGCCCATAGCACACCCGCTCTGGGGAGGAGCCGACCTAGGTAAGAAAACCCCGCTTGCCTGGGCTGGGACTCGAACCCGGGTCTCCCAGTCCATGGTCCGAAGTGCTAACCACCACACTACGGGGGCCGGTAGTCACTGGAAATCTAGAAATAAACACAAAAAGGCAACGTTCTCTTGCGCAACAAAAAGCGTTTGAAGCGTAATAGCATGCGTTTTTCCACCCGGTTTGGCTTCTGTGGCGTCACAGCGTCCTTCAGTGCACAAACAAAAATCTGGTATCCGCATGTAGTTTTAAAAAAAAATTAAAACTCTGACAGGCATGATGCAGCAGGGAATGCATGCAGTGACTGAATCAATTACAAACCTATTAATTTTTGAAGCAAGAAAATCTCCTCAAAGACAAAATGACCGAAAAAGCATACTTAAAACAACAAGGTCGAGGGGGCGAAAACTTCCCTAAGAAAGTTAAAGACGGCCTTATTTTCCTGGAAAGACAAATGTGCTCTATGTCTCCCGTGGCCAGGAAAATTAAAACACGCCACGACGTCAAGATGCCTTCCCATCTAAGCTCAGAATCCATCTTTACGGACCGGTGGCCGCACAGAAAAAAAAATGGCTGTTGTCTGAGGGATGAACTTTGGCGCTGATACCAACACTAGCAAAAGTGAATTATTCATTTAGACGAGTGGCCAACGCGCAGTCGTTGACTATCGTCGACCGACTGTAATTTGTCTTAAAGCTCAGAATTCCTCTTGGGCGGACGCACAGAAAAGTGGCTGTTATCCGTTGGCTGACACGATGGTGCCCATTACTCGTGTAAACTAGTGGCCAACGCGCAGTCGTTGACTATCGTCGGCTTGACTGATTTATGTGTTTGATTTAAAAGAAGGTCAGTCCAGAGTTTTGCTTTGTTTATTGTTCTTGTTTTTGTTTTGTTTTGGGTTTTTGTTGTTGTTGTTTGTTGTTGTTGTTGTTGTTTTATTGTTTTTGTTTGTTTGTTTGTTGTTGTTGTGTTGTTGTTTTTGTTGGGTTTTGTTTGTTTGTTTGTTTGTTTTTGGGGGGGGGGGTGTTTTGTTGTTGTTTGTTGTGTCTTGTTTTCTTTTGTTTCTTTTGTTTGTTTTTTGTTTGTTTGTTTGTTGTTGTTTTTGTTGGGGGGTTTTTCTTGGTTTGTTTGGTTGGTTGATTGGTTTGTTTGGTTGTTGTTTTGTTTTGTTTTGTTTTTCGTTTTTTGTTTGTTTGTTTGTTTGTTTTGTTTTGTTTGTTTTTTGTTTGTTTGTTGTTGTTGTTTTTTGTGTTTTTTTTTGGGGGGGGGGTGTTGTTGTTTTTTGTTGTTGTTTTAGGAGGGGTGTGTGTTTGTTGCTTTTTGTTTTGTTTTGTTTTCTTTGTGTGTTACAAGAATGGCTGTTGATACTGCTAGATTACTTTGACAGTCGGACGCAATTTTGCTTGTCTAGTCGATTTTATAATCTGTAAGTATTGCTGAACGCCTGTATCCCCTAGATTTCCATCTCTAAAGGGGGAGCCGGGGTGGTCGAATGGTAGAGTGTTGGACTTCTAATGCTCGGGTCGTGAGTTCGATCCCCGCTGGGGCCAAATATTTGTGCTGGCTTTTTCATCGTTGCCCCGTCTTTGATATCACCCTATGTGGTGGAAAAGGACGTTAAACCCCCAAACACCCACCCACCCATCTCTAAAGTTACCCAGTCCTAATAGAATGACAGCAGGGGTTGCGTGTCCAGCCGGCCACTGAGTACATGTCTCACTGACCCTTAGTTTCAACATTTCATTCCAATCAAGACTAGTCTAGACAATCGCCACCACATAATCACACAGCAGTCCACATCACCTAATACTTATGCGGGCGTTCGTATTAAACAAACACTTCTTATGGCGGATACATCAGGTGTCTAACTGGTGTGATCATGGATACCACGAAAACAACTCAACGAACGTTATTCATATTGATGAAAGGTAAACGTAGGTACTTAGCACTAAAGAACGGGTTGAGAGCAACTCAGCTGACTTTATGGTCGAGGTACGCTGACTGGTTGTGAATTTCAGTCATTCGCTTTTGCTGCGGATACTCGGCTCACCCTCAACCTACTGTTTTGCCTCTGTGTCGAACTGTAGGCATGAAAAAGGTGGGACGAGGTTCACCCCCCTGCAGTAACCATTAACAAAAGAAAATTACCATCTAAAAGAATCGCAGCATGTCTGAGAAGAAATTTTGATTAACCAGATCTGTATCTCAAGTAAAAGTCTTCTCAGTGAACTTTTAGCTATCATGTGTGTGTGTGTGTGTGTGTGTGTGTGTGTGTGTGTGTGTGTGTGTGTGTGTGTGTGTGTGTGTTTATTTAGCAATAAGAACTAGTTTAACATGAAAACAGATAAATGTTTGTAATTCCAGTTTTCTTTTGTCTTTTGAGAAGAAATACAAAAATCACTAACAACACTGTGGTTCATTTCGTCGTACTGTCTGATCCATTTATTTTTTAAGTAAAACACGCCCTATATTTTGCCTCTCTGGAATTTATTGCCGTAGGACTGAAATTGGTAGTGTTTTTCAACTGGAAATGGGTCATGGCATGAAACAAATCCCGTGCAGAATTAGACCGTTGCCCGCCCCCTCCTCCCACCCCCATCCCCCCTCCCCCCCCCCCCAAAAAAAAATACCGTATCGCGCAGCTAGAATACCAAAAATAAATGATTTTTTTTTTTAATTAAAAGTTCGTTTCCGCTCTCCATCTCGACCCTGCCCTATTCTCGCTAATGGTTGAACGCATATCGAAGACACCTCAGCGGCCGTAACAAGGGACATCACTCTTGCTGTGTAGTTCTTTCCCTTAGCCACCGCCTTTCTCGTTAATTCTGTGCAAGTAGAGCAGTATTTGACCTCGACAGTATAAGAGTTAATTCCTCCCAGGGAACTAACACTTACACCGTCGTGGTCAAATACTGCTCACGTGGTGTATTAGTTTAGTTTAGTTTAGTTTAGTTTAGTTTAGTTTCGTATGGTTTGGTTTCAGAGCATTAGGAAAAACGTTGGCAAGTCAGGGGTGGGTGGGTGTTTGGGTGTTTAACGTCCTTTTCCACCACATGCGGGTGATATCAAAAACGGGGCAACGATGAAGAAGCCAGCACAAATATTTGGCCCCAACCAGGATACGAACTCACGACCCGAGCATTAGAAGTCCAACGCTCTACCATTTGGCCACCCCGGCTCCCCTTGGCAAGCCAGACTTCCAAACATATTGATAGCTCTAATGAAAATACAATTTAAAAAATCACACCCACGAGTCTGATGTCTCTTTCCTTCCGCTTCTCCAAACCGCCTCGTGGTATGAAGTTATTTCAAGTGGAGCTGAGCGGAAGGCGTGTCAGATTTTGCGGAAGCGCGGAAGCTGGATAAACGGTGTCAGCGACGCCTCAGGAAAAACAAAAAAGACGACGTAGAAACTACAGGAGACAAATCTTGATGTGCAAGCTCGTGATTGGTTATCCAAGTGGGTCACCGGAAGGTGACGATATGGACACCCATTGAGGATTTGCCCATCATTGGTGGTGACGTGACGGCCGGAAGTTCCTGAAAGGAACTGCTCTGTGAAGGAGGGGGAGGGGGAGGAGGGGGGGTGTGAACTTGTAACTGATGAAATTAACACTCAGGAACATTTTAAATCTTTCCATCTTTAAATCTGCTGCCCAGTTTATCGCGTGTGTGTGTGTGTGCGTGCGTGCGAGCGAGCGTGCGAGCGTGCGTGCGTGTGTGTGTGTGTGTGTGTGTGTGTGTGTGTGTGTGTGTGTGTGTGTGTGTGTGTGTGTGTGTGTGTGTGTGTGT
>JACVVK020000216.1:667500-670000 GCA_018292915.2 Batillaria attramentaria | reverse complement strand
CTGACGCCGTGCTAACCTTTATGCTTTGACAGCAGCGGCAGCAGCAGAGTCAGATGGTCGTGCTGCGAGACCTTGTTGGTCCTGAATATTCGTCTTGTACGGGGACTAACACTGGAGCGGTCCAATTCATCTCACTCAGTTGGCCTGAGTCAGATTCCGTCAGTCACAAAGGTTGTTTGCAGCATTGCGTGGCGGCAGGGATTTTGACTGTGTGTCGGTCGGGTGGCAAATTGGTTTCAATCAAAGGTGTGACAACTATTAAGATCCTACCGTGACACTGCAGCAACCGTTAGAAATCCCGAAAGAAGTCGCTGTACGTTTTCTGTGTCGCCTGCTGACGGGTCCGCAGAGACTAGAATTGTAAGTGTGGAAATTAGGAGGCAACGAAAGGGGACTGTACTCTGGAGTTTGTGTATTTTTTTTTCCCGTGTGCATCACTGATGGCGGCAGGTACAAATTTTCACCGCAAGATCGTAAATCAACACTTGAAGCACTCATGTACTCGCGGGCAAACAACTTTTCAACGGTAAGATGTATTCCTTTTCAGGATCTTCTTCGTTTTAGCTTGACTTTGTTGCTCCCTGCTGCACGAACTTGGATGCGCCGCGGACAGAAGATTTCACACCGTGCCTTCCCAGCAGTGTGCCACAAACTCTAACCTATACTGGCTGTAGAGTTTGTAGTATACAAACTGACGCTGGAGATGCTTGGTGGCGGCCGATTATATGACAAAGATATAGATAACTTTATTGGTCCCATTGAGGGAAATTCATTTGCTCCAGGCGCTCAATCATTAAGACCATAAATGAATTAACTGAATAAACTAGACCGTCATAACTATGTGTACGTACATCTTACCACAAATCCAAATGAAGGTGTATAAAAAAAATATAAAAAAAACACCGTCGCATATAAAAAACAAGATTATAACAATTATAGATTATATAACAATTACAGAAACCCAAATATAAGACGGCCCAAATGTCCGTGGGCTATTACAAACTGGCTCGTGACAACACAAACAAATCAGTCTCAACACATGTATACACACCCTGATAAAATCACCAGTCAAGTGTGTATTGCAGTATAGCGCAGTGATGTTAGACGCGACATCAAGGTTAGTTTCACTTCGTTTTTAGTGTCAGGCTACAAAGTCAGTATTAAAAAATCTCGCATCATGACGCCAAAAAAGGGGTATGGTATGGTATGGTATGGTATGGTATGGTATGGTATGGTATGGTATGGTATGGTGGGTTCTCCTCGGCGCACTAATCCATCTTTTCAGATTCTGAAGGCGAAGTAAGGCTAGAAGACAAAAATCTCTCACTCGACCGGTTACACAAAATGGCCAAACTCAACGCTAACGACTCGATCCCACAGCGAGGAAAACCAGAGTCCCACCACAGTCCTTAACGTTTCAGCTGATTTTTTTTTTTTTTTTTTTTCATGCAGTAATGGGCAGAAAAGTGAGTGTGCATTTTAACACCGGTAGCCGAGCTTGGAACCCTGTACAGCCTTATGGAGGTATGTGTGACCGTGGGGGATTTCTCAGACTTGATGCTGGCGTCTCGCTTGCGTCCCTTTTATGACACGTTGATTGTGTGCGGACTGGGCCCGCACGTGCAAGCCATTACAGGGTGCTCCAGTCAGCTGATCAATTTCCTCCATTGAGTGATTTCTGTGGGCATCTATTGCGAGTCAGTTCGCAAGTGTCACTGGCGATAATGGGGTCCGTGTGTGTGTGTTCTTGTGTGGATGGGGCATGTGGGCGTAAGTGTGTGTGTGTGTGTGTGTGTGTGTGTGTGTGTGTGTGTGTGTGTGTGTGTGACACAGAGAGAATGACAGAGAGAGAGAGAGAGACGCAGAGACTCAGACTCAGACTTTTTATTGTTTAGACATTTGTCCATAACAATGGAGTGAGTGTGGTAAAGTTTACACAGAGTAATGCCTTATCGTAACACACACACACACACACACACACACACACACACACACACACACACACATCGTTGGACAGAGTTCACAAGACAAGAATACACACGAATGTGCACAACAATAGCACACACATTCACGATACAGGCCGACAGCCCGTGTTCGTGGATGAGAACTACACAGTGAGTCAACCTCAGTTTTCACGTGAACCGGCACACACCATCCTTTCACTACGGAGCTTGAAAGCAGAGAAACGAACGAACGAAACTTTATTTTCCAAGGATAAAAAGATATAGGTACAACGACCTGTCTTCCATCTTGTCCTTGCTAAACTAGGAAAACTACATTACAAAGAAATCACACACACAGATAAATGATCAATACAAAAGAAGCATAGTAATAAAAACGGGTGTACCGGGCAATCAACTTCATGGACATATTGTTTCATGGCAATGTAGATGTCTGATGGTAGTGTGTACATATATGTATACATACATATACATACGTACAGAGAGAGCGAGTACATACATACGTACAGAGAGAGAGAGAGAGAGTCAGAACACAGGGG
>JACVVK020000216.1:647500-665000 GCA_018292915.2 Batillaria attramentaria | reverse complement strand
CACAAGAAAATTATTCTTTAATGCACACATAAAGCCCCATTTTGACTACGCCTCGACCGTATGGGACGGCTGCGGCGAAAACCAACTTAAGCGACTCAATTCTCTCCACCGCCGTGCTGCAAAACTTATCTTCCCCTGTCAGAAACTCTCAACAGACGAAAAACTTAAACGCTTAGAACTGCTACCACTCCACCAACAACTACGATTTAATAAAGCTGTGCTCATGCACAAGATCACCAATAAGAAAGTCCCTAACTACCTGTCTGATCTCTTCGGTCAAGCCCAGACTCGTTATGTAAACGAGAGGAACCATCTGGTAGTAACGCGCCCCAGGATTGACTTATATAAAACTAGCCTCTCATACTCTGGCGCATCCCTATGGAACTCTCTTCCGTCGAATATTAGGTTAATTTCATCGCTAGGTGCCTTTAAAAACCGACTTTTTAATCTCTTCTCTGAAACATAGGAAGCCTTACCCAATGACCCTACTATATTACGAATTATTACTTCGTTCTGGTTTTTTTTTTCTTTTTTAATGCCACAATTCCTAGTTCACACAAAACATCGTTAACAAATTCCTATTTACCCCTTACCCCCGAACTCCACTCTGTATTTACGTGCGCATACACGCGCGCTCGCGCGCGTGTGTGTACTGATGTGTATGTGTGTGTATGTGTTGTTCCTGCATAAACATGATGTCAGTTCTAATTAGCATCGCTTTGTTTTGTTTTGCACTTGATGTTTGTTTTACTTAATTTTGTCCATGTAGATGTTAGCAAGGACAGGTTTGCAATTTGGGCCTGCGCGCCTATAACCTCTTTCCTTGGAAAATAAAGTCAGTCAGTCAGTCAGTCTCTCTCTCTCTCTCTCTCTCTCTCTCTCTCTCTCTCTCTCTCTCTCTCTCTCAAACAGTTTCTAAAAATAGCAAACAAACAAAAGGAAAAAGAAGTGATCTTTGGGAGATCTGCCACGACAAAAAAAAATTGAAGGTTCTGTTTAGGTGCTTTTAAACAGACAAGTAATAGGAAAGAATCATTTGCAAAGAACTTCTACCGGCATACAAAATACTTCAGTAATGGGCATACATATCTTCCCCCTGTCCGGACACTTAACTTACTTACTGGCCAATTTCCTTCCTTACCAGCGCACACTGCCAGCCTTGAAGGGTAGACAGAGAGCAGAAACCCCAATATCCACGTGAGAAATTTGCCTGCAGTTTAATGCCCGTACCTATTGGCTACACAGAGCACCTGCTAGGCCATCACTGCATGCCTCGGCCCGGGCCGAACACAAGGGATATGGGCACTTTACGTCACGAGCCACCGATGGTCATGTAGATTTTGTAGGTACTAAAATCTCCGGGACAGACGCGCTGGCATGCTCAGTGCATTCCATGCTATTTCCGGTACTGATGCATGTTGGGGGAAAAGAGTTAACTTTTCTTGGAAATATCTCTGCCTAATTGAGCTCTCGGCATGCTGTCTCACAACCTTCGCAAACTTTTCTCTTTTTTTTAGGGTGAAAACTAAAACACTACAGACGACGGTATTTTTTATTATTATTATTATCATCATCATCATCGTCGTCGTCATCATCATTATCATCATCATCATCATTATTATCATTATTCTCCGACTTCCTCCCGGGGAGCCGGGGTGGTCGAATGGTAGAGCGTTGGACTTCTAACGCTCGGGTCGTGAGTTCGATCCCGGCTGGGGCCAAATATTTGTGCTGGCTTTTTCATCGTTGCCCCGTCTTTGATATCACCCTATGTGGTGGATAAGGACGTTAACCCCCCCCCCCCCACCCAAACACCCATCCGACTTCCTCCCCCCCCCCCCTTTGGAAATTATCAGCCCACAAAATTTGAAAAATAAATGCAATTTTACACTCCGAAACTGAAATAGCTGAGCTGACCCTTCGCACCACGTGATTGTAATGTTATTATGTCCAATGTGTGAGAGAATGTGTGTGATTCACGTCAGCGTGCGTGTTGGGTTCAGTTCGCGGCGCTTTGAGCCGATTCAATGAAATTGGGTAAAGCGCCTATACAATACTCATTATTATTATTATTATTATCTGTTTGGGTTTTACATGACACAAGAACAAGAACACAGTGACTGTTCAAGGACATAGTGACATGGTAGACTATTAATACATAGACATCAAGACAAGTAGACTGACAAAATAAGGAGACATACTGACATGGAAGACTGATGCATGGACATGACATAACAGGCTAGCAATGCGGAACACAGTGACTGTACAAGGACATAGTGACATGGTAGACTAGTAATACAGAGATACATCCAGACAAGTAGACTGACAAAATAAAGAGACATACTGTCATGGAAGACTGATACATGGACATGACATAACAGGCTAGCAATGCAGGTGCACAGGCATAGCAGTTATAGACAGACATTCATACACTCCTCTGCCAGTATTAGGACGTCATGGTTTAAGAATCCCTAATCGATCACACGTGGTATAAAGGCTTTTCCCTGCGCACAGGGAAGTAAAACACCTCAGTCAGAGATGGCGTGTACAGCATTTCGAATGCCGATGTAAGCTTTCAAATCCAGGAGGTTCAGGTACGAACAGAGTACAAATAAGTTTCACAGTGTGGTGTTCCCAATTACGTAAAACGCACCATACTCGTTTTCGTAATTTCGTGAGAAAAACTGCTTGTTAAAACTGACAGTTTTTCGGGCGAAATCTACAAACATGTGGTGTATTCTACACAATCGGAGGCACATGACTGAAAACTCAATATAAATCGCGAAAACTTTAAATTTAATTGTATATGTAAATATACATAATATATATAATAAAGTAAATCTAAGGTAAAGGAAAAAGAAACATACAAACTGGGCATTTGTGCGGAACGAGGAACGTTGAGTAACTATGCTCTGTATTAAAGCTGTCAGAAGTTTAAAATCTCGATGGAAATTATTGTTAAAAGATAAAATGAAAAATAAAGAAATACAGAGTTAAAAGGGGAAAATGAAGAATCACAATAAAAGAAAGAAGTAAAAAAAAAAAAAGACAACAAGGGGGGGGGGGGTTACAAAAATGACAAAAGAATAAAAATGAAACCTTCCAATATGTTTCTTAAGGGACCCTCTTTCTGATTCCCTTTAATTTAAAAAAAAATCGTCTCATGACTTTAGTTTCTCTGCGTGATCTATCCATCAGTTCAGAGTCAAGGATAAATCAAACCTCTCCTGCGTTGAATAGTGTTGAGTTGGATTGTTCTGTTAGGGTAGCTGTCCCTCCTCCATATCACCAGTAAGGTCGTCTCCATTCACTGTTGTAGCAGACACGTTAAATGCCAGCAGCTACTGACCCGAAAATCAAGGAATGAGGAATGTCAACGGGAAATAACTCTCCCAGAGGGGTAGCGAAGGGAAATAACTCCTCCACAAACACTTAGAATCCGCGATGAACCAACCCATGCGCTGCGACAACCGCAGAAAGAGAGATACGTATATCTACCTCTGTGATAGCAACCGGTTTGTCTGAAGTGTGTGCTGGTTCGTTTTCAGATTTCTGTCTGGGATATTACCGCATTACGCGTCTATGGTAACCGCAGGCATTGTGGGGTGGGACAGTCCAAAATCACCCTGGGCACTGAGTCGGTTTGCCTTTCACACAACGACCAGTTCAAAGTATCAGAGATAGGGTAGCTTGTCATCGCTGCATCTGCTCTCCGATTTTCCTGGCCGTAGTCAGCCCATTTTCACATTAGCACGTTCCGCAGATCAAACATTAAATCCTGGAATGGGGGAGCTGGATGTGTAGCGTTTAAGTGAATGAGCAGGCGCGTTACTTCAGAGCGGCGAAGTAGTTGTGGATAAAGTTACTGGATAGTCAAGTTACGCCCAGTGTTATGGTGGTATACATAATTCTGTGATCAAGAAGAAAAAGAGCAAGTGTGTATTTGTTTTCCATTCCGGGGGGCCGTGACCCCTCTCTGTAGGAGTTAGATTTTTACCGAGCACACTAGATATTAGACGGGTTAATTCCGTCTTTGCTAAGTCTACTTACGCTTTGGAACAGTTTCGCTCGTGAGTGCGCCTGTACGCTCGAACTACTCTATCCTGATGATTAGTACAGTTCTTAATGCGATACAATGCTGTTTACACTTTGCACGAGGGGTCCAACATTCAACTTCTACGTGACTGTTTCACTTGCGGAGCGCTCAGTGTGGTCGAGTACGCTTCTGTTGCTCAGTACCAGCATTACAGCAGCTGTCAACAGATCAGAACGATCTGTGGGTATACGAATGGTAGTATTAGTCCCTTTAGTGTGTGATTGTATACGTTGCACAACAGTGAGACGGGCACGGTAAAACTAACGTGACTAGAACGTGTGTGTGTGTGTGTGTGTGTGTGTGTGTGTGTGTGTGTGTGTGTGTGTGTGTGTGTGTGTGTGTGTGTGTGTGTGTGTGTGTGAGAGAGAGAGAGAGAGAGAGAGAGAGAGAGAGAGAGAGAGAATGACAATGACAATGACAATGATCCTTTATTTGTCAACGGTAAAGCTGTTGGCACAATTACCATTTCCAAACTTGCCGTTGCTACTCTAAATTACAGAAGAGAGAAAGAAACAAAAAAAGAAGGAAAGAAAGAACAGAGAGAGAGAGAGAGAGAGAGAGAGAGAGAGAGAGAGACTGTGTTTCAGATTTTCACTTCAAAATAGTGCCCCAGCGATAATATTCATCATTTCTTTGTCTGTGAAAATGGAAGATCCAAGAGTTTCCAGACATAACTTGTTTCAGCACACAAAAAATGCCCAAATCGACACGAACATTTATGGTTCCCTTATGGCATCGAAGTGGCCCAGGCACACAAAATTTCCTCATAAATATAAGACCCTGCCAGGCCATGTAACAACTGACTTTTGTAACACTCAGTTGCGCATTCAGACACCAAATGTGCTATTCATAAAGGCATTTCATGGATGGAAAAAAAAAGTAAAGGATGGAACCTACTTGTGAATGTTGTGTCTCAAAATGTTGTCGGGACCATACGCGGATTTTTTGTTTGTTTTTTTTGTTTGTTTGTTTGTTTTTCTGTGGGTGAACTTAGCTATAGTAACATTTCAAGACTTTGTGAATCTGTCATGCGTGAAGTGCATTTAAAGTGCATTTAAAACCATGACGCAAGCTGAAAATACTCAGGAAAAAAAGGGTGATGGCGTTAAAATGATGTTTGGGGCGTCCTTTTTTTCTGTTTTCTTTTCTTCTTCTTCTTCTTCTTCTTTTCTGTCTGCTTACTCTACAATACTGGCGGATGGTCAGGCTGTGTTTTTGTAAGGCTGGTATGTACTACACTAACTTTACAAAGCCATCACTCCAGCTTTCAACGATAAAGATATTGACATTGTTGGGACATGGTCATTTTACGTATCTACCGTTGCTATAAACTACCGAAGTACCGAAGCAGAACCGAAAGCAACAAAAAGGTACAAAAACCACCTATCTGGGACACGGATAGCACAAGTAGAACCCAAACAATAACGAATGCGACACAACTCTAACAAACAATGGACAACTCTAAATGTTTCACACACACACACACACACACACACACACACACACACACACACACACACACACACAGAGAGTCGTGTTTTTTATCACTAAAACTTGCTGCTGCGCACAGCGAAATCTGCCCCATCCCATAAAGTTGTTTGTCTTTTTTCAAAAACAAGTCACATTCAGCACGTACAACATGGCAAATTAATTTTTACACCATAAATTTAAGTACTGGAGAAAGATTGTACATCCTTTAATCAACTGTCCATTATAATAACACACAGTCAACATATTTCTGTACGATGCATATCTCTTATTAAGAAAAATGAAAGACAGAACAAAAACAACAACAACAACAGCAACAACAACAACAACAAAATTAAGCGTAACTTGACCAGCTCCCTTCTTACTACCTCTCACCACTTTTATTCATGAATAGGTTTCATCCTTAAGCACACGCCCGTCGCTGCCTCAACCTTGCGGTGATTCTCCACTCTGCCTCACTCCACTACCACAGCTGCTGCGTGTCTGCCGAAATTATTCACACATTTAATTCACAAGTTTTCCCCCGCGTCTCTTTCCTGGCCTGAAAACGAGACCGTTAATTCATGATTTGGCGAACAGCGGCGCTTTGCGAGTTAACATGCTCGTCCTCTGGGTCTTCATCACTCAGACGGTCTGTGGTTTTGTGCAGGGGTCTTGTTCGCCAAACAGGCCAAAAGAACACAAATGCACGAGGTCTCACAATGCCTATAGAACTGTTCTCCTACACTGGTCCTTTAGCCTGGAATTCTCTCCCTCTTTCACTCCGCCAAGCACCTTATCCCGGCTGGGGCCAAATATTTGTGCTGGCTTTTGCATCGTTGCCCCGTCTTTGATATCACCCGCATGTGGTGGAAAAGGACGTTAAACCCCCTAACACCCACCCACCCCCACCCATCCCCACCCACCCGACAAGCACCTTCCCTTGAAACTTTCAAGAAAAACCTGAAGACCCACCTGTTTTCTGCTCATAACAACATTTGACTGTTCTGGTTTGCAGTGTGTGTGTGTGTGTGTGTGTGTGTGTGTGTGTGTGTGTGTGTGTGTGTGTGTGTGTGTGTGTGTGTGTGTGTGTGTGTGTGTGTGTGTGTGTATGCGCGCGCGTGCGCGCGTGTGTACGTCGTTGCGCCCTGACCTTATGGCATTACAATTTTTTCCCTATGTTTGTATACATTTTTTTCTATTCCCTTTTTAGCGCTTAGAACTGTTATCAACCAATAGGTTATAGCGCTATATAAGTACTCTCATTCTCATTATTCAATTCCATCTTTGTTAAGCCAACTTACGATTTGGAACAGTTAGGCTCGAAATGCTCTTTCCTCAATCTCTGGGAAGCCGGGGTGGTCGAATATGGTAGAGCGTTGGATTTCTAATGCTCGGGTCGTGAGTTCGTATCCCGGCTGAGGCCAAATATTTGTGCTGGCTTTTTCATCGTTGCCCCGTCTTTGATATCACCCGTATGTGGTGGAAAAGGACGTTAAACCCCTAAACACCCACCCACCCACCCTTCCTAAATCCCTTTAATCTCCTAAAAATTACACGTCAGTTAGGTACGAAAGATTCGGCGGCCTTTTCCACTAAGTACAGGTGATACACCAAAGACGGATCAACAAGCACATGTTTTCGTCTCACAGCAAAGCAGACGACATTGACCCCTGCGGCTCAACCTGAGGTGCTCAGTTAGAAAATAATTAGAGATGCCGTTTACAGCGACCGACCAAGACACGTCCTGTAGAGTGGCGCCCTCCCGTAGTGGGCGTTCCTAGTTAAAGGTCTTCACTACCGACAACATGAGGCAGAGAATGTGTAAGACAAAGTGCTTTGGGAGGTGGGAGTGTCCATAGTGCATAATCGACACTGTCACAGTGGCCGACTTTCAGCGTCTCCGAAATTCTAATAAAAGCGATGCCTGACTTTTCCTTAGTCTGTGTTTGGATACTTGTCGAGAGAGAGATCGATGTTAGAGGTCTTCTCGTGCAGCATACACACCCGCTAGACTCCTCAGCGATGTGTCTAACTCATTGCCCAAGAGAATTCGCCGCACAGTCCTGCTCGGATTTTTATAGGGGTCTCTGGAGCGATGAAATCTCAGAGTTCAATTTAAGCTTGCAGAGTTTAAAAAAAGAAAAAAAAATTTGCGGATTTTTGTTGATAGTGCAGACCTTTAAGACCATGATTTACGCGTTGGTTACCGAAGACATACGCTCTATGTGAACATTCTCAATTATCGGGACTATAACAGCGACTAGCTGCAGGAATTATGATCAAAAGGCGTACCCCAGGGTATATTTTGGTCGGTACAGGAAAGAGGGCACATTGACGTCGATTGAGTCCGACGTGGGCTGCGTGCGTGAGGGCGTGCGTGAGGGCGTGCGTGCGTGTGTGTGTGCGTGTGTGTGTGTGTGTGTGTGTGTGTGTGTGTGTGTGTGTGTGTGTGTGTGTAGACTCGCAGAGGAATTTGCGTCCATAAAACGTTACACTGAACCTATAAGGAGAAAATCCACTTTGCCACGAACCAGATAAGGGATAGGACTGATCAAATGTGCTATTAAGATGGGTAAACCGTCAGTCCTTATTTTCCATGTAAAAGTTGAAGGCCGTGTATATTTCAGGCTCTGTGTGGTTTCGAGTCTCTCTTGAAGCAGACCTGCACGTAACTGAGGTTCTTTAAAAAAAATCATTTTTTTTTTTAATTATTTAACTACTTTATTGCCCCTTTCGGAAAATTCGGGCTGCTTCCCCAGGGTGAAGCGCGTCGCCGCGGTGCAGCTCCACCCAATACCTATCCCATTTTCAATTTTGCAATTTTGTTGGTTGAGGAAAGCCGTATAGCCGAGAGAGAAAACTCCCACTGAGCAGTCCGGTAGCCAGCAAAAACCGGTATGACTTGTCACAAACATGTCCGTATGGATTTAAATTTGACTCTCTGGGAGTGCTGCACTTTGATTATACTCGTGTTTGCTGCAGTAAGAGCCGTCAAGGAACCGTTAATCTTGCCTGGTTTTTGCATACGGGGTCAAAGCCGAAAAAGAGTCAGAAACGTGGTATACTCATGCGCGATACGAGTGTGTTTCACCAGTACGTACTTGCCACTGTTGTTGTTGGCATTGTTGTTGCCCGAGTTGTTGTTTTTTGTATTCGTTAATGTTGTAGTTGTTGTCTTTGTCAATAACTGACACCCATTCCTGTTTTCATCGTCTTTGACTCGCCCTGAGAACAAACTGTTCCTTTCCTTGTTCTTGAACCGCTTAAGTTTTGGCATTTTTCTTCGTCACAGTTGTGCCCACTTTCTCTCCGCGATTTGTCATCATTATCATCAAGCTAGCGCTTCTGCAGGCAATACTGAAAATGCTCTACACATCTTCATGTGGGCCTCACATTGCAATTTTCTCTTGTCAGTGACAAAGGGCCTGTCCTGGCCAATCCATTTTGCCGTGAGAAAACAGCTCTTAGGGGTAGAACATTTCTATACGGTAAACGCTGTGTAGTTTAAAGCTGCTTGACATAGGATGAACTGTTCCTACAATGAAGGTGCTTCTTTTCTTGGGGTTTTTTGTGTGTTTTTTTGTGTTTTTTCTTCTCACGACAGAACCTGAACTGCTAGAAACGTATGTCCATGGGAAAAAATCAGAAAACAAATAGAAATGCTGTAGTGATTAATTTTTAAAAAGAAAGAAAGAGAAGGACCAATGAAGAAGGAACGCTAAGCCCAGTAAAAAGAAAAGAAAAAGAGCAAAAAAGAAAAGACAAAACATTTGACTTTTTTGGTTGTTTTGGCTTGTAGCGGACCTGCACGTAACTGAGTTTAAAAAAAAAAGGAGAAAAAAAATCACGACAGAACCAAAATATGAACAGGCTTTTTGTAATGCCCCCTGCCTTGAAACCACCTTTGCTTTGCTATTTGACGTCTAGCCAAAAATGAAAAAATCAACTCCTACTCTATCACAGTAGTTGCATACAGAGTAAGGCTTACTGTAGTGCGTTGTACACGACGACACAATGACACCAGAGTGAAGTTAAAAAGTTGTTTTCTAAAACAGACGATCAACAGAAGTGCAAATTTACACCTGTCTCACGAACCCAGAGGAAAAGGCCGATGCATAAATGTTGAAAGACTTACGGAGCCAAGTCTAGACACAAAAGAGATGCTGCTTTTAAGTTCTATATTAGGGGACGTGAAGTGATAAAAGGCTGAATCTATGTGTGGACAGACAAGGGAGTAGGAGCAAAAAGGTCTGACACTAATTTTCATCACATAAGTGCACAATCGAATCAGCGGCCCATGAAGACGCTAATGCCCTTCAACCAAGTGCTAAATTGAATCAAAGCCTCAAGCGGGAACAACGGATGTGAAAGTCCCAGTTCTCATCATTCTGATTTTCACAGGAAAAAAATAGCGAATCCAAAAAGATCGGTTAGACAGTGTTTTTGTTGATTATTTTCTGATTATTTTCTCGTTTGTTTACGAACAAAATCACACAATTTATTGTGAGCACTTCCCCAATACCCTTCTTGACAAGGTCATGAAGTTTTGTAGATCTAGCAGGAAACTTGATTCAACTACAGACGTTTGAATGAAAGCATGGGTCCGGTTGCACCCACGACGCACGCGAAGGTTAAAATGAACAAGTGCGAGTGAACAAGTGAACAAGATGACGAACAATCCCAACATTTCCAATTTCATAATTTAGCCAAAAAAGTAATAGGTGCTCACTTTATTTTACTGTCAAATACTGTTGGAGCTGTCTACCGTAGATGGAGAGGGATCAGGGGAGGTAAGCACGCAAAACGCTTGACAATTGCTGCTAGGTTTGGTTGTTTGTTTGTTTGTTTGTTTGCTTGTTTGTTTTGCTTTGTTTTGGTGTTTGTTTCATGCCCCTCTCCTGTATCCAGGGTGTAATTTCCCCGATCACTTATGGGTTAGCCATAACTAAGGGCGAGGAAGCCGCAGTACCCGGCGAGAACCGCCGACTGTCGGCCTGAATGAACGGTGCCACCAGCTGAAAAATTCATTGCCCAAAGTGGGACTCGAACCCCCACTCTCTAGCACGTACTGGTGGCTCGAGATGTAACCTGCACACCACCGAACGCCCCAGTAGCAACAAAGCACTTGAACTTTCTTGAAGTTTCCAAATGTCGGCAAAACTTAGTGTATGCTAAGGAAGTACCTTAGTTTCTTGTCACGCGTTATTTCAATGAATATAATAATAATAATAATAAAATGGGTACTTAAAGGACGCCCTCCCTCTCGCGGGAGCTCAGGGCGCCTTACAAAGAACACACACTCACTCACCCAGAAACACAAATATGCTTTCTGAATTTTACTTTACTGAAGTCTTCACGTAGGCTGATGGTGCTTTTCTTCTTTTTCAGAAACATGAGTGTGGCAAGTCCTTGAAAAGCGGGCCCCAAGCGTCTACAAGCGTTCAGTGGTGAGTAAATGGAAAATGTCGTGAATATACAGTCACTCCCAAACATGCATGCAGGACAGACGTTTTCTAGCACCTAAGGTGACTCGTGAAAATGATGTTACCCCTTTAAAAAAAAAAAAAAAAAAAAAAAAAGCATTGGTATCGTTGGGTTGAGTGGTAAGTGTTCAGGTGGTAGTGAACCTCAGGTCTGTAAATATCTCATAGCCGTCAAATTTCTTTGCGAAACTGCTGAACACAAACTGAGAAACTTCTAAGCAACTAAAAACTTTTGCCTTTCTGTCCCTTCTGTGTTGACCTCCTCTCTCACGCGCTGAAACCTGCAAAAAAACAAAACGCACAAGCCCCCACCCCAAGCCCCCCATCCCTATCTCCATCACTAACATCCGCCAACCCTCACCATCTTTCGGCCAAGTCCTGCGGCCAAGAGCTGGCATCAGAGCTGAATAATCGCCCAAACTGGGGCAACACTCTGGCACTACATCCTAAACACCCGTCATGTCGTGCGGTCTCCTCCGGGGATTTTCTGTGCAGACGCGGATGAAAATGGAAAACAATGATTTAGCCAATTATTAACAGGACGACTGTTATAACGCGCCCGATTGGCCCTGCGTAATGGCATTTTCCACTGGACTCCCCTCCAGGGGGAGCTGACGCCTAACACATTTCGCCTCCACCGCGCAAGAGTGCCAGTAACGAGAGGTTACTACGGGGGCAAACGTAAGGATGAGCTCAAAGAGTATCGGTCTTGATGGGAGATTACTGGGGACAAAGACCTGTAGATTGCGGCCCTTTGGGTAGCTCCTGGGAAATGATTGCGCCCGCGACTTATTGATTCTTCGGCTCACTTCTTTTTCTCATTTTCTTTTTCGAACTTTAAAAAAAAGTTACAGAATTGCCATTATCAGTATGTATCACGAAGTTGTAGGAGTTGCTGTAATTTTTTTTTTTTTTTTTTAGAAGCAATCGGTGGAGTAAAAATAAGTTACATTTGACAAAGGCATTTGGTCTAGTGGTTAAGGTATCCGACATCGGATCATGAGCCGCCTGGTTCGAACCCCAGGAATTTGGATGGATTTTTTTCCTGTCCGAATTGAGTCATAATCACGTGCAGACTTGTTTACGGTGTCTGCCCCGCCCTCGTGTACACACGCACGCACAAATATCAAGTGTGCTCGCTAAAAATCCCACGCCCGTCTTTTGAAGTAGAGTAGGCTGTGGTCAGTGGCGTGGAAAACCAGAAATGCTGCCGCAAGCGCCAGAATGAATAGCACGGTGAAGGTTTGCCCATAGGGTAGCGCTAAACGGCAGCAGGCTTTCACTGCTTCGTCCTTCAGCCCTGCGGCGCCATAAGCATTTCAGAATAGCATTTCAGAATAGATGGCTATGGTCGCCGAGGAGAAGTCTAAGATACCATACGTTTCAAAAGTTCCCGAATTCGACTGACACGGAGCTTGATCACTTGTGAGACATCCTCCACTTGTAGTTTGAACGAATGACGATCCAAGCGCACGCATTATCAGTAATAATAATAATAATAGTCTTATAAAGCGCTAACAATCTGCTCATAGAACACTCAGTGCGCTACCCACAGTATGTATACAGAAGGCGTTATAGACATACTAGCAGCTGGCATTTGCTTTTTTTTGTGGTGGATCATAAATGCCAATTCCTAACATAACCTGATGCATATTGTGTTAGGCTCTGCATATCTGTATTACCGAATTCCCAGTGGCATGTTAACAAGATTTCTGAGTAGGCGACATGTCTGCTGATTACTGTTATCACGGGACGTTCACTGTCATAACTGCATATACTGGGTTAATATGTTGTATGTTTTAGGAATCTTCCAAATGTCGTTTATCGGTCCAATGCCCCCAAGAGACCATCAAATCAAAACCGACTCTTGCGATAACCTCATGCACTTTCTGCTCTGAATAGGCCGTCATAAAATGGTCAATACAATCGATGGAAAAATTGATGAGTGGCTAATCGAGTGCTTCCCTCCCCCGCATATCTTGAATTCCTTATATAGACCACGTTTTAGCACCCTATAGACGCTTTTTTTTCGTGTTCATTTTCTGTGTCATGTTCCCTAACCGAATGATTGAGCCGTGAAGGGAATTCTGAAACGATTGCCTTCCCTCTCCACACCCCTCTCATTTGTCTACAGAAAAAAAAATGAGACAGCTTATTTAGTTATTGCAATTCCAAGCATTCAGCTGTTTCTGTCGAAATAAGGTGCCCAAACACATCCATGTCGGACTCGGAGGGGAACTTTCACAACTGGCTCTTTTCGGGATTTACAAACCTGGGTAAAAAAACAAAACTGGGGGAAAAAATGAAAACTGCTTTGCATCAAAGTTTTCATTGCACGTTCCCCGATGTTTAGATGTGACCGCCCCCCGTGAAATTTTCAAAGACATTATCAAATTTTGAGACTGCGGCTAACGCGATTTGCTTTTATTTTCTCTAGAAGCAATCTGGGACACACACAAAAAAAAACAGTTACATTTCACAAGTTCGAGAATTCAACGAACAAGGGGTTTGAGCATTTGTGGGACAGCACCTTCTTGTGGTTTGATCGAATGACGGTGCAAGCTCTAAAGAAAGATGTGTCTCTAGTTGCACGTGTTTTTCCAGCAATGCGCTGACCACTCTGTTCTCGAATGGATAACAGCCAGCACGTTTGGGTAGCTTCTTTAAATTTGTCACAGTAACATGTTTAACTACGCGATGCAGTACTGAGGAGTAGCATTATACCTTCCGGAAGTTTGAGTTCACTGAATACGATTCGTGTCTCTTAAGTCGGAGAGTACTTCTGGAGCCTGGTTTCCCTATAGTTCAGTTGGCGTAAGCGATGCATAGTACATTGAGCCTCTACGTGGAGCACCAATATACTTTTCGTAAGTTTGAGTTCATCTCATGAATACGATTCGCATCTCTTTGGTCGGAGAGTACTTCCGGAGCCTGGTTTCCTTGTAGTTCAGTGGGTGTAAGCGATGCATAGTACATTGAGCCACGACATGGAGCACCAATATACTTTTCGTAAGTTTGAGTTCATCTCATGAATACGATTCGCATCTCTTTGGTCGGAGAGTACTTCCGGAGCCTGGTTTCCTTGTAGTTCAGTGGGCGTAAGCGATGCATCGTGTAGAGATGCTAAGTGCAGCTCTACCTTCATCCTAGATCGACCAAAGGCAGAGCTGTCTCACTGTGGACCTCATTTGTCCACTGCGCGCACTGGGGACTCGGGCGAATAGGGTGGAGAAATCTTCCCATCTCTACAAGTGATTTCTCAAGTGGATCGTAGTTGAAGAAGCATTTACGATTTTTAAAAAAAAATCACGGCCGGCCCGTGAAGCAGTGGGTGTATTTGGGCAGCTTGGGAGAGCACCATGCAGCGCTTGCCCACAGTTCGTGTCAAGTGCAGCCTCTTCCTACCTCTTCGGCTGAAGAGCTGTGGCAGCAGGGGAGAGAATTCTTGATGTCTCGTTCATCTAAGTGAACGGAAATCGGTTGGGAATAGCTAATTTTGCCACTACGCTGAGATTTCTCTCTCCTTGCATTCGTCCTGTCGTGTGTGTTTCGTTTCATTTCCTTCCGACTTTTTGGAAGCAGGGGGTGTGGTCTGTGCCATGCACCAAACGGGGGCGTTTTTTTTTTTTTTTTTTTTTGGTTTGGTTTTTTTTTTTACGTCGTCTTTCATTCGTCCGCGTCTTTTAGGTGGTCGCGATAGCTCAAGTAGCGGAGAGTTGTAATCTCGATCAGAATGATTTGGAGCCGAATCCCTACAGGGCAAACTTTGTACTAATTTTCCAGCGCACCTCGTTTTACCATCTTAGGTAGTGAAGAAAAGTTACTTGTATATATAATATTTTACCAGTAACTCGTATAATTTATATAACATACAATTATTAAATTCAGTGGAATATCTAATGTAGTAACAGTATTACATCAGTTTTCCTAGTCTTGCAGTGTCAAATTGGATTCAGCTGTAAAACTGTGTGAAAACGACTGTCATTTGTAAAATCACTTAATGCCATGACTATGTCCAGTTCAAATATAAAGGTCTGCTAATCTCGACAAGAAGCCGCAAACAGTGTGTGGTTGTTGTTGTTTTTTCAACTGCGACTCCTGCGACAGTGCATAATGCAGGTAACTCTGATACAGTTGCAGAGTTTGTTTTCAGCGTTTCGGAGACCCTGATAAGAACCCATCAGGGAAATTTATGGTGTACAGATCTTGACATAAGAACAGAATCTCCATGTAAAAAACATCAACCATGCACCCATACGCACTCTTCACTCATACACCCATCACATACACTCATGGCAGTAATACTGTAAATGATTAAGAACAACATTTCTTAAGAACTGAATTTCATAATTAAGAACAGAACTATAATTTTTTTTTAAAAACTAGAGCGTGAGTTTGCGGTGACTTCATTGTGCTTTCGGTCAGAATAGTTGTTTTGTTTTGTTTTGGTTTTGGTTTTTTGTTGTTGTTGTTGTTGTTGTTGTTTTTTGTTTTGTTTTTTCAATTTGTGGCTTTTTGTTGAGATTGCAGACCTTTAAGCCAGTCCAGAGCCGATGCAAATATTTTCCTTTTTCGTTGTTCGCTAACCGAATGAGTACGCCGTGTAGGAACTATAAATCTTTTGGCTCACAGCCGGGGTTCGAACTCACAACCCGAACATCGAAAGTCCAACGCTGTGAAAGCTCGGTTGTCCCGACTCACCGAGAGGCGTGGGTGGGGTGGGTGTTTGGGACTTTAACGTCCTTTTCCACCACGTATGAGTCACATCAAAGACGCGGCAACGAGAAAAAGGCCAGCACAAATATTTGGCCCCAGCCGGGATTCGAACTTACGACCCGAGCATTGAAAGTCCAACGCTCTACCATTCGGCCATCCGGGCTCCCCTCACCGAGAGGGGAATCGAGATACAAATAAAAATAAATAAATAAAATTCACTTATATAGCGCACTTCTCAGACACAGTGACTCATTGCGCATCACTCATACAGACACAAATGCAGAGACAGAGACGCATGGAGGAGGGGACCCAGGATAGAAATAGTGTGTATGAAGGGGGTGGGGGGTAGGGAGGCTATCGTGGAGGTAGCATGAGATTTACACTATGTGTTCCCGATGTCTGGCGCCCTTCCAGTCTTGCCGGGTGGGGCCTACGGACACTTCAGTGTCTGCCAGCGCCACTTCCGACAATCCGGCCATGATTGGGTCTTCACTGTCCGTCTGAGGGCGCAATTTTTGTCTTACAGCTCGGCTACCAGACTTTCTCTTAATCAGACTCACCCCTTGTTGTAAAGAATCAGGCACGACATGAGAGATGTGCGCTGAGAGAGGGAATCGTGCACTGGTCGAGTTGTCCTTCGGTTCACTTTCATCTTGTTCTCTTGTTTATCAGACACATACCAAATACACTAAACTGCCAAACCCGAACGCGCCGGACTGAGTAGGCTACATGTTTATCCAGACGGTAAAAGAAAATAATTTTCAAAAAACATGCAACGAAGGGACAGTCAAAAATGCGTGGTAGACCCCTTTCCAGTCCTTTCAAGACATTTTGCTTTCACACATCGATTTAGATTTAGGTTGGAAAACTAAGTTTCAAATTCAGTGCCAGGACTGAAATTTTAGACTAATCCTTTCTTTCACCAGTGTATGTCTGTCCGTCTTTGTAAAATGTACGTGAGTGATCGGCGCATTGAGTTTTATTCTAAAGAAATGCGCTCTACAAATACCTTTTTTTCTGTGCTGGGAACTGCTAGATCTACTGATCACTCTTCCCATACAAGCAAAGTTCTCTCCCTTGCAGCGTCACTTACCTATTCGCTCCCTTTGAGTTGAATGTTTGTGGCGTTGGAACCTTAGCACTCCCCGACCCGGCCAAAAAAAATTCTATTTTGAAACGTCAAACACCACCCACTCAATTTCTTTACCTAACCCTTTCCTCCGTCACCAAATCCTGGATCCTCCCTCGCACCGCTAGGAAAAGCCCGCAAGCTGAAGGAAACGAAATGAAGCTACAGGATCTAAACTCAGTGGAATAGCAAGATCCAATGTCGTTTTGACTTTAGGGACCAGATCCCTTAAAGGTCCGCAATCGCAACAGAACGCCGCAAACATTGTGCTTCGTAAAACTGTGACTCCTGCGACTGTGCATAATGCAGGCAACTTTATCACATTTACAGAATTTTCTGCGCTTCGGAGACCCTTTTAAAACCAGAGCGGGAGTTTGCAGTGACTTAATTGTGCTTTTGGCCGGTGAGTGAGACATATCGCTACAGTGTATAGCGGGTGTTGTGTGCTGCCAAAACGCAAACTGGTCTGTTAAATCAGGCTCCCTTGGCTTTAACAGAGGTTTCAATGTCGCTGTTTTCAATGTTTCCGGGACGCTGACAACTCTGTAACTGTGAAAGAGTTGGCTGTGCATTTTGCACAATCGTTCTCTGCTGGGTTTTTTTTTT
>JACVVK020000216.1:632500-645000 GCA_018292915.2 Batillaria attramentaria | reverse complement strand
ACCGCTGCAGAGTATGCGTAATAGTGGCTTGAAGTGGCTCCGAGTGCTGTGAAGATTTCAAGTAAAATTACCATATTTGCATGGGAGTTTAAGAAAAAAGAAAGGTAACGATGAAGAACAGGAGAAGCCGACAACAAGAAAAGGATGGGTGGGTGTTTGGGGGGTTTAACGTCCTTTTCCACCACATAGCGACACCAAGATAAGAATCAAGAACTCGAGAAATGACAAGAAAACACAAGTCAGCTCCAAGTTTACGACTGGGACCCTAAAAACGTGCACGAAAATTCCACGAGTTACGTAATCTGCTTTTGTAAGGTTTTGCAGATTTAATAACCGTTTTGTTATTGTCCGGTTTTGCTCTGAAGACATCAACAATGGTGTTAATATGCATTTTGAGCAGGCCGCAAATAAACTTAGGCAAATGGCATCGATTAGTAAAGCTGTGAATACACTGTTCGGCTCCCTCGACTTGACTCCTTTTGTGTGTGTGTGTGTGTGTGTGTGTGTGTGTGTGTGTGTGTGTGTGTGTGTGTGTGTGTGTGTGTGTGTGTGTGTGTGTGTGTGTGTGTGAGAGAGAGGGGGGGGAGGCTTTATTATTTAGGATGGGGACATGGGCTAACAGGCCCAGATTTCAAACCTGTCATTGATACTAAAAACTGCTGGCACACTAAATTAAGAGAGAGAGAGAGAGTATACCGGTTAGCAACGCCGATGCCACGATCAGTAACCACAGACGTTTCTCCCGAAAACACTTAGTGTTCCGCGAGGTTAGTTATTTGAGGCAGTTCCCCCTATTGTTCCACCCCAACCGTACTGGCGACGGAGCGGCGCGTGCCATTTTCGCTGTCTGTTGCTGTGTAGCTTCCTGTAAATCTTGCGAGAAGCTCCAAGTAAACCTCGCCAGTATCTGCCCCACGGCCCAACATTCTGCACTCGATCCACAGAAGTGTTTTGGCGTTGGAAGAGCTGCGCTTTTGAGTTCGCAAATTAGTGCGGTTAAGTCATGTCATAACTGATTGTCATGTTAATGAAATGTGTTGGGTCACTTTGCCAGGATCAACGCTTTTTTTTTTTCTTTTATTCTTTTTTTTTTTCTTTTATGAATTGACACACAACTTTATATGATGGGGCAGATTTCGCTGCGTGCAGCATCAAGTTTCAGTCATAAAAAAACAAGACTCTGTGTGTGTGTGTGTGTGTGTGTGTGTGTGTGTGTGTGTGTGTGTGTGTGTGTGTGTGTGTGTGTGTGAAATTCCTGTCTTTGGGACAATAGAGTGATTGACTGATCAGTTGATTGATCGAGAGAGAGAGATGGACAGACAGGCAGAGAGAGACGGACAAACAGGGACAGAGAGGGAAAGACACAGAGAGAGGCAGAGAGAGAGAGACACACAGAGAGAGAGAGAGAGGCACAGACAGACAGACTGACTGAGACCGACAGAGAGAGGCAGAGACAAAGAGACAGACAGACAGACAGACAGAGAGAGGGGCGCAGAGAGAGAGAGACAGACAGACAGAGGGGCAGAGAGACAGACAGAGGGGCAGAGAGAGAGAGAGACAGACTGTCAGACAGACAGACAGACGGGCGGGCGGGCGGATGGACAGACATTGGCAGGGAGACTGACAGACAGAGAGAGGGGCAAAGAGAGACAGAGACAGACAGAGATAGAAGGCAGAGAGAGAGACCGAGACCGAGACACATATAACTATACAGGAAACCGAGCGATGGTTTGCATTCAAGTCGCGAAGCTTCCCAGACATTCCCACAAGCACTTGCTGTCCACAAGTAGGCAAAAAGATGGCGCAGAGACCTTTGGGACCACGCTCACATCCGGGTCCTGCAGAAGAGAATGGCGCCCCCTACTGGACGAGCGCCGCGGGTGCCTCGTCTGCTAAACGAAGTGTCGAGCAAGAAAATTGACTTCTCTTCAGTCGACGCAATCCGGGTAACACGATTAACTGCCATGGGCAATAACGTACTACACCCCCCCCCCCCCCCAGCCAACCCCCCATCCCCGATCCGTCACCCCACCCCCACCCCTCCCAGCCACCCACCCCACCCCTCTAAAAAAGTACGGTGGATAAGCATGTGACCGGCGCAGTACAATGAAGAGTAGTGGAGCAGTGAGAGGAGAGGTGGTTACCGATGGGTCGACAAAAAGGACCCGATTGATTTTGGCGAGATAGGACCCGCCCAAGATACCTCATAGGGCTAGAGCGATAGACAATAGGAGACAACGCTGTAGGACACGTTGGGTCGGATCAAACACCCAAGAGAGGACACTGAAAACTATACAGTCACACAAACTCGAAGTTAATCCATTCAACCCGTTTTTATATCCAGCTTACCTTCTTGATTGTAGTATGTATGTATGTATGTATGTATGTATGTATGTATGTATGTATGTATGTATGTATGTATGTATGTATGTATGTATGTATGTATGTATGTATGTATGTATGTATGTATGTATGTATGTATGTATGTATGCTTGCTTTGTATTTATGTCAATGATTATCATCTATTATTCATGTATTTATTTATTCCCTTCTTTATGATCTACTTGGAAAGCGCCTAGGACTCTTCCGAGATTAGGCGCTATTCAAATCTTCATTATTATTACAAACTCGACCTATGAATTATCAGTCTTTGTCAGCACGTGTTTGTCCCCCGGGAAACAGCACCCCCGCAACTACCCCCCCCCCCCCACCCCCGCACCCCCCACTCCCCCTACCCCCACCCCACTCCCCCTACCCACCCCTCCTCCCCCACCCCACCCTTCCTGAAAAAAACCCACCGCCAGCGTAATAAACCCACCAGTTGCATAGTGTCTGCGTACAATCGGCCTCAGACTCCACCAATTTGGGCGGGGGAGTGGGACAGAGACCGTTACAATTGATTTTCAACGGTTTCCTTGCCTCGCGTAATGAGTTTGCTCGGTTTGGGGTGTGTTTGGGTGATTTGTGGGTAACAGACCGTGACAACAAAATGGGTGTGTGTGAAGGGGGTGGGTGAGGGGGGGGGGCTTAACAAGATGGGTAAATATATCATAAAACGGTTATAGGCGTCATTTTTAAAAGGCGTTTATGTACGGATTAGACTCATGCTATTTAGCTTCATATGGTTTAACGTTTGAAAATAACCGTTTGAGAGAACTTGCTAGCGAAACGCATACCCCTCATTACCCGACACACACACACACACACACACACACACTCTCTCTCTCTCTCTCTCTCTCTCTCTCTCTCTCTCTCTCTCTCATATCAACAGGGCTTTTACGGATTAGACTCATGCTATTTAGCTTCATATGGTTTAACGTTTGAAAATAACCGTTTGAGAGAACTTGCTAGCGAAACGCATACCCCTCATTACCCGACACACACACACACACACACACACACTCTCTCTCTCTCTCTCTCTCTCTCTCTCTCTCTCTCTCTCTCATATCAACAGGGCTTTTTTCCCTTATTGAAGACAGTATCGTGCAACAGAGAACGCTTTGATCGCATGGACATAATCTCGTTACCACGGTGCCGCTTGCAGTGAAAGTATACATAGCCAAATAACAGCGAGCACACGCGCACACACACACACACACACACACACACACACACACACACACACACACACACACACACACACACACACACACACACACACACACACACACACACACACACATATATATATATTCATACACTGCATCTACAGGGGCACAAAAACATTATATCATATAGTCACGTCAGTTTAAGTATCTTTGCATCTTTGTGTCCAGATTATGTTGGATCCGACCATGGCACCGACTGAACAGTATTCAGCTATGGCTTTCGCACGCTTAAAGGGGCTTTTTTTAAAAACTTTTTTTAACCAGTGTGTACAGATTTTATTTTATTTTATTTTATTTTATTTTATTTAGATATACTTATTTTAGTTTATTTCATTTTTCCACACTTCAGACCTGTGACATATTAAGCGTTTTGTTTGTTTCTTTCTTTTTTTTTTATTCTCGATAAAGACATCTTTAACGTTGTTTTTGGTATATCTCTTTTTTTCATATATAGTATTTTCTTTGAAATCCATATCCGTGGTGTGTAGCCATACCAAACCGACATCCCTTTCTCCACAGGCTTCCTGTCTCTAGCGTGTCATCGCTCGTGTGCATCATGTCTTTCTGACAGCGGGCACTTGCCTCTCTATCTTATCTTTACTGCCGTAGCTCTGGAGGTGCTGAAAATCTCCATCAAGGCTTCAGCCGTTTTCTTGACTTGTGGACATACCTTGGATTCGCGAGACAAAAGAGGAATCTGTCGAGAAGCTGAGAGAGCTGTCTTTTGTCTTTCCTTTTTTTAACTTTCTCTGTGCTGAAGTCCTCATTTAGGAGGGGAGCCGGGATAGCCGAACGGTTAGAGCGTTGGACTTTCAATGCTTGGGTTGTGAGTTCGAATCCCGGCTTGGGGCCAGATACTTGTGCTGGAGTTTTTCTCGTTACCCCGTCTTTGATGTCACCCATGCGTGGTGGAAAAGGACGTTAAACTCCCAAACACCCCCTACTCCCCTCCCCCCCCCCCCCTCAAGTTCACAACTCGTGGCTGCAGAGGTCCAACTTATGGGATTTCTGATTTTATTCTCATTGCGGAACTGAACACAGCGCTAGCAAAACGGGTTTCTACCAGTCAAAGGGAAGCAACCATCTGCTGGTAAAAACTCTCAGCATAGAGACAGTTAAAGTGGCTTGCGTCGACGATACAATGTGAGGTAGCGTAGTACTAAATAGGACAGTTTGTCCAAGTGCTAACATGTCTAAATAGATATTTCATCTGAAGGTTCAACTGTTCTTTTTCCTTTTTTTTTCCCCCGACCCCAAAGGTGCTTACTGTGTGGAAGTTTTTTGTTTTTTTTTCCGTAGCACTATACAAATGGCCAATCATCATCATCATCATCATCATTCTGTTCTTCTGTTTGATAGAATTATTGAAATGCATGATATGAGACGTTAACTTTGCTCAAGTGCACGCTAAATGATAAAACTTCTATAAATGTGTGGTATACTCTCTCTCTCTCTCTCTCTCTCTCTCTCTCTCTCTCTCTCTCTCTCTCTCTCTCCCTCTCTCTCTCTCTCTCTGTACAAGCTATTCCTAGTGCTCTTGTCTTTGAAATTACATTGGCGCTGGATAGAACACGTTAAGCCCCATAATACCAACCAACACCAAAATCTCTCTCTCTCTCTCTCTCTCTCTCTCTCCCCGCACCCCCATCACTCATTTTATCGACGGCTGCATAATGGCCGCAGATTGTCAGCTGTGCCCGCTGGTTCTGGGGTAGGGACGTCCAAATGGCGGTACGCCGTCCACCCATCTGTCCAATTGTCCTTGGAGCACGGACAGGGGCTGGACCGTAAATGCATTACCCCCGTGCCTGTATCATATCCCCCGCGCACCCCTCCCTGGTCCAGAGACCTCGATAATGTTGTTTCGCTTTTCATAATAAATCGCCTGAATGCACTATGCGTGATGTGGTGGTGATCGGTGCTACTGCCATAGTCGATGTATGCAAAGTGGACAGATCTTGCCCGGAAAGTGTCGTTATAGTCTGAACGGTCAAAGTGGGTGGGTGCACTGTGCGGAAGCGCGTGATGACTGCGGTGCAACGTCAAGTCGTAGTGAACAGCGCGGTGCACCGCTCCAGAAAGTGGTCAGTGGTGCATTGGTGGTGACTGCGCCAGATGCAGAAGTGATGATGTGCAGTCGCACACAGCTTCCGAATGAACTGCGCCAAGTGACCAAACGCATTTGCGACAAGTGAGTATAAGAATTTACATTTCAGCTTCTGTTCAAATGCTCTTCTTTTTTTTTTTTTCTTTTTTCTTAAAGAGAGAGGGTGGGTGGGTGAGTGTTTTGGGAGTTTAACGTCCTTTTCCACGTCGTATGGGTGATATCAAAGACGGGGCAACGAGAAAAAGGCCAGCACAAATATTCAAAAGAGAAGAGAGAGAGGGGGAGACAGAGAGAGTTACTCAGAGAAAACTTCATGGAAAGAAGGAAAGTGCGATTGTGATAAATGTTCCAGTGCTCACAGAGAGAGAAGGGGGGGGGGTGGCAGGGGAGAGAGAGAGAGAACTGACGACCGAACGAACAAACGAACTTTTTTTTCAACGGAAAAGATTTAGTCATACAATGGTTAATTTTCTATCTGCCGTTGCTACAAAAGAAAAGTACTACTGGAAGAGAGAGAGAGATGACTACAAACGGTACGTTATATTATCTTCATAATGCTGAACTCATCAGCCTAACACAAAACCCAACAGTCTACGCGTCCAGACAGACATATAACGAGATATAGACTCTGGTAGACAAAACCCAAGTTTGCCTGGCACGTTTAATCGTTACTCGGCTGCCGTGGTTTATGCACACGTAACCCAGAGCAATTCACAGACCCGAGTCAAACTGGAAATAATGGAACCGTTTTAACCGTCGCACTGGCGCGCTGTAAAAGCAGTTTATCAACACACTTCCCACAAACTTGGCCAGTCTTCTCCGGGACTCGAGGGTTCATTGCTTTCCCTTTTTGTCTCCGGTTAAAGTCGGATGCAGAGGAGATCCACTGAGGCTCGAAGAGTCTGGTGACCAACGTCTAAAGCCATGTACAATAGACGACTCCACTCGGCAAACCCCGAGGCCAAAAGCCCCGCCCCTTTACTCTGCGGTGTATTTGCAAAACACAGTACGTCCATGTATTTCAAGATGAAAGGGATTGACGTAATGGTCTTTTTTCTCAAACGACGTCAGTGGACGTACTGCTTTCGTTCCATGTTCCAGTCATATCAAACTGCATGTGCTTCCCTCGTTGTAGTGTCCGGCAAAAACTTTGTCTGACGGACGTTTCAGTAGCTGACATCGCAGACCTAGACTCCGCTTTGTTCAGTTGACATTCTGGGCCCATATGTAAAAGTCGGTTAGGGGCTTTAGCCTCGGGTTAAAGTCTAACCTCGAACTAAACTAGCTCTAGGGTTATGTTTTGTTTTGTTTTTTAACCAGGAAGCGGGTCCATTCCACCATGGTGCCTAGGCCGTCGGAGAAAGATTTGTTTCTACCTTTCTTGGTTTCCTTTTTTAATTTACTTTTGTTTGGGGGTTTCTTTTGTCCTAGTCTGGGTTAGGCCCGTAGCCGTGGGTTAAATTGGCCCTGACCACTTCAGAACTTTGGTATATGTAGTTCACAGAGGCAAGAAAACTGATTTTTGGTTTGTTTTTTTGGGGGGGTTTTTTTTGCCTATAAGTTGGATTCGGAAAGGAAGCCTACGGTGGGCACCGCATTCATGTAGTTCGACAAACTCACATCTTGCTTCACTGCTCAGCAATTTCAGAGAAAAAAAACTTCTCTGATGTGACCCTGTCAGACAGTTTTAAGCTTTTGGTTCTGGTGTGGTATAGTTAATGGACCCCTCCAACTAATGGATCCCCTGGACCAATAACTTTAAAAAGAATGGACCCTCCGGGTCCAACAATTATAATCAGAGGGTATAATTATTGGACCACCTCTATAATTGTTGGAATCCCCCTCCCCTCCCCCCCCCCCCTTAGTTCGACACTCTGGATTACTTAAAGTTTTTGTTGACTTTCCCATAACTTGTACACGACATATCGTGGTTTGGGTGTAACTTTATTATATAAGAACACAAACTGTAGTCGTAACTTATTTTAAAAAGTACCAAAAATGATTTGTTCAGCAGACCAGACTAATGTCCCTTGGGTGATGTGGTTTCACTTGGTGAACAACGGCTTTCTGAAAAGGTGTTTTGGTTGATTGTTTGTCAGAGTTCAAAACAGAGTCGCAGGCAATCCCAATATGGCCTAAATCGCCAGAAGTGATGAGAAATATTTAAGTGCAGGAGGAGTCTAAGAACTATGGAGGGTGTCCAATGATATTAAAGTTAATGGTCCAGGGGTGTCCAAGTGTTATGGGGGGGGGGGGGGTCTAACACCTTTGTGACACCGGCCTTTCCGAGCGCCCTGTACCTTTTAACGAAATCCTGCATCCGGCGCTGCCGGCTCTGATCAGTTCGTAGGACGAGAGAGTGATTGAGTTTACGTGTTTCGAGAAGCAGCACTTTGCACTGGCAAGCTCGTTTGAGTGGGACGACATCGTAACAAATTCCAAATTGCAAAGGAGGAATTGGGAATGTACGTAGAAACAATGCGCCCACGAGAAAATTAGACATTGCCGGCCGTTTTCTATCTTAACAACACCGACTACAGTTTTGACGGGACGAAAATATTTCTGCGTGGGAGCCGTCAGACAAATTGTGGTCCCGTTCTGGCATTGACGCTAAACGGGCAGGAAGTCCGAAAATGGCTCGGGTTCGGAAAGGGCGATCAAGAAAGTGATGACGTACTTCCGGTCATCAGTGCAAAGATCTTCAGACGGACTTCATTTCCGGTGGCAGGCCAGTTGGTGTTCTCATCGGTTGTAGCTGTTCAGCCTCGTTTAGGCGTAGCAGCTGTTTAGGCATGCGCGTTGCGGCTTGTCTTCCGCTTTAAGTTCAAGAAGTCAAAGCAAAAACGATACAAATAATAATGACGAATAACTGAATGAAAAACGAGGTATGATGTTTCTTTGTTTCAAGTGAGTGTTTTTTTCCCAACAGCCTTTCTCTGTCCTTTTGCTGCAAGTCCATTTTGACAATGAAAAATACAGAGGATAACATACCTGAACAGTTTTTGCGAATGTTGTTGTTTTTTTCCGTTTTGTGTGTGTGTGTGTGTGTGTGTGTGTGTGTGTGTGTGTGTGTGTGTGTGTGTGTGTGTGTGTGTATGTGTGTGTGTGTGTGTGTGTGTGTGTGTGAGTGAGTGTGTGTATGTGTGTGTGTGTATGTGTGTGTGTGTGTGTGTGTGTGTGTGTGTGTGTGTGTGTGTGTGTGTGTGTGTGTGAGTGTGTGTGTGTGTGTGTGTGTGTGTGTGTGTGTGTGTGTGTGTGTTTTCTTGTAGTTTGTATATTTTGGGGAGGGAAGGGTGGGTTGTTTTGGTGTTTTGTTTGCTTCTTTTTTCGGGGATGGGGGTGTGGTTTTTGTTTTGTTTTGTTTTGTTTTTGTTTTGTGTTGTCGATTTTGTTATTGTTATTGTTCGTTGTTGTTTGTTTGCTTGCTTGTTTGTTCTTGTTTTTTGGGTTTTTTTTTTTGCTTTTTGTTTGTTTGTTTGTTTGTTTTTGTGTGTTGTTTTGTTGTTGTTTTGTTGGATTTTTTTTGTTTTTTGGTTTGTTGTTGTTGTTTTGGTTTTTAGGGTTTTTTTGTTGTTGTTTTTTTTTTCGGGGGGGGGGGGGGGTAGGTTTTTCGTTGTTTCTGGTTTTTTTTTCTCTCTTTCTTTTTATTTTTGTTTGTTTGTTTGTGTGTTTGTTTGTTTTTGGTTAGGTTTTTTGGGGCTTCTTTTTGGTTTGGTTTCTTCGCCGGGTGCCAACCTAAAGCTGCACCATCTTCTACATATAGCATGTGTTCAGTGTAGCCAGTATCGGAGGAAACCTGTACAAATAGAGAGCAAATCCATAAAGTCTTCGTGACTTTTTTTTTCAGGACAGATGTTTACTTGATAAGCAGCGAAATTCCCTAACACCGAATGCAGAAAGAGAAGGGAAGGGGCGGGGAGGAGGACGGGTTTATATTTTACAGCCAAACACAGCTGTAAATGTCAAAGGGGTTCTCTCCCCTAGATTGGTTCTATTTTTACGGCCATTTGCTGCGCCTGCGCCAAACGATCTGATCGGCTTCTCATTTTCCCCGAAAGCTGATGCTCCTTTTGCGAAATATGATTGGATGGTGAAGCGATTAGAGGTAATCAATTAATCCTGCGACAGGGCCATTAACATGGAGAGATCCGACAAGTGATTGTGGACAAGAGGAAGAGGGGGGGGGGGGGCGGAGGAGGAGGGAATGTATTATTCTAAATCAATGGCAGACAGTGTTTTTTCTGGTATCTTTTGTTCTGTGTCTGCATCTTGCTGACTGATTTATATACCAGTTGGATTGGTCCGTTGACTCCTTGCATGCTAAGGGTTGGGGCCCTCAAGTTCACAACGTTTGGATGCAATGGTGCGATGGTCTAGTGGTTAAGAGACTTGTCACCAATGCGAGAGGTCATGGGTTCGATTCCCACTCGGGGCAAAGAATTTTTCCTTCTCGTATGTGGCACCGTTCATTCGGGCCGATCGTCGGGTGTTCTCTCCGGGTACTCCGGATTCCTCCCCCCCCCCCCACACACACACCCCTTGGAAATGTTCAAACCACCAAATTTAAAAAAAATTAATGCAATTCTAAATTCCGAAATTTAAAAAGCTGTGCTGACCTTTCGCACCACGTGATTATAATGTGTTTATGTCCAGTGTGTGAGAGAATGCGTGTGATTCACGTGAGCGTGCGTGTTGGGTTCAGTTCGCGGCGCTTTGAGCCGATTCATGAAATTGGGTAAAGCGCCTATACAATACTCATTATTATTATTATTTATGGATCGCTAACTTTCAATGTTTATTCTCAGTCATGATGTCATGTGCGGAACTGAATACAGCGCTAACAAAACGAGATTCTACCGGTCAAAGGGAAGCAACCATCTGTTTGTATGCTACAGAGAGAAACTCTCCGCACAGAGAGAGTTAATGAGAGGACGCTCTGAAAGATACTGGCCTGTCGATCACACAGGGTAATTTGCATGTCGCTGAATGTGATTGACAGGTACGTAGGAGTAACTTGTTGATCTATGTGTGGACGCAGGTCTTTGTTTAACTTCCCTTATCAGTCGTTGTTGTTGTTGTTGTTGTTTTGTGTTTTTTTTATGGGTTTTTCTGGTAACTTTATTCGCCCTTTCGGAAAATTCGGGCTGCTTCCCGCCGGGGAAAGGCATCGCCGCCGTGCAGCGCCACTCAGCCTACCCAACCTATTTGTCAATTTTGCTAGGGGAGGAAAGTGTCGGAAATACAGTATCACGTGTCATAAGCTCGACGTGGGCTCGAACTCACGCTTTGCCGTGCCAGTGGTGACGGTCGTTCAGTCCCGAGCGCTCCCTATTAGACCACCGCTCGCCCCCTACCACCGCTCACCCCCACCACCGCTCACCCCTCCCACCGCTCACACTTCCCACTGCTCACCCCAACCACCGCTCACCCCTACCACCGCTCACCACAACCACCGCTCACCCCAGCCACCGCTCACCCCTCCCACTGCTCACCCCAACCACCGCTCACCCCTACCACCGCTCGCCACTCCCACCGCTCACCCCTCCCACCGCTCACCCCTCCCACCGCTCACCCATCAGCCTTTAGATCTTTTGTCCTCCCTTGTTTTGGCTAAATCTGGAAGTGTCGTCGCTGATTAATATGATGAGAAGCACGCATCTCTCGGTGTAACCGAACTCCCAGTCACCTGTTGAAGGAAGTTCAAAGTCCCGCGGGCAACGACAATAACATAAAAAGAAAGACGTCAAATGGGCTTTGTCAAATGCGGCCTGCACAACAGACAACCTCTAGGATTACAGACACGGAGCTTTTTTTTATAATATAACTCCTGCAGACTATTTTCGTGCAGGAGAAGGAAGTGACCTTTGTAGGGTTTGCTGCAACACGAGATTCGTAACTCAGTCTAGATGAAAATATTGTTCTCGAACTATTTTTCAACTCCGGCTGGGGCCAGATAATTGTGCTTTGTGGCTTGCGCGACTTTAAGCCCTTAAAACTCACTCACTCTCTCACCCGCCAAGTATTTGTGCTGGCCTTTATCGTTGCCCCGTCTGTGATATCACCCTTACGTGTTGGAACGGGCCGTTAAACTCCCAGACACCCACCCCACCCACTCCACCCACCCCTGCTACTATTCTTGAGTACTGGCGCTAAGTGTGGCTGTGTGGCAACAGCCTCCCCATTGGCCCCCATAGCCGCACCCGCTCTAGGTAGGAGCCGACCTAGGTAGGAAAAATCCCGCTTTGGGACTCGAACCCGGGTCTCCCGGTCCATGGTCCGAAGTGCTGTCCACTACACTACGAGGGGTGGTCTTGCATTTTGTCTGCATTGAATAGTCTTAAGATAGACTGTCTATTTTAGAAGAACCTGAAAACTCAAAACGTTTATTGTGAATAACGACAGGCTATCGGCCTCGCACAAAATTTCACTTTAGTAAACTTGACAGTAAACTTGTCCTTGCAGTAAGCCTAAATGTTTAGAGTTGCTGGCTGTCTTTCCCCATAACACGCTGAGCGGGATGTACTCCCCAAGCATGAAGTGCCCCGAGTCTAAGCAGCTTAAGGCTGGAAATGCCCGAGGTCAATGCAACTTGAGGCTGGAAATGCCCCAGGTCGATGCAACTTGAGGCTGGAAATGCCCCAGGTCGATGCAACTTGAGGCTGGAAATGCCCCAGGTCGATGCAACTTGAGGTTGGAAATGCCCGAGGTCAATGCAACTTGAGGCTGGAAATGCCCCAGGTCGATGCAACTTGAGGCTGGAAATGCCCGAGGTCAATGCAGCCTGA
>JACVVK020000216.1:595000-622500 GCA_018292915.2 Batillaria attramentaria | reverse complement strand
AATGATAATAATAAGGGATACTTATAATGAACTTATTCTCAGTGAGCTCTAAGCGCATACAGGGCTAAAAGGACTAAAAGAACTTTAAAGAGCTAAAAGCAATAAGAAAAAAGCCCTTAAAGAACTAAAACTAGTAAAAGAACTCAACCTTGTGAAAAGAGCTAAAAGAAATAAAAGAAACCGATAGAGGAACACACACACACACACACACACACACACACACACACACACACACACACACACACACACTGAGAGAGAGAGAGAGAGAGAGAGAGATCGCTGCTGAGCTGACAGAACAGCTATGTTTTAACGGAGGTTTTGATGCTGGGGCCTGAATCGGCAGGTGTTTTTTGGAAGAGTGTTCTGTTATACAATCAGCTGTTGACATTTGTCTGAATTTTGCCATACTAACCAATATCAAAACGTTCGTTCATTGCCCAAAAAAAAAAAAAAAAAAAAAAACCGTCAGGCTAGCTGAAGCTGCAAAAATCTCGAACGAACCGAAAAGAAATGAAATGCAGTTCGTTAGTGCGTCCGAAGGTCACTGCTGATTTCTAAAGCATGACAAGTTCTTCCGGCGATTTCAAGTTTTTTTTTTTCGCCACGCAGCTGAAATACCCTGTCAGTTGGACTCTTCTACACGTTTTATTTATTTTGTACATGTGGAGAAAAGATTATTTCACCGTGGTCGCAGCTGCGGAGGGTTTGAGCAAAACGTGATGACATAACTTGAAGTTGTGTGGATGGTTTTGCGTGGGTTTGGGTTCGATTTTCGTTCTGGGAGTAAATCATTTGTATCAACTTTTCTTTTTGCTGTCGCTCAGCAAAAGTAGTTCTTGTAGTGATTGCTGGTTCCATGGAGTCAGTAGCGGTTGTACCAATGTTGTTTTTCGTCATCAGCCATTGGCAAAGATCCAGCGTTGTTCGAGTTCTGGCTATGGTTGAGTGACCCCCGGGACACGCCGGTATTAAATCGAAAATCCTGGGCGAGTTCGGTGTACTAGGAAAACAGCTGCTTTGTACACACCTACCGCTTTTAAATTCAAGTGACGTCAGCCCTCCTGTGAAGCTGACCTGTAATTTACCTCTTAAGAGCCCACCACCTGCCCATGATATGATACGACAGGTTAAAAGAACAAGCCACTGCACACCAGTAGGAGCCAGTTCAACCCACTATTTCCCACCTTGCCCCGTGTTTATCTTCAGGTCAGCTGCACACAGTGGTGAAAATGTGAAGGTCAGAGACTGGAGTTGTGCTGGAAACAAAGTTCAGCCCTCTAACGCCCACAACTGAAACGTCTGGCACCGTTGAGATGGTGGAAAATGACGTTACAGTCTACAGCTCAGCCCGAAAATTCACGGGCTGTCCGGGTTGGAGGCAGCCCGCAGACTTCCTCAGATGGGAGATGGCTTTTGGGGGCTGAAGCGTGAGCTGGTTATACCCGCAAACAACCAAGCAAGCAAGTGTGTGGGCAAGAATGAGTTTTGGGGCAGGTGTAATACTGACTACGAATTGTTCATATGACTGGGTTCTTCTTCTTCTTCTTCTTCTTCTTCCTCCTCCTCCTGTTCTTCTTCTTCTTCTTCTTCTCTTTTTTTTTCGTCTTTTTATTTTTATTTTTCTTCTTCTTCTTCTTCGTCGTCGTCGTCTTCTTCTTCTCCTTTTCTTCTTCTTCTTCTTCTTCTTTTTCGTCTTCTTCTTCTTCTTCTTCTTCTTTTTCTTCTTCTTCTTCTTCTTTTTCGTCTTCTTCTTCTTCTTCTTCTTCTTCTTTTTCTTCTTCTTCTTCTTTTCTTCTTTTCCGTCTTCTTCTTCATCTTCTTCTTCTTCTTCTTTTCTTCTTTTTGGTCTTCTTCTTCTTCTTCGTCTTCTTCAGTCGTCTTCTTCTTCTTCCTCTTCTTTTTCTTTTTCTTCTCCAGAGCGCCTGTTGCATATAAAATACTGCAATTCGGAGAGCGGTCATAGCTCCGTGCTGAGTGTTCGTTTGTCTCCGTCGGAAAAAGTCCGTATTCGTGATACCATGGCCTGTTTTCGGTACACACCGGTTCCCCACGACATGACTCCATGTGCAAAAGAGACTGCGTCTGCTTCGTAACTATATGCACTTCGGGACGTGTTTGCCCCCGAGCCGTGCAAATGTAGCAAAAGTGTCAGTCAGTCAGTCAGTCAGAGAGAGAGAGAGAGAGAGCACGGGGTGTAATCAGAATGGACGCGAGTTGTTCCAGTGCCACTCCGCTCCAAATAGGAGCAGCGCCAAGACGGAGTCTTTCCAGGCGGTAGCACCGAATGTTTCCATTCACAGGTTTAAAGCCTCTATGTTCGTAACGCCGCTGAGATGGAAAACCGCCGCTTTCGAAGTTCTAAGAATGTTCACCAGATAGAAGGATGTTTCATTTGGACATTGTGACCGTTTTCGTGACTTTGTTGCTTCTAATATTAGAGAAATACGACTTTCTTTGAGCCTACGGTCCATTTTAGAACAGACTGGGACTCGAAATTGCTGATAAAAAATAGCAACCAATCAGCGCCGTCGAGCTGATTCTCAGTCCGCAACCAGGACGCAGTACTCTTCTAGAACAATTCATACGCTGGCCAGAGTCACCACAATTGTCTCATTTGCTATACCGTGACCCAAGTGACTGACTCTGATGTACAGATTCAGCGCATTTGATGACAAGTTTTCCACACGCGCTGTTGTGCGCCTGTCGTACGTATTGAGAATTTACGTATCACTGAGTGTCACTTCCAACGGACTTCTGTCTGTCGGTGCGAAACTGAGAAAGAGTCCGTGTGTCCGCGAGACACCGACTTTGAGTAACGCGTTACTGTAATACAAACTGAAAGACGTGTGATTGTTCATATTTCAAACGCGCGGGCTTACGCGAGATCAAGAATAATGATAATAATAATAATGAGGATTTGTCTGGCGCCCAACCTCCTGCTGGAGCTCTGGGCGTCTCAAAATAGTAGAGTGGCAATACATACACATGAAATACACATGAAATACGCTTCACATGAAATACACATGAAATACACTTCACATGAAATACACATGAAATACATTTGAAATTCATTCATTCATTACATTAACATTACATACACATGAAATACGTGTCACATTACATACACATGAAATACGTGTCACATTACATACACATGAAATACATGTCACATTACGTGCACATGAAATACACGTCACATTACATACACATGAAATACGTGTCACATTACATACACATGAAATACGTGTCACATTACATACACATGAAATACACGTCACATTACATACACATGAAATACATGTTACATTACATACACATGAAATACATGTCACATTACATACACATGAAATACACGTCACATTACATACACATGAAATACATGTCACATTACGTACACATTAAATACATGTCACATTACATACACATTAAATACATGTCACATTACATACACATGAAATACGTGTCACATTACATACACATGAAATACGTGTCACATTACATACACATGAAATACACGTCACCGTGGAAACGGCTGAAGCGAGGTAGCACCGGAAACACACACGCCCATTTTGACTTACACCCCGGCCGTGGATAGCCACAGAGAGAGAGAGGATGAAGTTACAAATCGTTACGGCCCATGTATTGACAGTTCTACCGTGTTGGTGGTCAGTCAGCTGTGCGACATGATGTATCCGTATGTATGATGTATGCGCCGTGTTTTCGCGCTGGCGGAAAAAAGTAGGCAAGGGGAGATACGGTTCACTGTTGAAGACTGCAAGTGCACACACGTGTAATTTTGTTTTTCTTTCCTCGAGCCGGAAACTGTGAACGGTGGCTGAGCTGATGCGTCTGCAAAGTGTGCGATGTGTTCCTGGCACAAAACCAAGCGGTACAAAGTCACTTCTGTTACTAAGTTACGTTACGTTATGTTACGTTAAGTTGCGATGCGTGGCGTTGTGTTACGTTACAGATACAGATAACTTCATTGTCCTTAAAACAGGACATTTGTCTTCGGCTTCACCGACAAGTAAAGGAGATAAAATGACACAACAAGATGTGACGAGGTGAAGACCGGGGTCAGCCACGTTACGTTGCTTTGCATTGCGATGTGCACTTTCAACAGATTCGTTTCATCCTTCGGTCCCAGGACTCGTGTATGAATCACTCAGCGCACCTTGTCGTCGAGGACTTCAGCAACAACGACGACAGTCATGGGGGCAGCTGCAGCATCCCCAGTGACAACTCCCCCCCTCCTAAACGTCACCTCACCTGCGTCCGACAACGTCACGTCTAGCGACAACAGCACCGACAATGCAACGGCCTGTTGGAACGAGTACTGTTATGACGAGGAGCAGTACCTGGATGCTATCGAGGACCACATCTTTCCCAACGAAACGGAGTGGTTCTTCGTTGTGCTCTATGCGATCACCTTCTTCGTGGGGCTGGTAAGTAGGGTGACGCATCGATACCAAAACGACACTTTGTTTTATGGTGTTTTTTGTGTGTGTGTGTTTTTTGGGGTTTTTGTTTGTTTGTTTGTTTTGTTTTTGTTTTGTTTTGTTTCGTTTTGTTTTGTTTGTCTGTTTTGGGGGGTTACCCGGTAGTTTGTTTGCCTGGGTTTTTGTTTTGTTAATAATAATAATAATAGAATATTTATATAGCGCCTAACCTTATCTAAGCTCTGGGCGCTTTACATGTTTTGTTTTGTTTTGTTTTGTTTTGTTTTTCTTCTTTTTTGGGTTTGGTTTAGTTGGTATCATTAGTCTGAGGGTGAAAATAGTTGCAAGAGCGAGGTATTGTCTACAGATTTTTTTCCGACCACACCAACTTTTTGCCAGCTCCAGTGTTATTTCTCCCTGGTCATGGGTGGTATCCACGGAAGGCTCAGAAGATGTTGCAATTTTTATTATGCATCAGTGAGGATGACAATGAGGATGATGAAATAACGTTGGAGGTCTGTGTGGTTTGGGACTGCGTGACAGGCATTTTAGAGCTGTTGTCATCATCACTGAATGTCAGTGACTTTGACCTTTGTCCTATATGTTAAATGTTTGTGTTTTCCAATGTGGTTGTGTTGTGCTGCTTTGTTTTTGTTTGTGGTTTGTTTTCAGCGTGCTTCAAAAATTTCCATTCCTGTTCTGATCAATTTAATAAGTTTTGGATAGGTTTTGGTGTTTTGGGTTGTTCTCTTTTATTCTTACTATTTTGTTTTTTGACAGATTGGCAACTCGCTGGTGTGTTTCGCTGTCTGGCGTAACCATAACATGCGGACAGTGACCAATGTCTTCATCGTCAACCTGGCGGTCGGCGACTTCCTCGTCATACTACTTTGTCTTCCGCCCACCCTCGTACAAGACATCTCAGTCACGTGGTTCCTGGGGGCCGGCATGTGCAAGGCGCTACTCTTTCTCCAGGTCGGTGTTTTGGTATTGCCAAGTATCACATTTCATACTCGTGCCCAGGAAATTGTTTGGGGGGTTTGTTCTCCCCAAATCGAGTCAAAATTCAAGTGCCGACTCGTTTACGGGACCGCTTGCCCGGGGTACCTTCCCGACTTCCCGTACACCCGCGTTCCAAATTGCGGAACTCTCTTCCTGAGTCAGTGAAGGAGGCAGTCTGCGTCAGCGCATTCCGGAAAGCGCTTGAAGACTCATCTCTTCAGTGCCTCACCCCAGTAATCATCAGCGTTTTTTTTTCTTTCTTTTTTGTAACACGATCTTTGTTTTAGAAACCTCTCCATAAGCGCCATGAGCAGTCACTTAGGGTGGAGCCGCTATCTCCTTCATCATCATCATCATCATCATCACCACCATCATCATCATCATCATCATCATCATCAATATCGTGGTAGATGTTAAGGATCCCATTCCATACGGAAAGGATCTTAAACCAGAAAACAAGTACACAACGTGCGTGTGTGTGTGTGTGTGTGTGTGTGTGTGTGTGTGTGTGTGTGTGTGTGTGTGTGTGTGTGTGTGTGTGTGTGTGTGCAGGGGGGAGGAGAGCCGGGGGGGGGGCGTTGAATGAAATTGCTGTGCAAAAACAAAAAAAAACAAAAAAAGGGCGACGCTCTTCCTCCTGAGGGAACAACCGGCATTTTCATTTCTCGGGTACTGGAACTAAAAGAAAAAGCAATCATTTTGCGAATAAATACCCATTGAAGTGCACGCCACCTTTCAAATGTGCCGCTGTTCCCACCCCGGGGACCGAGACGGCAACTACATAAAATGTGATAGTATTGACTTCTAGTAATTCGGGGAGACACCATAAAACACTACCGATCCTCTTCAAGACAGAAAGGAATATCCCCAAGAGAGATCACCTTTCAGTCAGTTTCGCATTGTTTGTGACACCAACCCTCAATTTCCGGTGCGAAAGCCTAACCATCCTGGGGTAAAAAAAAATAAATGGCCAATTGGGGGGTGGGGGGGGGCGGAGGGGAGGGGGGTTCAACTTCATTTCTTTCGGAAACGCCATTTCCAGGTCTAAAGATCCCATTCGACTTTCCGGAGAAAACCTAGACTGATTTCAGCGCAGACCTAGTCATTGGACTCCAGCATCTCATACGAGAAACCCTGGAGACACCTGCACACCACCCTCTCTCTCTCTCTCTCTCTCTCTCTCTCTCTCTCTCTCGTATGTGCTAGGAAAAGACGTTAAACCCCAAACACCCACCCACCCCCACCCTCTCTCTCTCTCTCTCTCTCTCTCTCACACACACACACACACACACACACACACACACACACACACACACACACACACACATCCATAAAATTCATTCACTCACACATACCCCACACACACACACACACCCCTACCTAAATAAATTCATACACTCACACATATCCCCCCCCCCCCCCCCCCCACTCAGCCGCGAATTAGTCTTTGTGGCTTGCGCGGCTTTAAGCCCTAAAAACTCACTGACTCACTCACTCCCCCCCCCCTTCCCCCCCCCCCCCCACACACACACACACAGCTTAGCTAGCTAACAAGTATATCAACAAAATGATACACAGCAATGAGATTAGTGACACCAGTCATATAGAAGGTCGCTTTCTCCAATGAGAAGTGCATTGTATGGAAACCAAGTCCTACAAAACTTAGCGTATAACAACCAGAAATACCATGTCTATGTCTATGTCTTTTTTATTATAATTTTGTGAATCTGCTCGTGCACAACTCCAGCCTTACTTGGTCTGAATTACGTCAACCGGAATCTACATTTTTTTATCTACCTTTTGGGCTGCATTAGCAGAAGAATCATGAGTCAAAAAAAAACCACCAGCTATCCAAACTGCGCTGGCGTTATTACACTGGTGATTTCTTGGTTTCTTCCTCAAAACGTGTAATCCAATCGCAAAGTGTCTGAGCCTCGGGGTGGCCAGCTCGCCCTCGAACCGGTTTCAGATTCACAGCCGCTTTTTGGAGCAAGCCGCAGGGGGTGAAATTGACCTGCGGAGACTCTAGCTTGTCCCGTTTTGCCCTATGATTTGTGACGTCAAACTAAAGAGCATGGCTTCATGTGATAGCCTGCAGGACACGACAGCCCTGAGTGCAAAAGTTCATAAAAAATATATGTATCTTTGAGAGGCATCTGATAAATTGCTAGTGTTTGTGGCATGGTTGAGGAGAGTGGCTTTCTGGCCAGGGCAAAAGACTAAAAAAAGTAAGAGAAATAAAGTCATAAACTGGTGAAAATGGTGAAAGGAATCCGTCCTCCTGTCCCCGCCCCGCTGCCCCCCCCCCCTTTCTCTCTCTCTCTCTCTCTCTCTCTCTCTCTCTCTCTCCTTCCCCCTATTCACCCCTGTCCTCCCCTCCCGCCCACACCCCTAGCAGAAAGTAAATGGCATTCTCTCTCTTTTTCTCTCTCTCTCTCTCTCTCTCTCTCTCTCTCTCTCTCTCTCTCAAACACACACACACACACACACACACACACACACACACACACACACGAACGCACATTTGTGCGCGCGCGCGCACACACACACACACACACACACACACACTTGGGAGTACCATTTTTGCCTTTTAATCTACATGTGACAATGATTATGGTTTTGTCGCCCATGGGAAGGATTGATTCCTCTTTGTTTCTTAGTTTTCAAAACAAGGTGTACAAAAACTTGTCACTTCCTACCAAGTAAGTTTGTGGTTGTACACTAGAGGCCTAACACACACAAAAATCAGAATTAATTTATGCCTGCATGGATTTTAATTTGACTTAGTGGGAGTGTTGCACTTTGATTATACTCGTGTTTGCTGCAGTAAAACCGTCAAGGAACCATTAATCTTGCCTGATATTCGCATACAGGGCCAAAACGAAAAAGAGTCAAAAACGTGGTATACTCGCGCGCGGTACGGAATGTGTTAAATACCCAGATTTTATTCATAAGCCTGAACCCGGTTATGTGATACATAATCGATAATAGGAAAAAAAACAACTTGTGCTGTAATAAATAAATCAGCCTTGGCTGATAAGACTGACCTTTCAGCTGAGGTGCGGGAGAACTTAAGTCCCGCTGGAAATGAGCTGAAAACTTTTTCCCAGCGATAAACATCCCAGAACATTAATATTCTTTGCCATGAAAGAAGGCTTTAAAATGTTAGAAAAGGAGGTTAAGGCTACACGTGACAGCTAATTGTGCGTTGTCAATGGAAAGGAGGTGTATATCTGTGTTTTATCTGGGGCGGTCGGTGGTCTAATGGTTAAGCGACTTGTCACCAATGCGAGAGGGCAAGGGTTCGAGTCCTACTCGGGGCAAAGAATTTTTTCCTCTCGTATGTGGCACCGTTCATTCGGGCCGATCGTCGGGGGTTCTCTCCGGGTACTCCGGCTTCCTCCCCCTCTGCTTTGGAAATGTTCAGCCCACCAAATATGAAAAATAAATGCAAGTCTAATTTCCGAAATTTAAATAGCTGAGCTGACCCTTCGCACCACGTGATTGTAATGTGTTTATGTCCAGTGTGTGAAAGAATGCGTGAGATTCACGTGAGCGTGCGTGTTGGGTTCAGTTCGCGGCGCTTTGAGCCGATTCATGAAATTGGGTAAAGCGCCTATACAATACTCATTATTATTATTATTATTATTTTTCTTCTTGTTTGCCAGAGCTAGTGTAAATTATGGAAACCACCCAACTGATTTTGAAATCTGATATTCATATAAACTGAAAGTCTTTATCTCACTGATGTTTCGTTTATGTTTAACAGACGAAATAAAAGGGAGTGGGGAAAAACAGAATTTTCTCTGCTTGAAATCAAATCTTGGTTACCGTTCTTGGATTAACTGATAATAGTGCGTACACGAAAATAAACCAGTGACATTCAAAGCCCATTTCCACATCCATTGGAACCATACGCTGACCACCTGTTCCCCACGGTCATTATCAACCTATAAGACAAACAAATCGGCCTCCGTAGTGTAGTGGTTAGCACTTCGGACCATGGACCGAGAGACCGGGTTCGAGTCCAATTCGAGGCAAGCGGGATTTTTCCTGTCTGCGTCGGCACGTACCCAGAGCGGGTGTGCTATGGGCCCAACGGGGAGACTGCTGCCACACAGCCGAGACTCACCCACTTCACGGGTGCGACTTTGGGAGTGCTTGCGTTGGTATGACACGTCTTATGATGTGGATGATTACACGGCCGGCATGGCACCGCAGTTGCCGTAGTTCCCGGGCCTGGTTAACGCCGGGATATTTATGACAGGAAGCGTGGTATGCGGCCCTGACCCGCAGTCCCAAAGCCAGAGCCACATTCCCAAACCACTCGGACCTACCCAGCATCATCATACCATCATTCTCATGTCCATCATCATGCATAATAAAAATTGCCCCAGTTTCCGAGCCCTCCGTAAATTCCACCCATGACCAGGGAGGAACAACACTGGAGCTGGCGAAGAGTTGGGACAACACAAAAAAATGAACAAATAAAAATAAAGATGTTTGTAAAGGGTGATAGTATGAGAGACGAGGAAAGGGTGCTTCACAGATATATCCGACCCAAGTGAACGGGTCAGACATGAACACAGAATACGCAAAAATCATTTTATCATTTCACCACTCAAAATCTAGGGCAGTTAGGCATTTTGTTGTTTTTGTTGTTGTTGATTTTTGTTCTGATGAAACGTTTGTTATCTGCTTCCTTTTCCCAGAACACATCCGTGTCCGTGTCTGTGCTGACGCTGAGCGCGCTAGCTGTGGAGCGCTGGTACGCCATCTGCTATCCCCTGAGGTTCAAATCCACACTGAGCCGGGCCCGTAACATCATCGTCATCATCTGGGTGACGGCCATGCTTATAGCACTGCCGGTAAGTTTCCACCAGCCTGCCGTTGCGGGTGTCCTTTTTTTTTTTTTTTAATGATTGCCGGTAAGTCCCGAGATGTCTGTCACTGTGGTCAAAGAACACAAATGCACGAAGCCTCAAAATGCCTGTATATTCCGAATTACCCTCAGGCATCATAGTCACCCTTAAAAATGTTTCAATCTAGAAACAAAAATTACCATGCATAGACCATTCAAGAGCCCATACCTGACAGGAGTTTAAAAAAAAAAGAATCTCCTTTTCGCTAAGGCCTCACTGGAGTAATGCTAGTCTACTTTCTGTGTAGGCCAGAAAGCCACTTCAACCAAATCCACTCACGTCAACTTTGCCTCTCTTGTACACAAAAGTCCCAGTTTCACTGGCAGCTTGCCTCCTCTTCCTTCCTCCTGGCATACACTTTGCCCTACCGAATACAAAAAGCACGAAAATCACTACATACTAGCACACTCGCAAAACAGGGTACTACAAACAAACACTGCATTTGACTCCACGCACAATTTGTGTCCTTACGCCTGTGAGTTCTTATATATATATATCGCTGCCGTTAAGTCCCCATATGTGGGCGTTGATAAAAGGGGAGCCGGGGTGGTCGAATGGAAGAGCGTTGGACTTCTAATGCTCGGGTCGTGAGTTGGATCCCGGCTGGGGCCAAATATTTGTGCTGGCTTTTTCATCGTTGCCCCGTCTTCGATATCACCCTATGTGGTGGAAAAGGACGTTAAACCCCCAAACACCCACCCAACACCCACGCGTTCATAAAACTGCCGGTAAGTCCCCATATTACCACCCCCCCCCCAACCCCTAACAAAAATACACTTCTTCCCTCGCCCGCTGCCCCCCCCCCCCTCCCTCGGCCAGTCTCAAATCGATTCGCATCCTTGGCATTTACAGGAAAACAATACGATAAATTCGTTTGTCCTTCGATCACTTGCCAAGGAAGCCACACCGTTACTGAAGAAGATCAGGTGCCCACAGTATATGAGTTATGACGTAATTATCGGCTGCCGTTCGGTCACTTCTCCCACTGACCTCATCCATCACATTTCGCAAAACATGTCAGGGCAAGCACGGTCCTGCTGCATGAAGCCTCTGTAATTGTCAACAGCTTTTGGGTTGTTGTTACTTTTATAACTTTTATAGTCTCGATTTTATAGCTTCTGGGGTTTTTTGTCTGTTTGCTTGCTTTTGGATGATCGTTTGTTGTTGTTGTTGGTGGTGGTGGTGGTGCTGCTGGTGGTGGTGGTGGTGGTTTTGGTGGTGGTGTTTTCATAGCTTTTATAGTCTCGATTCTATAGATTTTCTGACACCGTGACAGGCACTTTTACTTCAACGGAAACTGACTGTTGTGTTGTGTTGTGTTGTGTTGTGTTGTTGTGTTGTGTTGTGTTGTGTTGTGTTGTGTTGTGTTGTGCTGGTCTGTGCTGTGCTGTGCTGTACTGTGCTCTGCTCTGCTGTTTCACGTACCGTTATATATCTTCAAATGCTCTGCCCCTGCTCTGTGGAACGCCCTGCCGCCATATTTGAAATTCAGCACCTCCACCGAGTCTTTCAGGAGCCACCTGAAGACCCATCTTTTCTCAAAGTTCTGATGCAGACTCCCTCCCCCCCCCCCCCCCCCCCGCCTCTTGCTCCTCCCAGTCCTACTCCATCCCATCTTTCCCGTTTTACTTTAAAACTTACCCTCCCACTCCCCCCCCCCCTCCAGCCCCCCCGGCGGAGAAGGAACTTGATTAGCCGCGAAATAGGCTTGGTTGCATGCGCGGCGTTAAGCCCTAAATAACTATCTAACCCCCGCGCTACGGGCATGCTGTGCATGAAGTTTTTTCGGCAGAGATCACCACCATCATCATCATCTTCTTCTTGCCTGCTTGCTGCAGGAGCTGATCGTGGCCGATATTGACCCGTACGACTACCCGCCGCCCTTCAAGTCGGTTCTGCTGACGGCCTGCATGCCGGCGTGGGAGGACTGGAAGCAGAGCATCTACCAGATTATCCTGGCCGTCGTCATGTACCTGGCGCCCATGGTGCTCATGTCCCTCACCTACACGCACATCGCTCTCGTCCTGTGGGTGCAGGAGATTCCTGGGGACAGTGTGCAGAGCGGAGGTGAGTTATGCGATAGGATGTGATAGGATGCGACGCGATGCGAGACGAGACAAGACTAGAAAAGACAATGCGAGACAAGACAAGACAAGAAAAGACAATGCGAGACAAGACAAGACAATGCGAGACGAAAGAAGACAAGACAAGACGAGACAAAACGATCAAGACCAGACGAGACAATGCGAGACGGGAAGAGACGAGACAATGCGAGATGAGACAAGACAATGCAAGACAAGACGAGACGAGACTAAGCAAGACGGTACTAGGCAAGACAAGACGAGAGAAGACGAGACAAGACGAGGCGAGACGAGACAAGACAGGACGAATCGAGACAAGACGTGTTGTGCAATACGATAGGCGACACGAGACAGTGTAATACTACGAAACAATGCGTGACGAGACCATGTAAAGATACGATGCTATACCATGGGATGCTATGCGATGCGACCCTACACGAGACAAGACGACGAAGAGACAAAGCGATACTAAACAATACGATGTTAGACAAGACGATGTAACGATACGATAGGATGAGATGTGCGGTGTACAACAGCAACAACAACATTTTTTAAACTTATAATGCGTACACTCACTCACTATAGTACCTCTACCCGTGATGGGTTATTGCAAGCACTCTCTCTCTCTCTCTCTCTCTCTCTCTCTCTCTCTCTCTCTCTCTCTCTCTCTCTCTCTCTCAACGATCCGTTTTTCCGATCAGATTAGAAGAAAATGCATTGCGAGCAAGTCGCTGAAAGGAGACCCATTGAAACTTTTTCAAACTGCGCCCTAATTCGCGTAAAACTGCTTAATTCACAATTCCAACGCAGCTGACTTGCATTCCGCTGCCCTCCATTCAAAGTACATGTGCATTCTGTCCATTTGCAGTACGCTGCTATGGCATCCGTCGCTGTATTTATTTTTCGGGCAAGGGTTGTTGGGACTGCGTCCACACCGAAGTCCAACCCTGAATAAGTTCTTCCTGAAGTAAATAGGTTTTCGTTAGATCTTTGAAAGACTAACATCAGAGATGGTGGCAGCATGAATAAACATGAAGCCTGCCTCGATTGAACCGTGTGCCGTGTACATACGAACACCTGCTACCATCCTCGATCAGGTAAATGTTTGCCTGTGCTGAAGACTGGCTGTTTGGACTGCACGCTCAGTGACTGGATGACCATTCGCGTCTTTAAAAAAAAAGCACACTAATATTTCCTCTCCGATGCAATTTTCTTAAAGGTCTGCAATCTCAGCAAAACAAATAAAACCTATCCGACTGTGCAAAATGCACTGTCAACTCTGTCACAGTTACAGAGTTTTCCGCGTCCCTGAAAACCCTATAAAAGCCAAGGGCAGCCTGGTTTCACAGCTCATTTCGCGTTTTGACATTGAGTGAGAAAGATCGCAGTGGCAAGTCTTCTCGTGCAACACCCGCTAGACACTGTAGCGATATGTCTCCCTCACTGACCAAAAAGCACAATGCGAAGTCACTGCAAACTTACTCTCTGGTTTTATACGGATTTCCGAAGCGCTGAAAACTCTGCAACTGTGACAGGGTGGGGTGGGTGGGTGTTTGGGGGTTTAACGTCCTTTTCCACTACATAGGGTGATATTAAAGACGGGGCAACGATGAAAAAGCCAGCACAAATATTTGGCCCCAGCCGGGATCGAACTCACGACCCGAGCATTAGAAGTCCAACGCTCAACCGCTCGACCACCCCGGCTCCCCGCAACTGTGACAGGGTTGCCTGCGGTATGCACAGTCGCAGAAGTCGCAGAAGTCCCAGTGTTAAAAAAACACAATGTTTGAGGCCTTTTTCAGGGCCGGATCAAGGGGTATAGAAGGGGGGGGTTCCAAAATTTTTTGGGGGGGTTTGGGGGTCTCCCCCAATGGGGGTGCAGGGGGCATCAGGACAGCTTGAAAGCCTATGTCTAAGCTGTTTATCAAGGTTTGTAGACAAGATTGTAATCTTTTCTTATGAGCTTCATGACAATCCAAACAAGAAAACAGAGTTAGCGGTAGTATAGATCTCTCACATTTTTTAAGAGGATGCATGCAAGAGAAGCTTTTTTACACAAAGAGAAAAAACATGCTTTCCACTGACCTTTCGGGTGTAGCTGACATTGGCCGGTCTGCTATTTTTAGCCAGTATCACTTAGCAACGGGCATCTTATCGCCCGCTCGCGCAGTCAGTCTGTGCTGTGACTGTACGTGTGGCCTCTTGCTGCCGCGGTAGCACTGTGGTACTGGGTTTACCCGGCGACAGGGATCAAGACTTTTTTGAGATTGGAGACCTGTGATGGGACGATAGGCTACACAGACCCAGACGGAGACACAGACACAGAGGTACAGAGACACACAGAGAGACAGACACTGAGAGATCAAATGGATCATGGAAGGTCCCAGAGGAGAAGATAGCGACAACAGACCCGGAAAGGGAGGTTCTTGACAAGATCGAATCGAGACGTCTACGAAAATGAACTTCGGAAATTCAAACCTGTTCACATTTCTAGCCCAGCCTGCCTGTCAAAAACAAAGCACAAAAAAAAAATCTGCCTCTAGTGTGTTCATCATCAGAACACACCAAAAACACCAGCGTGCAGTATCTTTCGTCAAATAACATTGAAGAACGGAAGTGAAGCCAAACTGTAGAAATCCGGATAAGGACTACTGCGGGTGTACGAACGCCGACATGGTGGCTCAGAGGGTGCTTCGTGGTTACCTCAAAAAGGGTATGATTAATTATTTCAAAGCAGTAAATAATAGTAATGATAATAATATGTAGATTAAGCGCTATATAAATAAATTATTATTATTATTATTATATTATTAATAACTGTGTGTAATGTCGGCAGTTTCTTGAACTGGCTCAAAGCGCCGCGGACTGAACTAAGCACGCACGCTCACGTTAATGAAACGCATTCTCTCACACACTGGAAACATTACAATTGCGTGTTGCGAAGGATCCGCCCAGCAAATTAAGTTTTGGAATATAGAATTGAAATTGTTTTTAATTTGGGGGGGGGGCGCTTAAAATTTCTAAAGCAAAAGGTGGAGGATGCCGGAGTACCCGCAGAGATCACCCCTGTCCTCAGTCATCGCAAACGGCTCAGGTCAGTCTGTGACTGAGCTTGAGAAAGTTTAACTCGTGTCGTGTCATGTCATTATTTATCGTGATAAATTTATAAAATTAATGTGACTCTGATCAATTCATAGTCCGTGTTATAAGTCGAGACTTCATCAGCAAATACGTACCGGGTGGTGGGGGGGGGGGTCGGAGTTTAACGGCCTTTTCCACACGTGTGGGTGACATCAAAGACGAGGGCAACGAAAAAAAAAGGCCAGCACAAATATTTGGCCCAAGCCAGGATTCGAACTCACGACCCGAGCATTAAGAGTCCAACGCTCTACCATTCGGCTATCCCGGCTCCCCGCACATACGTACCTAAGCACAACAATTTAACATACGTACCTAAGCACAACAATTTCACATACGTACCTAAGCACAACAATTTAACATACGTACCTAAGCACAACAATTTAACATACGTACCTAAGCACAACAATTTCACATACGTACCTAAGCACAACAATTTAACATACGTACCTAAGCACAACAATTTCACATACGTACCTAAGCACAACAATTTCACATACGTACCTAAGCACAACAATTTCACATACGTACCTAAGCACAACAATTTCACATACGTACCTAAGCTCAACAATTTCACATACGTACCTAAGCACAACAATTTCACATACGTACCTAAGCACAACAATTTCACATACGTACCTAAGCACAACAATTTCACATACGTACCTAAGCACAACAATTTCACATACGTACCTAAGCACAACAATTTCACAAGTAACATATTACGACGAAACTGAAAGACAAGACATTCCTAACCGGCCACTTTCTCTCAATACTCTTTCCTCATATTTCTTTCCAAACAGAAATATATTAACCGGGCGAATGAGCGGCCTTCGAAAGGGTTATTAAACGGCGCATTCTTTAAAAAGAAAAACGGGAATGGGGACGAAGAAAGATATTTGGCCTGAGAGAAAGCAAGCATTCGCCGGATGCACGGTGAAATAGAACCTGTCAGATGGTTCGCGGCAGAAAATGACGAGTGGGCGCATGGCCGAGGGCTGAACAGTCTTTACAGCCACGGAGAGAGAGAGGGGGAGGGGAGTGCTGGGGGAGAGAGAGAGAGAGAGAGAGAGAGCAGCTACGGCCCCAGTCTCTCGTACACCAAAGAACAGGCGTCTGTTCTCTGATTCTGTGTCCCGTCGTGGTATTGTATCATACATATCACAAGGGCGTCATGGTGCATTTACAAGAGGATAATGCAGCCATACAGAAACACAACAATACACAAACCTATTTTACTCATCGCATCCTGATGAAGATGCATACATCTTTTCTCAGCTGAGATATTTTGCACACAAGATTTCTGAACACAGAGAGAGAGAGAGAGAGAGCGAACGGGGGGCGGATGTGGGGGGGGGGGGGGAGGGGGGAGGGAGGAAGTTAACTTTATTTCCAACTTTCCAGAGGCATATTGAACCTTTCCAAGAATAAATAAGAGTAGTGTTTAGAGTAAGAAGAGAAACATAGAATAGGGGTGGGGCGGGTGTTTTGGAGTTTAACGTCCTTTTTCCACCAGGCATAAACATAGAAAGAAAGTGATCAACAATGACAGTGATACTGTGGTCCTGTTGGCTACTAGTACTACGCGCGCGCGCGCGCACACACACACACACACACACACACACACACACACACACACACACACACACACACACACACACACACACACACACACACACACATACACACACACACACACACACACACACACACACACACACACACACACACACACACACACACACACACACACACACAAGTGTTTTTGTTTGTTTGTTTGTTTGTTTCAATACTTTGGGAAATTTGGGTTGATTCCTGCAGGGGAAGCGCGTCGCCACGGTGCAGCGCCACCCAACCAATCTAACCTATTTTTTTTATCTGCAATCGGTACCCTTTCTGAATGCTGTTTTATTTTGATGGGGTTTCGTTTTTGTTTTGTTTTTATTCTTACCTGCTGTTTCCTGTAGAGCACTGGCCATGTGACAAGAAATAAACGATGGCTTTGCAAGGCCGGATTTGCTCTAGTGATTAAGGTATCCGACTTCAGATCCTGAGTCACCCGGTTCGAATCCCCGGTGGGCAGGAATTTGGGTGCCTCGTGCATTAATTTTTAGAACCTTCCTCACAGAACTCTGCGACCCTAGCTTCCCAAACCCTTTTTTTTTAACTTCACCTGATATTCTTTATCATTGCGGTAAGTAGTCATAACAACCACAGGGAGTTGTGACAATCTAAGACGCAGAAGGAAGGAAGAAAAAAAAAGCAAGAAGGAGGGCCGAAATCATTCCTAACCAACCTGCTTCGGCCATTAGCTGGGCCATCAACTCTCGCGAAACTACCTGAGAAAAACGACATTCGTTACACGGGAGAGCCAGGAGCTTTTTTACGCTCACTTTAAGACGAAATTGCGGCTGGTAGCTGGTGGTAAAAAAAAAAAAAAAAAAAACATGTTGCTGGAAAAAGCGACCGGGGTCACTTCGGACAGGTCATCAAGAACAGTCTGAAGAGATGGAGTTTGGTTGTCGTTGTTGTTTCTTGTTTTTGTTTTTGTTTTTGTTTTTGTTTTTTCGGAAAATAGTTGTCTACGGCAAGACTGCGTTGAGTTAACTTGGGTTTTAAGAGTGCAAAATATGTTGTTGTTTTTTTTTTTTTGGGGGGGGGGGAGGGGGGGGAGGGGCCACGATTTAAAAAGAATTAAAACAAACATGGCACGGGTACACGTGTAGTTCAAGGGGATTTGGTCTAGTGGTTAAGATATCCGGCTTCGGGTTCTGCAGGGTTCGCGTTAACTGGCAATTACCAGTAAATTACTGGTTATAAGGAGGAAATACTGGAAATGTTTTAGCTGTCAGTCCCGGGGACTGGTTTTATTTTGCTGGGACTGGTTACAGATTTATGGGAGAAAAAATTAAAAATGAACAGGCTGATTGTAAAAAGAAAAAAAGAAAAAAAAAAGAAAAAAAATATTGATCGTTCATACAAATGTTGTGGCCCAGGCTTGACTAGCAGCACTTGCCTTATCTCTCTGCTTGCCAAAATTTACATTATTGCTACCGGTTTTGCTCAGAGTCGCTGAAAACGGTCGGAGTAAGAGGCGAGGGGACTGGTTTTGAAAAATCCTTGCGCGAACCCTGGTCCTGAGTTGCCCGGTTCGAATACCTGGTGGGCAGGAATTTTGGATGGGTTTTTCCTTTCCAAATCGAGTCAAAATCACGTGCAAACTTGTTTACGGTGCCTGTTCCGCCTTCGTGTACACACGCACGCACGAATACCAAGTGTGCACGCTTCTGGCAAAACGTTTGCTAGACCATGCCATGTTTTGTGCGCATTATACCGCAGGACTCGATTGGCTGAATTCTAGGGGCTCGACCCTTTTGATTCTCATGAGTGGGGTCGTGCATCCCTCGTTCTCGAAATTTCCCGGGCTGCGATAACTGGAAACGGGACCAGACAAAGGCCGGAAAACTCGGCACTTACTCTGTCAGCCTGCTCTTAGTTATGCTGCTTTCGGTCTTCACTGGAAGATGTATTTCGCTTTTAACAAAGTAATTCGAGAGCTTTGTTTCTTTCTTTCTTTCTTTCTTTCTTTGTTCGTTTGTTTGGGTGTCGACCTTCCCGCAGGCGCAGTTTATGTCCAAAAGAACTCCCCTGATGTAATTAGATCGAAGTTTGATAGTCAGAGAACTAACATCCGCGATTCTCTCATTAATGTCCGATTTTTCTTCCTTTGCTCATGTGTGTGTGTGTGTGTGTGTGTGTGTGTGTGTGTGTGTGTGTGTGTGTGTGTGTGTGTGTGTGTGTGTGTGTGTGTGTGTGTGTGTGTGTGTGTGTTCACGTGCAGGTCAGAGAACGATGCTGAACGGGACCCGCAACCGACTGCCTGAGGACCAGCTGGCCTCCCGTCGCAAGGCCGCCAAGATGCTCATCGCCATCGTCGTCGTCTTTGGCGTCTGTTATCTGCCCGTCCACCTCATGAACGTGCTCAAGTGAGTCGCCCGGATAAAAAACAAAAACAAAAAAAAAAAATGATGATGATGATGGTGGTGGAGGAGGGGGGGGGGGAGCGGGGTGGTGATAATGAGGATGAGGCTGATTTTGACGATACTGGTGAGGAGGAGGAGGAGGAGGATTTTGACAACGACGACGACGACGACGACGATGATGATGATGATGATGATGATGGTGGTGGTGGTGGTGATGGTGGTGGTAATTTAACGCGCTGGAAAAAACGCCAGTATGCTCACAAAGCACATGTAGTTTGGAAGGGGGGGGGGGGGTCAGAAATGAAACGACAGGAACAGGAAGGAGCCTGTAACACTTTACTCGGGACGGGATCGAGTGGAGAGTACAGGAAACTGAAAATGTTGGGGGGGGGGGGGGGGGGAGTAGAAAGAGAGGGAAATCTGTATTGCAAAAAGAGATCAAAACTGATATGAATGGACAAAAAGATTTGTTTCAAATTTGTGCAAAAACGAACTAATAATTATGCCGTCTTCAAAATTGGGCTGCTTCTTCTTCTTCTTCTTCATAAGGGAACGCGTCTTTTCCTTCCAACATGGTTTTCTAGGAACCATGATTGAGGATAATTCAATTTCAGGACAGGAATTGTGGCGTCGCAGACGATCTCGTAGTTTTTGATTTGCCAAGAGACCGTTCACTCGATCATTACATTTACACACACACACACACACACACACACACACACACACACACACACACACACACACACACACACACACACACATTGTAACATTATGCTTGTGTATTCATCATATTGTCGCCATTTTGGGTTATACTTGACGTCAATTAAGCTTTGTTGTAGTTTTGTTTTGGTTTGGTTTGTTTTGGTGTTTGGGGGTGTTTGTTTGTTTGTTTGTTTGTTTGTTTGTTTGTTTGTTTGTTTTTTGATGGATGTTTTGGGATTGGAACGGACCGCACGTGCATTGTCTGACGTTCCAGATATTTCAAAGTGCTGACCTTCGCCGGAGAGGGAGGGGAAGTGCAGGCCCTCATCTCCCATTGGCTGCCCTACTTCAACAGCGCCCTCAACCCCGTCATTTACAACTTCATGAGCGGTAACTCTTGCTTCATAGCATTCCCATTTTACTTCGTGAATCGTCGGATGGGCTCTCTCTCTCTCTCTCTCTCTCTCTCTCTCTCTCTCTCTCTCTCTCTCTCTCTCTCTCTCTCTCTCGTCACTTTGGAAGTCAATGTGCATTTGAACATTTGTTACTCGCCGTTTCGAAGAAAGGGCTATTTTGTTTCGCGACATTACAATAATTGGCTCTTCGTTGTTGTTACCCATTTCGTTAAACCGCAATGGAAGTAAAATCTGGGAGCAAAATTAAGTTGTTTTAAGCCGAGGTGATACGATTGTTTAATAAAAATAAGAAAACGCTTATCTTGTATGTGACCCACCTTCATTTTTCTGTTCTGCCTTCCGTCTGCTGCCTCAAAAGTGAAATACGTTTTTAAAAAAAAAATATTTAAAAAAAAAACTTGTAAACCAAACGACTTCTGTTTTAGACTCAAAGCGTATTCAGTCTAGCTGTCCGGAGGGGCAGGAAAAGTGGAAAAAGGAAAAGTTAACTCTCTCTATATTAAGGTCTCCATACGGGGCTTTCACGTTCACAGCGCTTGGCTCCTATTCATGGGATCGGCAACTTTCTTTTTTCGTTCTCGATCCCGACGTCGTAAATGGAGGAACTAAACACAGCAAACTTCATGAGCAAAACGGGTTTCTGCCAGTCAAAGGGAAATCAACTCAATTCAAATCAAATACATCTTTATTATCCCAGTGGGAAATTCAGGTGTGGTGGACAAGCAAAACAATAATACACATCAAATAAAAAATACACATAAAATAATACACAATAAACGCTAGAATTAAGATAAAGATTTCTATTAATTAAATATCACATAAAATAGTTTTAGTATTAATAATAATTATCTATAATTTAGAATACCTATTTAAAGTTATCACATTAGCAACCATATGTTCGTACGCTACTAGGAAAAAAAAACCCCTCTCAACACAGAGACAGTTAAAAGATATCAGGTGTCGCTAAAATCACGCCGCCCTCACCTTTTCTTTCTCGTTTGCAGCCAAGTTCCGCAAAGAGTTCAAAGTGGCCTGCTTCTGTTGTTTTTATTACGGCTTCCGACACCGGCCCTTTCGGCGCCGCGACCACACGTTCACCATGACCTTCAGCCACAGCAACTACAGCAACTGCCACACGGAGGAGGTGACCCTCAACAGCCTCAAGGACTAGGTGGTGGTGGTCGTCGTCGTCGGTCGCCGGTGGTGTTAGCGGTGGAGGCGGAGGTTGAAGCTGGAGCGCCGATGGAAAACGTTGAAGAAGGCTGTGTTTGAACGTGTATACAGTTGAACGTGACGTTGATTGTGGATCAGGCGTAACGTTGATGATGGTTGCGGTTTAATGAACAGCTGGACGTGACGTTGATTGTGGATTAGGCCAAACGTTGATGACGGTTGCGGTTTAGTGAACAGATGGACGTGACGTTGGTTGCGGATTACGCATAACGTTGATGATGGTTGCGGTTTAATCAACAGCTGGACATGAGGTTGATTGTGGATTACGTATAACGTTGATGAAGGTTGCGGTTTAATGAACAGCTGGACATGAAGTTGATTGCGGATTAGGCATAACGTTGATGAAGGTTGCTGTTTAATGAACAACTGAACATGACGTTGATTGTGGATTACGTATAACGTTGATGAAGGTTGCGGATTTACGTATAACGTTGATGAAGGTTTGCGGGTTTAATGAACAGCTGGACATGACGTTGACTATGAAATTGCGCATAACGTAGCTGAATGTTGCGTTTACTGAACAGCTGAACGTAGCGTTGATTGTGAGTTAGGCACGACTGGACACGAGTCTGAATCAACTGTTTGGTTAAGAATGCAAAGCATTGAGCTTCAATGAGCATTGGTAGAAGGAAACGTTAGGTTGACGTCAGAGTGTATTCCGAATGACGACTGGCCTTCTTGTGGTGACGCTGCGAGATGATGATTGGAGACAGAAAAACAAAATGGAAGATTCTGTTTTGATTTTCTGAAAAAGAAAAGTCAAAGTATGGTCGCATCCTTTGTTAATTTTCTGACCAGGCCAGTAGTGTAACGTATGTCATTAGGTTTTAACATTATTATTGTTATTATAAGTTTGTTTTGAATTACGAAAATACGAAAAGCTGTTGTATTCGTGAAGAAAAGTTAAGACGGCTTGCTCAATGCAATAATCAGCGTGTACGGACAGAACTGCCTTGACCATACTTCGCCTCAACCCTGTCCACTGTAAGGGGAGCCGGGGTGGCCGAATGGTAGAGCGCTGGACTTTCAATGCTCGGGTCGTGAGCTGGAATCCCGGCTGGGGCCAAAATATTTGTGCTGGCCTTTTCCTCGTTGCCCCGTCTTTGAGATCACCCTTATGTGGTGGAAAAGGACGTTAAACTCCCAAACACCCACCCACCTACCCTGTCCATTGTAACAAACGAAGAAACTACAACCACACTGACGTCTTCAACGTGTGTCAAAACTGTCAGAAGCAACACGTTTGTTCCCAACTGACGACTCCACACCTGTCAATCAAAAGGGCCGAGCCCCCAGGATTCAGTCAATCGCGTTCCGCGACCTCATGAGCACAACACATGGCATGGTCTGGCAAAGTTTTTGCCAGACACTACAATGACGTTTGATGTAACTGAAACGTGGAAAGAAAGCAGTAAGTCCGTTGACGTCATTTGAGGAAAAAGACCATTACGTCAACCTCTTCATCTTGAAATCATCCCTTTTCCCATACAATGACGTCATATGGACGTACTGTATCATTTGCCAATAAACGCCAGAGTGAGAGGGCGGGGCTTTGGCCTTGGGGCTTGCCGAGTGGAGTCGTCTATTGGGAACGCGACTTGGCGATTCTAACCTTTACAGAACCCAGTTTTAGAGCTCAGCCCATAAAGTCCAGATCAAACATGAGATGACCCTCGTGCTGCGCAACAGAGGGCACGTATTTTTTCTCCGGGCTTAGCCCAGAACTGGAACCGAGATTCTCTCTGTGTGTGACTGCTGACTGGCTTTACCCGGGAAGCTGGAGAGTAAAATGTGCAAATGCGATTCCCGCAGGCCAGAACGAAAGTAGAGACAGCGGTAAATGCCAGGCGTTCCCCTGTTGATATCATTTCGGACCTCAGGCTCCCCCCACAAAACAAAGTCAGCGCGGGAGACGTGAGTCCCGGTGTAACCCGACAAACTTACCCCCCCCCCCCCCCGAGGGATTTACTCCGAGTAAAAATATCGCACGAAATCTATACTCCGGAGTCAAAGCGGGGAGCCGGGATAGCCGACTGGTAGAGCGTTGGACTTTCAGTGCTCGGGTCGTGAGTTCGAATCGCGGCTCAGGAGCCAGATATTTGTGCCGGCCTTTTTCTCGTTGCCCCGTCTTTGATATCATCCTTACGTGGTTGAAAAGGACGTTAAACTCTCAACCACCCACCCTACCCTCCTACAACAAAAGTATACTCAAAAGCCAAGCGAGATTTTTGTCGTACTGCCGAGTAAGAATTTCTTTACAATGTACTAACTCGTGGGGGTGGGTGTTTAGGGGTTTAACGTCGTTTTCCACCACATACAGGTGATATCAAAGACGGGGCAACGACGAAAAAGCCAGCACAAATATTTGGCCCCAGCCGGGATACGAACTTACGACCCGAGCATTAGAAGTCCAACGCTCATAATACCATTCGGCCACCGCGGCTCCCCGTACTTACTCCGGAGTAAATTCCTTGGGAGTTAATTTGTCTTATTACACCGGCTTTGCTCGATTCCCAAATGCATCTAATTCCCAGACCGACGTCCTAGTTGTAGTTATGTGGCAAATGTCTGGCCTAAACTGGGCGGTTTACGTTCAGCCACAGTGACTGAGAATCTCACGGTAAAGCTTGAACACTGAAGAGACTGTTTCCAGTACAACCCGGTTCAGCCCGAGCTTACCTCAACTCGGGTTCTACTCGGGTCAATAGCGTTTACACTACTATACATTCTCTGTAAGTCGAACCCTGACCCCCCCCCCCTCCCCCTCCTCTCTCTTTCCTGATGGAGATGGTCTGCTTACTGGTGACCTGTGATGTTGGTGAAGAAAAAGTGTGATGTGTTGCTGACGTCAAACAGACTACCAAATCTTGAATGGCGGCTTACAGATCTACTAGATGTGACGAATGCTAGGGTCAGTCGCACGCACGCACGCTCGCTCGCCTTCCACGTGAGAACCTGACCAGTCAGAATCACTTCTTTTCTTCTACTTGAGCGGCGCGCTCTGAAGAGATGCCATTATGATTGGTCAGAATATCGCTGTCAAACGCGCGAAATGTCTCTGGTTGCGCTCTGAAGAGATGACATAATTATGATTGGTCAGAATATCACTGTCAAACGCGCGAAATGTCTCTGATTGCGGTAACAGTCTCAATCAACTTAACATGTGTACGAGTCCTTTTGTGTCCGGGTTATTGAACTTGCTCTCGCGGTGTTCGACGAGTTATGTAGAAATCTCAAACTTCTCGTCCTGTCTCCACGCATGGCCTATATTGGTTTGGTTTTTGCTGAACTGCATTTGATGTACACTACGACGGATGTCCATAGAACTGAGTTTTCAGAAGGAAAAAAAAATTCGTCGATTTCTCATGACTCGTTGGTTGTTGTTTTCTTATTGTAATCGATGGGACACATATTCTTCCTATATTTGTTTCAACGCATAATATTCAGTATGGACTGAAGTTGTTAGTGTTGTTGGCTTTCCTACGTGGGTTGGGGGAGCCGGGATAGCCGAATGGTAGAGCGTTGGACTTGTAATGCTCGGGTCGTGAGTTCGAATCCCGGCTGGGGTCAAATATTTGTGCTGGCCTTTTTCTCGTTGCCCCGTTTTTGATATCACCCATGCGTGGTGGAAAAGGACGTTAAACTCCTAAACACCCACCCAGCCTCCTGCGTGGGTTGTGCACTCGCACGGTCGTCATCATCTTGGAGGAGAGGATTACGTGTGTGACCTGTTTTCAATTGCTTCACGAAGTGGGCGGCCGCACCCCTGTCTTCGGGTGACTTTCAGTCTCTGTTGCCGGGGAGAGATGGGAGCTTACGATGGCTTAACATGATCCCCACATATCTCCTAAGAGCCCGACCTCCACCACCCCACTATATAATAAGACTGGTTGAAAAGAACGAGCCACTGCACACCAGTAGAAAGCCACTTCAAGCCACTATTACGCAAGACGCCGTCCTTCCCCGCTAAGCCCAAGATCGCTGCAGATTACACTATAGAGACTTGACTTTATCGGCTCCCAGTGAGCAAGTAAAATTGCGATTTTTGGATGGGTGGGTGGGTGGGTGTTTGGGGGTTTAACGTCCTTTTCCACCACATACGGGTGATATCAAAGACGGGGCAACGATGAAAACGCCAGCACAAATATTTGGCCCCAGCCGGGATCGAACTCACGACCCGAGCATTAGAAGTCCAACGCTCTACCATTCGACCACCCCGGCTCCCCGATTTTTGCGATTGGACTTTTAAGAGATAACAATGGTAACAATAGCAATATAGCGGTCGGTGGTCTAGTGGTTAAGAGACTTGTCACCAATGCGAGAGGTGGGGGGTTCGAGTCCCAGTCGGGGCAAAGAATTTTTCCTTCTCGTATGTGGCACCGTTCATTCGGGCCGATCGTCGGGGGTTCTCTCCGGGTACTCCGGCTTCCTCCCCCTCTGCTTTGGAAATGCTCAGCCCACCAAATTTGAAAAATAAATGTAATTCTAAATTCCGAAATTTAAATAGCTGAGCTGACCCTTCGCACCACGTGATTGTAATATGTTTATGTCCAGTGTGTGGGAGAATGCGTGTGATTCACGTGAGCGTGCGTGTTGGGTTCAGTTCGCGGCGCTTTGAGCCGATTCGTGAAATTGGGTAAAGCGCCTATACAATACTCATTATTATTATTATTATTATTTTGCTAAAGCCTCACCGTTCTGTCAACAATGGCAGAAGCCTTCGCGCGAGTTGAAGTGTGGAGAGATGCCAGCGGTGAAATGCATGAAGCGCAACGTCGTGGGATTAGGGAGATAGGACATTTCTACGTGGAACTTATTCCTGTGACACCGCTGTCCTGTCGTATCTTCCTGGCTAATATTTCTACTGCTAATAGGAAGGCGTAGGGTGAAAAGGGGCATCCTTGCCGTATACCACACTTTGTTTCAAAACGTTGTGATATCCAAAAACCATAGTTTATACTGCTCACGGTTTCAGCCATAATGACTTTTACCCATTATTGAAATTGTGGACCGAATCCAAAAACGTCGAAGGTTTCTTGTAGAAAGTGCTTTGAGATTGAGTCAAAGGCTTTTTTTATAGTCTAGTGCTGAGAGATATCCTGATTCTTCAGTTGTACTGAGTCGATATTCGATGAGGGGGAGTGGTATTGGATGGAGGGGGTGGGGGTGTTGGGGATGGGGGAGTAGGCTGTAGATTCGTAATAATGCGAGGCATGAGGAACCCCTTTATTTATTTAATGATCAAAAGAAGAAAGAAGGAATGAAGATGCTTGAAGAACGCAGTCCAGTCTCGCCGGCGTTCGTAAGAACTACTTTATCAATAATTATATACACGTGTACAAATATTGCATGGTATTTGTTGTATTCACACGTTCATTTGTTGTATGTTTTGTCTTGCCGATATGTCAATCCTCATACTGTGTCAGGTTGCTGTTTTTGGTGGTTTGTTTGTATGCTTGTTGTTGTCGTTGTTGTTGTTGATGATTCGCTGGTTTTTGCACACACAAGAAAGATATTCAGGTGGAGGCAAAGGGCCTAAGGCCTGAGTGCAGCCTCTGCCTGTTTATCAGTGCAGGCAAATACA
>JACVVK020000216.1:190000-590000 GCA_018292915.2 Batillaria attramentaria | reverse complement strand
GCCTGCTTCGATATTTTGGACATAAAATAAATTAGCGATTTGTGTATGGATAACCAGTCAAACACAGATAAAGAACAGACAAGAGCGTTAGATCTGTACCCAGTCTAGAATAACATTCACAACAGACACATGCTGAAGACATATGCTATGAACTGGTACCTACCTTTCATCGTTTTCTTTCTTGGCATCGGCCACAAGAAGTATCAGAAGCCACGAAGCCCATGTGGTAAGCGCTATCTTGCCACGGGGAACTCCAGACAGCTCGTGTCAAGGTCGGATGCACGGGGAGCATCTCGTATTCATGTGCTTTACCAGTTTGTTTAATTGCAACAATATGAAGGCGATCATAATCAAGATAATTGGACAGCAGATGACTGGATCGGCCTGCTTCGATATTTTGGACATAAAATAAATTAGCGATTTGTGTATGGATAACCAGTCAAACACAGATAAAGAACAGACAAGAGCGTTAGATCTGTACCCAGTCTAGAATAACATTCACAACAGACACATACTGAAGACATATGCTATGAACTGGTACCTACCTTTCATCGTTTTCTTTCTTGGCATCGGCCACAAGAAGTATCAGAAGCCACGAAGCCCATGTGGTAAGCGCTATCTTGCCACGGGGAACTCCAGACAGCTCGTGTCAAGGTCGGATGCACGGGGAGCATCTCGTATTCATGTGCTTTACCAGTTTGTTTAATTGCAACAATATGAAGGCGATCATAATCAAGATAATTGGACAGCAGATGACTGGATCGGCCTGCTTCGATATTTTGGACATAAAATAAATTAGCGATTTGTGTATGGATAACCAGTCAAACACAGATAAAGAACATGGATTCCGTTAACGGCAATACATTTATTTATGTATTAATCCGCAAGCTTGGAGAGTAGGAGCCATTATGATAATCCCAATACATAAAAAGAGACATGCACTCACTATAGGGGAAAATAAAAGCAACGTATGGTAAAACCCATGGCTGTGTTAGTTCCAAGAGTGATCGCGCCTCGCAAGTCAGCCATCGACCATCACTCAGAAACAGGTTTGTAGTGTGCATCTTTTGTCTTGCCTTCCTCAGCTAGTAGGCTGGCCACTCGCTCGTGTGGCAACAGACCTTCTGTAAGCCACTGAGTGAACAGACGCAACGCTTCATCCCCCGTGTACACGGCAGACACCACGTCCTCTTCCTCAGTCACCGACCGCTGCTGTGAGAAGAACAACTTCTTCATCCGTGCTTCCTTCGCGCGACGTTTTCGCTCCAGCAGCATGTTGAGCGTGTACAGGAACGGGTTGAGGGCCGAGTTGAGCGGCAGCACGAAGATGGCCATGGCCACGTTGACCTCGCCAGGGATGGGCACACCGTTAGAAGCGAGCAGTCCCAATAGACCGATGGGGAACCAGCAGAGAAAGTCCGACATGGCCACGGTGATGAGCCTGCGGGCGATGTCGTGATCCTTGGACGTTTTCGTGGAGTCGCTGGCGGACATGCTGTTGGCGCGGATCGACCAGAAGATGAAGAGCTGACCCGCGGCGATCAACAAAAAGAGGACGAAGTTGAGAATGATCATGACAGCGAGGGAGTAGATTCTACCGGGAAAGTCCTTCCTGGTGATGGGCAACGGGATGCAGATGCCGGTCTGACTGTAGAACTCCCAGTGTGACGTCACCGGCAGGAGAGGCACGAGAGCTAAGACGAGACCCAAACTCCAGGCAGCCGCGCACGCCAGATGGGCCGACTTGCTCCGGAAGTGAAGCTGGCTGAAGGGGAAGCGCAGCACGAGAAAGCGATCCAGCGTGATGAGGCCGATCAGACACGCAGACACCTCGCTGGACAGCAGAGAAAGAAAACCGGCCACTTTACACGCCGCACTATTCCTCCACGTCACGTCGTTCCAGAGGTAGGTGCCTTGATACAGCCGGTCCGCGACACCGATCACCGCCAGATAAACGCCCATGAAACAGTCAGCCACACACAGGTGCGTGACGAACACGCCAAAGCCCAGTTTGTTGCTGCCGGTGTTCACGAACACGCGGTACACGAAGCTCCCGAGGTTGCCCAGCAAGGCCAGGCTCGCGAACACGGAGAGAAATACACGGTAAAGGTCGGACCGCAGCAAGGCGTCACAGGACGAGATCTCGTCAGACGGGGCTCGGCAGTTCTTGGGGTTGAAGCCGGGCGGCAGAGTCTCCGAGCAGCACAGCTTGTAGTTATCAGCATACACAGCATCGAGAGACTTTAGTCCGTCAAACACTCCCTTTGGGAACTCGGTCATCGGACATCCACGTACATCTAAAACACGGAGATTGGTCATTGGCTTGAAGCCCATCTCGAACACCCGCTCAACTCCACTGTCGGACATATTTAAGGTCTGCAGGCTGGGGAAAGCCATAAAGGCTTTGACGTCAAATTCAAGCATTGTCACACGTGAAATATCCAGCATCCGCATGGCAGGAAAGCTCGCTTGAAAACTGCTGTCCCTGAAGCGGAACGACGTCAAAGGATTACCCGAAAGAATTAGACTCTGCAAGTTCCGAAGCTGACTCAGGTCCTGCCCGGTGATCTCCGTGAGGGCGTTGTCGCTAAGGTCAAGGCTCCGCAGGTTGGGGAGGTTGAGGCCGTCTAGATGCGTGAGGTCGCAGTCAGCAAGACTCAGGTGGATCAGCATCGTGTTGTTGGCCACGTCACCGGGAGTCATCCCCGAGCCACGCGCCTCAAGGAAGCGCAGAGAGTCGTAGTCACTGGCCGCAAAGCTCTGGTCACAGTAGAACGCCAGACCGTAGCACGTGCAGCTTGCGGGACAACCGGCTCCACACAGAAGCTCGTCGTCATTCTCAGGACACTGGTTCACGCCGTCACACACATGGTTCGGGTGAAGACAGACCTTAGAACTACGACACCGATACAAACCCGGACACGCGTAGCTGTCGCACTCCGCCTCGTCCTCGCCACCCGGGCAGTCGTTCACGCCGTTGCAGCGCAGGTACACGGGCAGGCAGTAAAAGTCTGAATCCCCTGGGCAGGAGAAGTGGGTCTCGGGACACTGAAAACCCCTGTCAAACTGCGTGTGGTCGAGAGGCCGGACATGGAAGGTGCCGTTGTTGCTGAAGTCGACGACAGCTGGAGGCGGGACGCCACGGAAGTCGGAAAACGATCGGAGATCGGAGCACTGTTGCTCGTCAGAGCCGTCCAGACATTGCTCCATACTGTCACACTCCTCCGCTAGAGAAACGCACTGCAAAACAAATCAGTATGGTATGGTATGATAAGCTATGCTATGCTATTCCTCGGTGCACATTATCCGTCTCTTCTGAGACGCTCAAGGCGCCGCAGGGCTGGAGGACGAAGCAGTGAAAACCAGATGCTACTTTATGTGCAAACCCTCCATCCTGCTATTCACTCTGGTGCGTGAAACAGGCGTAAGGACACAAAATGACCGTGAGGACATGTGCAGTGTTTGTTTGAGGTACCCTGTTAGGCAAATGTGCTCGTCTGTAGTGAAAAGGCGTGATTTTCGTGATTTTTGTGTGAAGCAGGTCAAGGTGTTTGGCAGGCGGTTACAAAAGTAGGCAAGCTGCCAGTGAAGCTGTTACTTTTTGCTTTTGCACAGAGGTGGGACACAAGTGAGGCAAGCGGATTTGTGCGAACTGCCTCACTTGCATAAAAAGAAAGTACACGTGCGGCCTGAGTAGAAAGGAGACATTCAATTTTTTTAAACCTCTGTCACGTGCGTGCCCTTGAATGGTCTGTTCATGGTCACGTAGTAATTGTTTCTAGATTGAAGCATTGTTAGGGCTGACTATGATGCCTGAGGCTAATAGGGAATATAAGGCATTTTGATGCTTAGTGTGTTTGTGTTCTTTGATCACAAACCACAACAACAACAACGCCTACCTGGCCGCTGCCACAGGTGAGCTGCGTCAAAGGATCACACGGCGCGAACACGCAGAACTCCTCATCACTGGCGTCGCTGCAGTCAGACCGGAAGTCACACACCAGCGTGTAAGGCGCGTGCTCCACGCCATTGGCGCACGTGAACAGAGGCGGAAGTGACGTCAGAGGCGCGAGACAAGGGCCGCGACCAGTTGCCCAGCACCCGCTTCTGACATCACACGCTAGAAAACTGTGTGTCACGTGACCATCCGGGCACTGCGAATAGTGTTCTCCTGAAAGGGAAACCGTCGGAGACGAGATGTTAATCCCTGAGCTTGAAGCGGATTGTCGTGTCTGGCCCTGGTTTGATTCTTTTACCGAGTCTGTTTCACACAAGTAGTTGGCGTAGCCCGCCTCGTGACAAGCTTTGTAGCTGAACGTGTAACCTTTCTGTGGCTTGGTGCAAGTCAGCTGTACACATGCCGGCCGATGTGTCAGCCCAGTCATCATATTTTTTAGGAAGATGAAAATTCCCTTGAAGTCAAAGTCAGCGGAGGACATCGCGTTGATGTAATACGCCACTGAGCCATCAAACCACATCCATGAGTTCCGGTACCTGAAAAAATTCAGCCCGATTTGTTTCATGCACTGTTCAGCGCTGTAGTAGTAGTAGTAGTAGTAGTCATTGTTGGATTGGCGTTCCAATGCTAAACACACCCAGATTCCAGGAAATTCCCCAGATATAAAAATACCAATACAATATTTTTTTTAACTCCTCTCAGGTACGTGCCCTTAAATGTGCATGGTAAGTTTTGTTTCTTGACTGGGGCATTTTTAGCGGTGACTATGATGCCTGAGGCTAATAGGGAATATATAAGCCTTCGGGCATTTGTGTTCTTTGACGTGTGTGTGTGTGTGTGTGTGTGTGTGTGTGTGTGTGTGTGTGTGTGTGTGTGTGTGTGTGACTTATGCCTTTTTAATTATCGTGTGTTTGTTGGAAGCTGTTTTACAAATGAGCTGAATTTCTTACAACTGAGGCAAGTGGGTCGGCGTTGACTGGAGACCGACGTAGACGAAGTCAAACACGTGTTGCTGGAGCAGACTCGTCACAGCGGTGAACTCCTCCGGCAGACTCAGGCTGGCCAGGCGAGCTCCGCGAAGCAAACAGTCGTCAAACGCCTCGTACCACGTGACCTCTCTCCATGGAAACACGTACCCGTAACACTTTCCACCGGCGTAGATTTGGCCCGGCCCGCAAGCCTCGTTCACGTAGGGACAACCTACTTCGTCTTGTCCATTCTCGCACTGCTGGTGGAAGTTGCACCGCAGGTGCTGCTCAAAGTCGTGGTAATACGGCACGGAACAGTTCCACGTACCATCCGGCAACTCCTCAGGAAGAGACTCGGGGTCGTGGAAAGAGAACACGACCCCGAAATCGGCGAAGTCATATCCGTTATAACCGTTGTAGTAAACAGAGAACTGGTCGTAGTTGTACAGCGCAGCGCGAAAGTGGCTATCGTTGTATCCATCCCAGAGTAGCACCCCTTGTCCCGTGGAGTTGCCGCCGAGGTAGAGGTCGGCTGAACCGTAGGTGAGAGTTCTGACGATGTCGTACATGAAGCTGAGCATGACCTGGTGACCAGGCGGACCTTTCACTGTCACCACGCGCCCCTGTAGTGTCCTGTTGCCCTCGGGTAGGTGACTCAGGTCTGGCGTGTGTACGTACCCTGTGGACACAGTAGAAGATTTTCGGAAACGGCGTATGAATTCGTTCTTTAAGGTCAGTAATGAGCAGGTTGGTTCAGTTGGTGGGTGGGTGTTGACTGCTACTGCTCCTGCTACGTGTACTACTACTGCTCCTTCGATCCTACTGCCACTACTACTGATACTACTGATACTTCTACTGCTACTGCTACTGATACTACTACTGCTACTTCTACTGCAACTTCTACTGATACTACTACTGCTACTTCTACTGCTACTTCTTCTGCGACTGCTACTGATACTACTACTGCAACTTCTACTGCTACTTCTTCTGCGACTGCTACTGATACTACTACTGCTACTTCTACTGCTGCTACTACGGAATACTTCACGAAATATAATTCCCTTACCTGTTGTCGGAGACGTATAATGCACCTCGAGCTGTGGTTCAGTCGGCTGCTTGGCCGTCCCATTGCTGTTGTGTTTGTCGGCCTGAGGTAGCGTCTGGCTGACGACCATGTCTGACGAGCCCATCACCAAGGCAATCACTGTTAGCAATGTCGACAGTGGTGATGCTTTGCCTGTAATAAATAAAAGGTTTTCGTGACAATGCTGTGTAGATCGGCCTCGTAGATCGTCGTCTTTTTTTTTTTTCCTGTTCTTTTGTTTTTCCTTTCTTTTTTAACATCTTCCTTCTTCTTCTTCTTCTTTATTTTCTTTTCTTCTTTACTTTTTTTTTCTTCTTCTGCTTTTTTTTGGGGGGTTTGGTGGGGGGGGGGGGTTCCAGCGTCTGTCAATTTCTGTGTGTGTGTGTGTGTGTGTGTGTGTGTGTGTGTGTGTGTGTGTGTGTGTGTGTGTGTGTGTGTGTGTATCCAGTGTCTGTCTAACTGCAGTGCGTCCTGTGTTTGAATGAAGTACCTCTATGTATCCAGGTTCGTATCCGAAGCCACTACTGTGCTTCAGCTGAAAATTGACGGCTGATGAAAACATCCATTCGTACATTTCACGATTTTCCTACACGAAACCAGTCGCTGAGACTTGAAATTGTTCAATAAACCCTCTTATTAAGAGAAAGGATCATTAGAACAAAGAGAGGAGAGAGAGAGAGAGAGTGGGAAAAAAATGTTCCAAACGCCAGTAGAAACCTCTTAATCGTGCAGTCTCCATTTTGATCAGCCATGTAGCCATCGGATGAGGGCCTCGTATGTATTTGAATGCTGTCTGTCTTCCTCTCCGTGTCTCTCTGTGTATAAAGCTGTCTGTGTTTGTTCAGTGTGTGTGTCCCTACAGGTCCACTGTATCTTCTCTGTATGTCCAGTATCTGTTTCCTTGTGGTGTCCAGTGTCTTGTCAATTTCTATATGTGTGCCCGGTGTCTGTCTCTCTATAGTGCGTCCTGTGTCTGCCTATGTGCGTCATGCAGTGTTTGTGTGTCTCTGGTGCGCCCAGTGTCTATCTGTACGTGCGTTCAGTGTCTGTCTCTCTTTATGTGCGTCTAGTGTCTGTGCGTGGTGTGTCTATCTGTGCGGAGTCTGTATGCCTCTGTCTATACATCCGATGTCTATTCGTCCGTGCGTAAGTTGTCACTATATGTGTGTCCAGTTTCTATCTCTCTGTCTGTGGGTTCTCACACTAGGAGACCGTCCGTCAACTCATGATTTCTCGCAGCGACTGTTGCTAAAGCTGCAACCGCTGTTCGGCTCACGACAGACAAAAATATCCCAAACCACCACTGGACAAAACAATTAGTTGTAATCTTCTCAGTGTTGATTCAGTGATATGTGTACATTAAGTCCTTCATATCCGCCTCCTACGATTCTTGAATATTTTCTTTCGGGACAGATTCGTGCTAAGTAAACATGGTTTGCCGCTCAAAAATAAACGGCACACAAGTGCATTTCACTTTCAATAGCGGTACCCTCTGGGTCTCTTTGTTTCCACGGAGGAAAAAAAAAAGCACAGTTGAAGTTTACAATACCTTCCTCCGCCTTCAACACCCCCCCCCCTCCCTCCCCCACCCCACACCCATTTGCATACGAATCCCCATTTCGATGTTTCCGCAACGTGTCTTCGCCCGACCGCAATCCAAATATCATTCAGGCGGCCCGTGTGGTACCAGATGAAAATACGGCAACGGTACCCGAGTGCAGTCAATAAAAAACACCGAGGAATTGTTTAGAAAGAAAGCTTTAAAAGCTTGCATTGTCTTCGACACCTCTGGACGATTAAAAGTACGGGTAAATTCCACTCACGGTTCTGTTTGTTTAGCTAGAGGTCAATCAATAAATAAAAAAAATATCAAAGAATAGTACAGGAAGACGCTTTTAAAAGCATCACGCTCCCATCTTCCCATGTGGTGGCAGGTGGAAATATCTCCGCACTCGAGTGCAGTCAATAAAACCATCACAGAATTGTTTAGAAAGGCGCTTTAAACGCTTGCATTGTCTTCGAACACCTCTGGACCACTAAAAGTACGGGAAAATTCCACCCACTGTTTTGTGTGTCAGAGGTCAGGGGGTCAGAGGTCAATGAACAGGAAGTGTGATTTCTTAAAGGCGCTAGTTCTAAGATTACTAGGCTGTATAGAGGGAGACTTTTTGTTCTAGAGCGGTTTGCGCTTATGACTGGGCCTGTACGCTTGAAACGGTACATCTCAAAGATTAGTGCATCTCGTAATGCAACACATGGGCGTGCAAACGAGCAAAACTCAGCTGTCCGTCCGTTTTTTCCCATTCACAGCTGCTCGAGCACAGTGTCTTGATGATTAGTACAGCTCGTCATGCGATACAGTGTTGTTTACACTTTGCGCCAGTGAGCGGTCGAACATCAGTTCAAATTCTGCAACTGTTGTTACACTACTGGAGCGCTCAGTGTGGTGGCCGCGTCATCGAGTACGCTTCTGTTGGCTCAGTGCCAGCATTACAGACGCTGTCATTGTGTCTAAGTGGTGTGATGATAGATACCAGGAAATGATCAGGAGATGAGCATAAAAAATGGTGGCATCAGTTCCTTTAATGGAAAAAAGACAAAAAAGCAAAGTGGTTCTGGAAATCCATTCTGCGTCATCTAATTGGAGAGAGGCAGTCGTGTTAAATAAACATAAGCTTCTAATCCTAACAATACCTTTTCAACGATGAAATGCTAAGGGTTAATTGGATACATGAGCACAAATGGTTCGGTCTCATTTTATTGACAGAGTTGTTTGGGGGTTTTATTTTCCGAACGGAGTTTGGCTATTAGTTTGTCCCAAATATATGTACAATGAAGATACGACGCACGATAACCGAAAACTGTACAATGAGACCTGTCTCTCCTGCCATCTGCATATCAAAGAGGCAGTTAACATTTCCAGCTGTACTGCGGGGTTGAACACGGGTTGGTGCGTTTACGTTAAATCTTAACCAACCCGGGTTAAAAGCCACTCGGGTTCAACCCTGCTACGGACCAGGGCTGAGTCCGGGTCCAGGGTCCAATTCGCATTTCACAACATGCAGCTGGCGTCATGATATAAAGCTTTTGTCAAGACATGACGGCGGGTATGACGTCATTGTCAGGGTTAGACTTGCAGAGAATGTAGTGTAAACGGTATTGACCCGAGTCCAACCCGAGTCGAGGTAAACTCGGGTTAAACCCGGGTTGTGGTGTAAACAGCCTCTAACCTACAACTTTTCCAAGAAAACCAACGTTCTCAAAGACACTGGCATTCTATTTATACGACCGTTGATAATATGGTCACCTGAGTAAAGAGGCCACGTGTCGCTGGTCCCTGAAAAGACCACCTTACACATGTTTTACTGTTTTAAAAAAAATCGTTCATTTACAAAGTACTAATGGTGTTGATCTACTGTTAGTGATACCTCGGCTCGATTTTTTTTTTTTCAGATAATGAGAAACAAACGTTCTGCGGGTTTCGAGTGGTATTTATTCGCTCTCCTCCGGAGTTTTGTTTTTTTTTGTTGTTGTTGTTTCTGTACACAAGTAAATATTTAAAGGTCCTTTAAAAATACTGAGATACTAAAATAGTTGAACGTCTTGGGCGGGGGGAGGGGAGGCATTCACCGCTTTGCAGAAGAAGATAAACAGTACAATTACGTCTGTTCTGAATTAAAAGGACTAACGCTTGAAATGGAACCAGAAAGGTTCTCGGCTGAACAGCTGGGGCAGAAAACAGACTAGGGGACAGGTCAGAGACTAGCTGTCTATCATTTCTTATTCTTTATTGTTGTTGTTGTTGTTGTTGTTGTCCTTATTTATTCTCTCTCTTTTTTTCCAGGCCTTTGACCGGCGTCATGTTTTTCACTTTCATCTCGGCTTTGATCATTGTGGTCACAGCTGACGATCAGCTCCTCGATTCACATCTCGAAGTGGTCTACACTTCGCCGAAAGAAGGTGAGGAATTATCTTTTCATCTCTCTCTCTCTCTCTCTCTCTCTCTCTCTCTCTCTCTCTCTCTCTCTCTCTCTCTCTCTCTGTGAACTCCGTCGTTCTCTGTGTGTGTGTGTGTGTGTGTGTGTGTGTGTGTGTGTGTGTGTGTGTGTGTGTGTGTGTGTGTGTGTGTGTGTGTGTGTGTGTGTGTGTGTGTGTGTGTGCTTTTACAGAAAAAACGTATGTCAGTAACTCGGTGCGTCAGTCGATTTCAGTCTACGCTGACAAATTGTTCGTCTGACGTAACACTGAATGACTTGAGTAACTGTTTGTACCCAGGATACATACAAACTCAGGGATGGGATGAGTCCGTATCCTACCCGGAGAATTTGAACGCCTGGACCCGGATAGACGTTCCAGTCGGAAACTCCATTCTTCTCACGGTGGTTCAGCTGGATCTCGGCCCCTTCTGGCTGGACAATCCAGACACGCTGACTCTACTCCAGGGAGAGAACTCCACAAATAACACTGTGTGGCAGGCGAAGGGAGACAGGCTACCTCCCTTGGTGATTTTGCACACTGACGTCATTTTCCTGCATTTCGAGAGGCAGGGACAGGAGCCGGACTATTCGTACGCTTATGTTGGATTCAAGCTGAATTTCTCTTTTCACGACGCTCGCTTTTCGCCTGTTATGGTGAGTAATTCGTTTCTTTCCACGGTTGTTGTTGTTGTTGTTATTGTTGTTATCGTCATCGTTGTTGATGTTTTTCAGTGATGTTAAACCCAATTAATTTTTATAGCCTTTGTCTCGAGATTATTACGTCATCAGCGTGCACTTGCTTGACTCTCCGTTCGTGCATCGCGTACGAATCTTTCAGCCTCAGCTTAGTCAAGTTTGTTTCAGACCTGGGTCCCAGTCTCTCCATATACATCAAACCTCCTGCTTTGGAAATGTTCAGCCCACCAAATTTGAAAAATAAATGCAATTCTAAATTTCGAAATTTAATAGCTGAGCTGACCCTTCGTACCACGTGACTGTAATGTGTTTATGTCCAGTGTGTGAGAGAATGCGTGTGGTTCACGTGAGCGTGCGTGATGGGTTCAGTTTGCGGCGCTTTGAACCGATTCATAAAATTTGTTTGTTGTTGCTGTTGTTTTTTCTTTGCTTGTTTTTTCCTTCTGTTTTTGTTTTATTTTTGTTTTCCTGTACCCCTAGAGGGTTGGAAAAATAAACTTGACTTGACTTGACCTGGTAAAGCGCCTATACAAAACTCATTATTATTATTATTAACACGTTCAGCCCTGCCACCGTATCACCTACGGTCTCGCAGACCCTAACAATAATATGTGTGCATGTGACTGACTCTCATACGCTCTGCACAGTGGAAGATTCCCCTATAGGATGGATCCAGTACTTCTTGAGAAATAGGGTTTTGCATGCAAGAGCCCAGCTTTAGATCTAGCACACTTGAAAAACTCCCAGGCAGAGAGCGTTATCGCTACTGAGATTCCTTCAGGGCTGAAAGGGTTAACGGAAGATATTCTGCGCGTTCTCAACAGCTGCCCAACGGCAAGTGGAACTGTTCTCAAGCTGCAGGAAACTTCTCCGAGTTCCAGCAGCACTTTCCGTGTAACCTCCAGAACGACTGCGTGGGCGGGGAGGACGAGTCGGCCTGTCCTTACAAAACCCCGGACTGTGGGCTCGACGTTGCCACTGCAGACGGGAGGTGTTACATGTACGTTGATCCCGGGCGGGAATTGTCCGCGGTGGAAGCAAGCGTCCAATGTAAGGTGGGTATACTGTATTACAGTAGCGGAGCAAATGTAGTTTGTGTTCAACTCCCACGCATGTCTTTCCTTAAAGCTACGTCAGACGTGGCGATTTTGCTGGTTGGCTGGCTGGTTTGCTCGCCAACCAGCGGTGAAATACACTCCCAGCCAAAGAAATCGGCTCGCCAGGGGCACTGACGCGCCCCGCCGTCGGCTCGCCAGTGAACAGAACACAGTATTATTATTGTTTCCTAGCTTTGCTCCAGTGGGGCATGAGCGGAAAGGAGACGTTCAGATTTTTTGAAACTCCTGTCAGGTATGAGCCCTTGAATGGTCTGTGCATGGTAATTTTTGTAATAATAATAACAATAATAATAATGAGTAATTTCATGAATCGGCTCAAAGCGCCGCGAACTGAACCCAACACGCACGCTCACGTGAATCACACGCATTCTCTCACACATTAACACACATTACAATCAGGTGGTGCGAAGGGTCAGCTCAGCTATTTAAATTTAGAATTGCATTTATTCTTCAAATTTGGTGGGCTGAACATTTCCAAAGCAGAGGGGGAGGAAGCCGGAGTACCCGGAGAGAACCCCCCGACGATCGACCCGAATGAAGGGTGCCACATACGAGAAGGAAAAATTCTTTGCCCCGGGTGGGACTCGAACCCCTGACCTCTCGCATTGGTGACAACTCTCTTAACCACTAGACCACCGACCGCCCCAGTTCTAGATTTTGTTTCCTGATTGAAGCATTTTTACGGGTGGCTATTGTGCCAGAGGCTAATAGGGAGTATACAGGCATTTAGAGGCCTTGTGCATTTGTGTTCTTTGACCCTCAGAGTCGCGGCGGTCGTCTGGCTGTCCTGGACACACAGAACAAGTTTGACAGCCAATGAAGCTCCATGTGCTCAATGTCTGTAAAGCTGCATATTGTGAACTTCGGCGTATCAGTTCCATGCGGCATCTTCTGTCTACTGATGCTACCAAAACGCTAGCTTGTTCCTTTGTCCTCTCCCGTTTAGACTACTGCAACTCATTACTCTCAGGCTGCCCTCAGTACCTCATAGACCGACTTCAGAAAGTCCAGAATAACGCAGCTCGTCTGGTGCTGAAAGCCCGTAAGCTTGTTCCTTTGTCCTCTCCCGTTTAGACTACTGCAACTCATTACTCTCAGGCTGCCCTTAGTACCTCATGGACCGACTTCAGAAAGTCCAGAATAACGCAGCTCGTCTGGTGCTGAAAGCCCGTAAGCTTGTTCCTTTGTCCTCTCCCGTTTAGACTACTGCAACTCATTACTCTCAGGCTGCCCTTAGTACCTCATGGACCGACTTCAGAAAGTCCAGAATAACGCAGCTCGTCTGGTGCTGAAAGCCCGTAAGCTTGTTCCTTTGTCCTCTCCCGTTTAGACTACTGCAACTCATTACTCTCAGGCTGCCCTTAGTACCTCATGGACCGACTTCAGAAAGTCCAGAATAACGCAGCTCGTCTGGTGCTGAAAGCCCGTAAGCTTGTTCCTTTGTCCTCTCCCGTTTAGACTACTGCAACTCATTACTCTCAGGCTGCCCTTAGTACCTCATAGACCGACTTCAGAAAGTCCAGAATAACGCAGCTCGTCTGGTGCTGAAAGCCCGTAAGCTTGTTCCTTTGTCCTCTCCCGTTTAGACTACTGCAACTCATTACTCTCAGGCTGCCCTCAGTACCTCATAGACCGACTTCAGAAAGTCCAGAATAACGCAGCTCGTCTGGTGCTGAAAGCCCGTAAGCTTGTTCCTTTGTCCTCTCCCGTTTAGACTACTGCAACTCATTACTCTCAGGCTGCCCTTAGTACCTCATAGACCGACTTCAGAAAGTCCAGAATAACGCAGCTCGTCTGGTGCTGAAAGCCCGTAAGCTTGTTCCTTTGTCCTCTCCCGTTTAGACTACTGCAACTCATTACTCTCAGGCTGCCCTCAGTACCTCATAGACCGACTTCAGAAAGTCCAGAATAACGCAGCTCGTCTGGTGCTGAAAGCCCGTAAGCTTGTTCCTTTGTCCTCTCCCGTTTAGACTACTGCAACTCATTACTCTCAGGCTGCCCTTAGTACCTCATAGACCGACTTCAGAAAGTCCAGAATAACGCAGCTCGTCTGGTGCTGAAAGCCCGTAAGCTTGTTCCTTTGTCCTCTCCCGTTTAGACTACTGCAACTCATTACTCTCAGGCTGCCCTCAGTACCTCATAGACCGACTTCAGAAAGTCCAGAATAACGCAGCTCGTCTGGTGCTGAAAGCCCGTAAGCTTGTTCCTTTGTCCTCTCCCGTTTAGACTACTGCAACTCATTACTCTCAGGCTGCCCTCAGTACCTCATAGACCGACCAGAAAGTCCAGAATAACGCAGCTCGTCTGGTGCTGAAAGCCCGTAAGACCGACCACGCCACACCTCTTCTCCGCACACTCCACTGGCTCCCAGTCACTGCTCGCATCCATTATAAAATCCTGTCTCTGACCTTTACCTCTCTCATTGACTATGGACCTCTATCTCTCTGACCTCTGACACATCTACATCCCTTCCAGATATCTGCGTTCCTCATCCGACTCCCGAATTCTCACTACTCCAACAGTTAGACCAAAGTCCTTCGGCTAGCGCCGTTTCTCATTCCAAAGCCCAAATCCTCATTATTATTATTATTATTAGGGAGTATACAGGCATATTGATGCCTCGTGCATTTGTGTTCTTTGACCCTCAGAGTCGCGGCGGTCGTCTGGCTGTCCTGGACACACAGAACAAGTTTGACAGCGTGGCCAAGCTGATGGAGGTGACAAAGTTCGGCAGGATCTACGTCGGGCTGTCATCCGTCCCTCCCAGTTATCCCGAGATGTTGGTATCGATTCAAATGTAACGTTAGCAATTAGACAAACAGGAAAGTAGTTTAACGTTAAGGTGGTGGTGTTGGCTTGGTCCGTTTCAACACGTTTGTGGTCAGTTTCGTTCTGCAAATGAATTCCTTCGTTTATGTCATCCACCATAATTATAGTCTCTGTTTTAGGCGGGGAGCCGGGGTGGCCGAATGGTAGAGCGTTAGACTCTCAGTGCTCGGGTCGTGAGTTGGTATCCCGGCTGGGGCCAAATATTTGTGCTGGCTTTTCCATCGTTGCCCCGTCTTTGATAATTATCACCCGTATGTGGTGGAAAAGGACGTTAAACCCCCAAACACCCACCCACTAACCCTCTGTTTTAGGAATTTCAGAACAACGCGAACAGACACACTGAATGGACAAGGAGTGTGTCACTGAGATCTTGGTGCTGCCTCTTCTTCTTCGGCGAGGGGGGGGGGGGGGGGGCGGGGGGGGGGGGGGGTGGCGGGCTGGCCTAATGGTAGAGCGTTGGACTTTCAATGCTCGGGTCGAGAGTTCGAATCCCGGCTGGTGCCAAATATTTGTGCTGGCCTTTTTCTCGTTGCCCCGTCTTTGATATCACCCTTACGCCATGGAAAAGGACGTTAAACTCCCAAACACCCACCCATCCCCATCTTCTGCTTCTTCCTCTTCTATATCTTCTTCTCCTTTTCTAATTCAGTTCTCATGGGTTGTTTTGCGCCCAGCGCAGGATTCGACACAACAAGCACTGGAAGTCCAACTCTGCTAGCTCGGCTTTCCTGGCTACCCTTTTCGGATTACTGGGTGGTTGAGCGTTGAGGGAAGTAGTCCTATTGTTGCACGAGAATGTATGCCTTGTGATGAGCTTATGAGCATCAATGAAGATCGTGATCATTCCTTCTCAACCCCAGGTACAGGAACATGTTCCAGTGGTCCGACGGCGTGGTCGCGTATTACGTCACAGTGATCGGACCCTCCAGCAAACCGGATTGTCTCTACCTGTACTGGAGGGCCAGTAGAGGGCGTTACTTCCTCAGGACCGATAACTGCCACGACGAAGGAGAATCCCATTTCCTGTGCGAGATTTTGCCTGATGCCACAGACCCTCTTCGGACAGAATCACACGCGCACGCTCCGCAGATAGGACTCAACAGCACCACGTCTGCCTGGACCACTGGCAGCGAGCGTGTGCAGTGCCCGTCAGGTCACCTGACACACCAGTTCCTGGCCTGTGACGTCAAGGCCTCGTGTTGGGAGAGGGGTGCGGGTGGAGGGGGTGAGGGTGGGGGTGAGGGAGGAGGAGGGGCTGGAGCTGCATCTTCAGAGGTATCCTGTCTCGCGCCTCTGACGCCACTTCCGCCGTCGTTCACGTGCGCTGACGAGGTGGAGCATGTGCCGTACACGCTGGTGTGTGACCACCGTGCGGACTGCCGGGACGCCAGTGATGAAGACTTCTGCATTTTCCCGCCCTGCCAGCTGATTGGACAATACGAGTGTGGAAATCAGCAGGTTTGCAATGTCCACACTTTTCGTCATTTTTATTATCATCATCGTCATCGTCGTCGTCATCGTCCTCGTTATCATCGTCATCGTCCTCGTTGTCGTCGTTGTGTTATCGACCTCATCACATCATACAAATAGTGTTAAAACATGGTTTTATTTTACTGGTCAAGTTGCTAATGTGGGACAGAAAAGCAATTTCCGTTTCAGGATTAATAAAGCGTTCTGTATTTTGCATTCTGTAAGTCCACACTCTGTGTATATATTTTGACTGTTCACCTGGGCCCGTATGTAAAAGTCGAGGTTAATTTAACCCACGGCTACGGGCTTAACCCAGACTAGGACAAAAGAAACCCCAAAACAAAATTAAATAAAAAAGGAAGCGAAGAAAGAAAGACAAAAATCCTTCTATAACGACATAGGCATCTTGCTGGAATGGGCCCGCTTCCTGGTTTAAAACAAAAAACAAGAAGAAATTTTACCCTAGAGCTAGTTTAATTCGAGGTTAGACTCTAACCCGGGGTTAAACTCCCTAACCCCGACTTTTACATGCGGGCCCTGAACTTTTCTAAAGTGCAAGGCTGACTGCGTCTAACGTGCTCGAAGAGGTCGTTTACTGTGGAGTTGTAAGTGTCTCTATTTTCTCTTCCCCTGACAAAAGCTCCACTATAGGACACAGTAAATTAACAGGCTGTTTACACTTGCCAGTTTTACTGGGCTGGACCCGGGTTGGTGCGTTTACATTAAACCAACCCGGGTTCAACCCTGCTACAGACCTGGGTTGAACCCGGGTGGAGGGCCAATTCCCATTTCAGATCTAAACATGCAGCTGGTGTCATGATATGATGCTTTCGTCAATGCATGACGGCGGGTATGACGTGAGGTTTCGACGTCATTGTCAGGGTCATGGTGTGACTTCCCCGATCACTCATGGTTTCGCCCGAACTATGTCAGGGTTAGACTTGCAGAGAGTGTGGTGTAAACGCTATTGGCCCGAGTCCAACCCGAGTCCAGGTAAATTTGTGCTGAACCCGGGTTGTAGTGTAAACTGCCTCAAAGACACAGAGAGGGCTCTCCCTACTACAGTGAGCAATACGAACCAGTGTACTGTGGGAGACAGAATACTGTCTGTCTGTGAGTAAAGACCACGTTACGCCTGCTTAGCGTGTGGGTTTTTTGAGGGTTTTTGGTTTGTTTTGTTTTTTTCAGTGCGTACCACGTGAGCAACGTTGTGACGGCGTCAGACAGTGTATCAACGGCGCTGACGAAAAAGAGTGTGTGCAGTCAACAGGTCTGATCCGACTCTCACAGAGCGTCCCCCCTCCAGCAGTCATCGACTTTACAGACGGAGGGCAACACACAATAACGCCTTTAGACAACGCTTTTGGGACAGAACTCAACGCCTCCTGTCCTGAACAGTACTTCCTTTGTCCAAGCAGTGGATATTGCCTGCCGGTCTACGTGCGCTGTAACGGCGTGTGCGACTGTCCGGGCAAAGAGGACGAGGCGGCGTGTGACAGCTACACGTGTCCCGGGTACTACCGCTGCCGACGGTCAAGAATTTGTGTGCACACCGACCACATGTGTGACGGGATCAGCCAGTGTCCTGAGCGAGATGACGAACTGCTCTGCCACCTCACGTGTCCGGAGAGCTGTACCTGCTACGGTTTGGCCTTCTTCTGCGCCTTCCCTTTCCATGCTGACGATTACTCGGGGAACCTACGTTTGCTGGACGCTCGCGGTTCTGGGATGACTCCCAGTGACGTGGCCAACAACACGATGCTGATCCACCTGAGTCTTGCTGACTGTGGCCTCACGCGGCTGGAAGGCCTCGTTCTCCCGAACCTGCGCAGCCTGGACCTCAGCGATAACCTTCTGGTGGAGTTCAGCGGAATCCTACTGAAGGGTCTTCCGAACATCCGGAGTCTGTCTTTAGCTGGAAACCCTCTGACGTCCTTCTTCAGCTCGAGCTGGTCAGTGAACGTCGTCCTGCCCCCTGTCCACGCCGTGGACCTGTCGAGAGTTATAATACCAGAACTGAACGTCAGTGACTTCGCAGTCCTTCCTCAGCTGAAGACTCTGAACTTGACCGGCAGCAGAACGGAGCTTGTGAAGGGAGGCGGGTTTCGTGTACTTACACACCTGCGCGCAGTGGATGTGCGTGGATGCCCGATGACTGAGTTCCCGAGAAGCGTGTTCCAAGGTCTTGACAAGCTGGACGAGGTTCACGCCGACAACTATAAGCTGTGCTGCGAAGCGACGCTGCCGAAGGGGTTCAACACGCTCAACTGCAAAGCACCCGCAGATGAGGTGTCTTCATGCGATTCTCTGTTTAAATCCAAAGTGTTTCGTGTTTTCCTCTCGATTTTCGTGACTCTGACTCTGCTGGGCAATACCTTTAGCGTCGTGTATCGCTCGTTCATGAACAGACTGAAGAGTGTGCAAGTCACAGACGTGTTTGTCACGCACTTGTGTTTCTCTGACTTCCTGATGGGCGTGTACCTGGCTGTGATAGGCATGGCTGACCTTCTGTCTCAGGGAAACTATGTCTGGGAGGATCTGTCCTGGAGACAGAGCACGACGTGCAAAACTGCAGGCTTCCTTGCCGTCGTCTCTAACCAGGTGTCCATCTTCGTCGTCTGCCTCATGACTGTCGATCGCTTCATCGTTCTAAAGCTGCCGTCCTGCTCCCTGCTACAGTTTGGAAGACTGTCGGCTCACGTGGCATGCGCTGTGGCCTGGGCGTGTGGGTTACTACTCGCTGTCGTACCTCTTCTGCCTGTGTCGTCACGCTGGCATTTCTTCGACCAAAACGGTGTCTGCTTCCCGCTGCCCACGACCATATTTGCTGGCAGGAGCTACTTCCTTTTCCTGACATACCTCAACTTTGCCTTCTCTCTTCTCATTTTGGCTGGGCAAGTCATCATCTACCGGGCTGTCCGGACGACCAGTTTGCCTCTAGGCGACGCTTCACAAAAGGCCGAAGACCTCAGCCTCGCTCGCAGGCTCCTAACCGTCGTCACGTCAAACGCTTTGGCTTGGATTTTTATCGGGTTGGTATGCAGCCTCGCCCTCTGCGATGCCTCTCTCCTTCCTGGTGAACTACCTGTTGCTACAGTGGTCGTTGTGATGCCCCTGAACGCAGCTATCAACCCTGCCCTCTACTTCCTCGGCATCTCCATGGAAAAGAGTCGTCAGGAACAAGAGAAGCGACTGCAGCAGGTGTTCCTGTCCCAGATGAAGCAGACCAAAAGCACCAACGCAAGCGCTGCCGTCGTGAAGCCGAAGAAGAGGTTGTTCACGGAACAGGAGGCCTGGCAGCTGTTCAGAATGTGGCTGGTGAAAGGGTTGCTGTCGCGTGATGAAGTCACGTGTCAACTGAAGGCCGTTGAGGAAAAGCAGTAATTAGAGATTGAGGTTGAACGTAATCTGTCGCCGCCAACAAACACGGACATGGCATGATGTATCCATTCCGACTGTTTTGAGCGTCAGTTGCGTCTTTTTTGCGTTGGACATCAGCAGATATAGAGTTTATTTTCTGTGTGTTTGTCTTTGCTTGTCGTTTAGGTGGATCTTATGTAATGTTTTCAGATGTTGTCAATGTTCAATTACGTTGGCACACACACACACACACACACACACACACACCCACACACACACACCCACACACACACACACAGGTATCCATGGCATTCTCACTTGAGAACCACACGTGGTAGGATTCATTGCGACAGATTGTAGACTGAAACCTCTTTAGTCGTGAGAACATACAGAGAGAGACAGAGAGAAGACAAAGAACAGTATACCGTCACTGCATGTTCTGACATTACTGCATCTGAATATTTCAGTCTGCGGTGCGCCTTATTTGGAACACACAGCACAGGTGACCGTTTTCCCGTCCACGTATGGAGGACATGGTAATGAACCGCACTTGGCGAGCACGATACAAATTGCGGCATGGTCAAATATACTGCTGCTACCTGGTCTGTCCTCCGGAGAGGCGTCCATACAGAGGAACTCGGATGATGCTTTATCGTCAACGTTTCCGGCAATCAGGAATCCACGGTACTGGGTGACGGTGCCTGAAGGACATCTTAGGAGAACACGTGCGTGCGTGTGTGTGTGTGTGTGTGTGTGTGTGTGTGTGTGTGTGTGTGTGTGTGTGTGTGTGTGTGTGTGTGTGTGTGTGTGTGCGTGTTCCTGACCAAGGCAAAAAAAAAACCACCCTGACCTCGTGCTCTCTCCCACAGAAATTCACCCCGCCAATCTCCCAGTCCTTAGCTATTTTTTTCCTCCTTTTTTGAGTCAGTTGCACGCAAAACAAAACAAACAAAAAATACACACGTGGAAAGAATCGACTTCTATGGGTGTGTGATGAGAAGAGTAACATCTGTGCAAGCGGCTGTATCTGTTACGAATAAATTGGGGCGGATTTCGGAAGACGAACATTGTGTGCATAGTCTGTGCATTTGTCTTGCATACAAGAATCACATGCCTGTTCTTCTATTCTTTCTCTTTGACGGTTATCTTTTAGGGTCAACCGACTAAGGAATTCTGTAGAATTAACCCTTTCAGGCCTGAAGGAATCTCAATTCATAGTGATAACGCTCTCTGCCTGGGAGTTTTTCCAAGTGTGCTAGATCTAAAGCTGGGCTCTTGCATACAAAACCCTATTTCTCAAGGAGTACTGGATCCATCCTATAGGGGAAATCTTCCACTGTGCAGAGCGTATGAGAGTCGGTCACATTCATGCATAATTCTTATTGTTAGGGTCTGCGAGACCGTAGGTGATACGGTGGCAGGGCTGAAAGTGTTAAACTAGTGTAGCCCAGGGCCCGTATGTAAAAGTCGAGGTTAATTTAATCCACGGCTACGGGCCTAACCCAGACTAGGACAAAAAAAAACCCAAAAGCAAAATTAAACAAAAAAGGAAGCGAAGAAAGGAAGAAAAAAAATCCTTCCATAGCTGCTTAGGTACCTTGCTGGAATGGGCCCTCTTCTTGAAAACAAACAACAACAACAACAACAACAACAACAGAAAATTTAACCCTAGAGCTAGTTTACTTCGAGGTTACACTTTAGCCCGGGGCTGAAAGCCCTAACCTCGACTTTTACATACGGGCCCTGCACAATAACCACAGTCAGCGAAGCAACGCAGATCATCATTAATCGCTTTTATTCGTGGTTGATTTTTCATTTCATTGTCATCTGCAGTAATTCATTGCATGGTCGATTGTAATCTGCGGCATAAATGTTTTGTTTCTTCTAATAGCGTGCTAATGGTCGTTTTGTTTCTAAATACAGATATGTATATCAGATTCTGCTATTTTGGACACATCAAATTCTGCATTTAAAAACATTCTTAAACTCCCAAGCAAAAAATCAGTCGGAGGGATATAATACATTAGCGGCTTTGTAACACATACCTTCAGAAATTTGTAACACAGAAGCAAAGGTTCATATTGTTCCTCTGTTCAAAAACTGACATGACGACAAAAAAATATATGCACTTATAGAACGGATTTCAAATAATACGCATGAAATCTGAAATACTTTTTACAGATCTTACAAACACTTGCATGCATTAAACTGGCGAGTAGATCGATCGCAAACATTATGATTTTCATCATGATATCTATGAATTTTATATCACCAAAAAAAAAAATTGCGTAGTCAGTTATCAAGTACCTCGCCTTTTGTTAAGTAGCAATGGAAGAAAACGAACATGAAGCATTCACACAATACAAACTTCGTCTTTGGAGAACATGTTTCAGATCAACTGGGATTCGGGAGATCTGCTCCCTGGTAGATCACTGGATCGATGTTTGCTCCTGGAAGGGGGGAGGGGATTGGGGGAGGGGGGGGGGCATGCGTGTTATTTCTTAAAGGGGCTGGGGGAACGGAGCAATCTTTGAGGCGATAAAGATTTTCGTGGAGCTGGCCTTTCTTGGTGCCGATATCCTGTCTTGTATCCAAAATGAGCAACACTGAACAATTCAGACACAGCCTTCGGCAATAATCAGCAAATATGTTCGTCTATATACAGGTTTTATAGGTATTGATTTTAATCACAGTTTAGCAACAACGTTTCCATGCAATCTGTACAAATCTCACTATTTATAGTGCAGTGAATGAACAGGCCGCTTTCCTCCGAGTGAGTTCAATGTTGGTACCAGGACAGGTAGATGAAACGGCCTTGTTGGCCTTGAAATTGAAGGACAGTCTGCCAAGTCACTCACTGAATAAATTGCAGATCTGAACTCACATTTTTCGTTAGACACTGAACACGCTGTACGTGAACACAGTCTGTGGTCTAACGCAGTTTTTGTTTGTTTGGGTTTTTTTATGTGCTGAAACAGGCGTACATAAAAACTGCGGGTACAGAAAGGGCCCTCTGCTTGTCTGTAAAGTTCATCTGAAATGTATATTTACCCAGGAAAATACTGTCAGTGCTCACAGCGAACCATATTTGGGTATGTGTGAAACGATCCAGGCTACGGAAGCGAGAGGTACGATGATAAAAGAACGGGTGAAATTTGTAGTTCAAATTCGTAGTTCATGACAGCAAAACGAATTCATTGTTCGTAAGACTGGCAACAGATGCTTCTTGTCTCTACTGGTCTCTCGTCTGCGTAAAGATCACCTTATGATGCAATGTGTTTATCTTCAGCAAGACAGGCGTCCCTCTCAGTTTGGCCTTGTTTCGGTCACAAAAACTCTGGAACACACCTCCCCGCCTCCACTTCTGAATCCCGATTCACGTCCCACTTTTGGATTGTTGTTTTTGGTGTTTGTTTTGTTTGGTTGCTTTTAGTTGCTGTTGTTGATTTTGGTTTATTTGTTTTTTGTTTTGGTGTTTGTTTTGTTTAGGTTGTTGTTTTTGTTTGTTTGTTTGCTTTTGTTTTGAGCTTTTCAAGTTACACCAGAAACTTTGACACTGAGCACCACAGTCTTTGGTTACACCATCGGCCTCCAGCCGTTCACAAACATACGAATTTTCTTGAGGTCGAGATTCTTGACCCCTGGCAGGGCCTCTCTCAGTTCGTCCTCATTCAGGGACAAGAGCAGGCGCCCGTCCACCTTCTCGTTCCTCAGTGTCTCTATGGTTTCCGGGCGGAGTCCGCAGTTCTTCAGAGCGTCGCTCAGACACCTGACCGACATGGAGGACACCTCAGAGGACACGCCGTCCCCGGACTCCGCCACGCTCTCCAGCGGGCACCCGGAGTCCGACATCGGAGCCCTGTTGTTGGACCGGAAGTTGGCAAACGTGGCTCCCAAAGGGAGGTCATCCTCGCAGCTGGCCCGCGAAGCTGTGTCAGAGTACTGGCCCGTGTCTGTCCGCGGGAGCTCCGCCAGCCCTTCCTCCACCTGCATGGAGCAGGGGTGGATGTAAGGATGAGCCGCGGGTTTGACGTTGGGGCCGCACGGCTGCGGAGGAGGTGGCAAGGGTCTGCCGGTGAGGTTGAAGTAGGGCTGGAACGGCGGTCGGTTTGGGCGGTCCGGGCTCTCCAGATCCAACCCAAAGGTCGCATCTTCAGGGCAGTTTTCAGGGATGGCTCTCCTAGGCGCGGGTGGAGACACGTACCCAAACATACTGGGTGGGTTTTCCAGCGTGATAAAACCACCGCCAGTCTCGTCGTCGGGTAACACGTACGCATTTTCAGTGCCCGCACCGTTGGGATTTCCTCCTGCACCGTCCTGACCCGGGAGCCGATGCAAGTTTTTCACGTTCTCGTACAACACCTCATCAGAGTCTGCCGTTGAAGCCGCCTGCTGCACGGCTGTCCCTTCGCTGCTGTCCAAAGACGACGTTGTTGTTGTTGACGCGCGATGAGGAGAGGACGCAGTGGTGTTAGCAGGATCGTACCCTTCGTAGTACGTGTAGCTTGTTCTCCTGGGTCCGACACTTTTACCGATGACGTACGTGTCGATGTCTGGCGTCCACGGCCTACTAGCGGCTGGTGAACACCTCACCGGCGAGGACGAATCTTCCCGGGACAGTGACCGCTCGGACGCCGAAGAAGACCCGTTCCTTGAGGACATCGGTTTTCCGTCCGGTCGGGGAGGAACGGGAACCGGTTTGGTGTCCGGCGAACTGGTTCCAGTCGTGGATGACTGGGAGCTGGGTTTGGGCGGGATAGGAAGGGGTTTGGTTTTCCGTTGCGCTGGTTTGGGTTTCTCGGCGTTCTCTTCACCTTTAAGCGAGAGCATCGTCTCGTACGGTTGCTCCACGGCCGGGGTGGTGGCGGTGCTGCTGGGTGTGGAACCGGTCCGGAACACGGGGAAGGTGAGGTAGTTGTCCGCGAAAGCGATGCTCGACACCCTGTGAGCTGCAGGCGGCACGCTCAGCAAATCTTTGGGTCGCATGGCGGCTTTCTCCGGAGCCGCGTCCTGCTGTGGCTGCTCCAGCCCGCCGTTCGCCTCCTGCAGAACCTCTTTCGACGGCACTTGCTGCTCTTCACCGTCCCAGACCTGACCGTACACGATGTTGCCGTCCGATGAGGCGTGAAGCAGCGGTCTGGGTTTCCTGGGCTTCGGGGGAGGGGCAGGTGGTTTCTTCTTCCCTGACGTGCTCGTACGATCTGCTGCGGATGAAGACTCCGTCTCTGCGTCGTCCATGGTCATGTAGTGGCCGTTCTGCAGCGTCTGGTCCTGTGGAACACATAACACACTGACACCATCAGAACAGTGAAGTCTTATTTATTCCTGTGTGCGCGGTGTGCTTGTGCGTGGGGAGAGAGGTGCATACTTGTATCAGTTTCACGTTAGTATCATAGTCTCTACTTTTTAATGCCGCTGAAAATAAATTGCCCAAACTGGGATAATGAAGATACTGAATTGAATTGAACTGAATTGAATTGAATTGAACTGAATCACATCAAGTGCGGTACCAACCTCATCTTATCACGTCGCCTCCTTTCATATCTATACCTGAACCTACAGGGGTCATCCAGATTCCAGCACTGTCACTCGCACTGCACAGTCGCTCGGACGCTGAGTAAAACCTATACCACTCTACCACTAAAACATACTGCACGAGCCTTTCCTTAACCTATCAAATATTCAAAATGGTGCATCGCTCACGCACCACCGACACGCAACTCATCATTCTTTGAAACACGTCCCCACATTTCTGGAGGAGCCAGGATAGCCGAACAGTAGAGCGTTGGACTTTCAATGCTCGGGTCGTGACTTCGAATCCCGGCTGGGGCCAAGTAACTGTACTGGCCTTTTTCTCGTTGCCCCGTGTTTGATATCACCCATACGTGGGGTAGGTAGTTAGTTATTTAGGGCTTCACGCCCCCATACGTGGGGGAAAAGGACGTTAAACTCCCAAACACCCCCACCCACCATACTTCAGTAAACCACACGTAGGTAGGAGCCCAATCAGTAAGTTTGCAATACCTATGTGGGTGATTCGTTTACTGGCGGGAGAAGCCTGAACTGGCCTTTTTCTCGTTGCCCCATTTTTGCTATCACCAATACGTGGTGCGAAAGGACGTTAAACTCCCAAACTCACCAACACCACCACCTTTGCGAAAAACTTCTCAAAATTCAGAAGCATAACATGAAAACTGCCGGAGAGCGCTCTTTCAGCTTCTTAGCCCCGACTGTCTGGAACTCCTTGCCAATCGAACTCCGCCTTCAGACCTCACTGCCTCTGTTTAAATCGCATCTGAAGACCTTTCTCTTCCGCCAAGCCTTTGATAGCTAAACCTCTGTTAAGTCTGCCTGTGTGCATCATGAGTTCGTTGCACTGCCAAATTGTATGTAAGCCGAGGGGATGTAAATAGCGTGCGTGTGTGTGTGTGTGTGTGTGTGTGTGTGTGTGTGTGTGCGTGTGCGTGTGCGTGTGTGTGTGCTTTAAGCGCAACGAGTCCTTGGAAGTTGGAGAACGGCGCTCTTTAAAAGCCATGTATTATCACTATTATTATCATATTTCAGTAAACCACATTCACAGGTAGGTACGAGTCCAATCAGTAGGTATGCAATACCTGTGCTGGTGATTCGGTTACTGGCGGGAGAAGTCTCAGCCCTGAGTTATTCAAGGACGGTGCCGACAGAGTCCTCTTCCTCAGTGGAAGGACCTCTCGAGGCTCAGGCAACTCGAACGTTGTGTCTCTTCTCATGACTGTCGGGGAGTCTGAGCTTGCTACTTTGGATGCTGAGTCACCAGACGAAATATTGTCTGAAGATGAAGCCTTTTTAGACTTCCTGTTGGGAGGAGTCTGCTGCGGTGGGGTGGAGTTGGGAGGAATGAACAGCTGCTGCTCTTCCACTACGCTGGGCGCGCTGTGAGACACCATGCTCGTCCTGAACTGCCTGAAACCCGCAGCATCGCCGCCTGCTCTGGAGTCCCACGAGTGGGGTCCTGATGTCCCCTCGCCCTCGCCATCCCCAGCCTCCGAGGTGCTCTTGTCCTGTTCCAGGATGGCGTCCTCGTCTCCGCCGACGTAGTAGGCGACTTTCATGTTGCGCATGTACGTGGCAGTTTTGTCTTGGCACAGCCTGAGCGCGCTCTTGTAGGCTTTGGACGAGAGCAGGTCCATGGTGTTCTGAGCGATGAAGAACCTCAGGTCCGAGTCGATGGGAATGTCCAGAAGGATGTTGCGCAGGTTGAGCATGGTGCACCCGATGACCGACGCCTCAATCTGCGACTCCTGCAGCAGCAAGGTCCCCGTGAAGGAACACGGCGTGGGCGGCACGCGCCCATACAGGAGCTTCACCACGCACGGGAAGCGGAAGCGAGCACAGATGTCGGGCATGCGCAGAATGGGGATCTTGGGAGTGACCTGCCCCTCGATGGTGAGGACGTAGAACATGCCGCTCTTCTCCACGGGGAGGTAGACCTCGCGGTCCTGCTCGTCAGTACACATGAGGAACTTCTCTTCCTTCTTCACCGTCTTCTTGCCTCGGAAGGGGCCGGACTTCACCTGGGATCAAGTTGAAGAAAATCAGACTTATTAGATACATTGTAATTTGTTTGGTTTTCAGGGCATGCTTATTCTTAGCCTCTGCGTGTAGTTCATGATAATTAATAATGTCTTGTCAGTGACTTACGTCGACCGCCAGAAAAAGAAGCGTTTGGCTTGCTTTCACACAACATACATAAAATACATAAAGCAGATGAAGTCCAAAGACACCTGCATCTGTGATAATTTTGAAACATTCACACATACATAATTGTGTCACATACTCATCATGTTATGCTGGGCCACAAGCGATGTAAAGTAAAAGAAGCGTAGTTGTTCGTGAGCTAAAATAGGTCATCGAAACATCTTCTCCTGATGACGTGTGCCTCGTGTGAGTAGGGTGGGTGGGTGTTTGGGGGGTTTAACGTCCTTTTCCACCACATACGGGTGATATCAAAGACGGGGCAACGATGAAAAAGCCAGCACAAATATTTGGCTCCAGCCGGGATACGAACTCACGACCCGAGCATTAGAAGTCCAACGCTCTACCATTCAGCCACCTCGGCTCCCCCCTCGCGCGAGTAATTCAAGTAGAACGCAGTGAAATAAGATGTGTAAAACTGAGGACCTGTTTAAAGCCTCTATGTTCGTAACGCCGCTGAGATGGAAAACTGCCGCTTTCGAAGCTGTAAAGATTGTTTACCAGATAGAAGAATGTTTCATTTGGCCATTGCCACCGTTTTCGTGACTATGTGGCTTCTAATATTAGAGAAATGCGACCTTCTTTGAGTATACAGTCCATTTTTTGAACAGACTGGGACGCAAAAAAGCTGATAAAAATAGCAACCAATCAGCGCCGTCTAGCTGGTCCTCAGTCCGCAACCAAATAACGTTGTCTGCTCAGTACGCGGTACACTTCTACAACAACTTATACACCCCGGCCAGAGTCACCACAATGGTCTCAGATGCTATACTGTGACCCACGTGACTGATTCTGATGTACAGATTCAACGCATTTGATGAAAAGGTTTCCACAAGTTGTTGTATGCCTGTCGTCTGCATTGAGACTTTAAGCCCTTGAATCATGTTTAGCTAAAACTTACTGACACTTGATGCAACAATGTGCTGAGACACAACAATGCCATATAAGGCAATAGACATGTGTGATTACGCCCACGTCCATTTAGGACTATGTATTCGTGTGAATTGCGCAGCACGGCAAAAATGGCTCAAGGACAGGATATCACTTCCGCATGTGACAGTATCGACTCATGCACAAAGAGGTCACGATATAGGAAGAGATTGTCAGACAGAAAATCTGATAACAGAAGAGGTCATTAGGCATTACAATGTTAAAGAAAATTGTTTGCTGAATGGTTACAAAAGCCGTGCTCTTAAGATTAGGTGTATCAGAGTCTGGAGCTAGGTCAGGGGGCGTGCTTTCTTTCTTTCTTTCTTTCTCAGGTCCCGGCTGGGGCCGCATATTTGTGCTGGCCTTTTTCTCGTTGCCCCGTCTTTGGTATCACCCATACATTGTGGGGAAAAAAACCCGTACAATTCCCAAACACCCACCCACCCTTGTCTCTCAGGACGTTTCACGTGTCATTATATCCACAAAATAGCGAGTACGCATAGATGGTAGTAATGGACGGCTCCACTCCTGTCAATCAAAACGGTCGAGCCCCCAAGATTCAGCCAATCGCGTCCCGCGGCATAATAAACAAAACACATGGCATGGTCTGGCAAACATTTTGCCACACACCACAACGAGGTAAGCACACCACACATACACCGAAGAAGAAGAAAAAACCTTGACCTTACCTTGACCGTGGTCTCGGCCGAGTACAGCGTGCCCATGCGCAGAACGTCTCCAGGGTAGAGAAGTCTGGGTTGTGGACGAGCGTCGACGCCGGAGCCGCTGGACGGGATCTGGACGGCGGACACTGGCTCGTTCCCACCAATCAGAAAGCTCTGACACTTGGACAGCGCCAATTTCGCCACCTGGCGGAAGTGGGGGATAACCTTGTCTGCTTTGGCTTCCTGTGGGGGCCCGAGCACCGCAAACCATCCTGCATTGTAATCAATTAATAGTATTAACCGTTAATAGTATTTAATAGTAATTAATCAATGCTTTTTTTCCACCGCTTCCATTTAAGGGAGTCGGGTGGCTCAACAAGTTGAGAGCTGGACTCGAGATCAGAAGGTCCCGGTTTCGATTCCCGACAAATCCACAATTTGTACGGGCTTTTTCATTCCGATGCCCCCGACTTGGAATTTTCCCTCGCAGTGGACAAAAGACGTTAAACGTCAAAACGCCAACCCACCTTCCCTACCAATTATGTAACGAACTTTAACCCCTTTACTGCCAGCCATTCTGGAATGTAGCACTGCTCAGTGCCACGTGTTTCCTGGCTGACTGCAGCCTCTGTACACCTCTAGTGTTTAATCGATTGTAACTTCTGAACAAAAACGCCAATTAACTTCTCTTTTTTAAAAGGTACCAAATTGGGTGTAGTTTTAGTGGTGTATATTTGTTTTGCTCCAACTACTCATGTGAAGGCCAGTGTCTTTCAAAGGGGGGGGGGGGGGGGGGGAAGCCGGGGTGGTCGAATGGTAGAGCGTTGGACTTCTAATGCTCGGGCCGTGAGTTCGATCCCGGCTGGGGCCAATTATTTGTGCTGGCTTTTTCATCGTTGCCCCGTCTTTGGTGGAAAAGGACGTTTAACCCCCATACACCCACCCAGTGTCTTTCAAATGGATCGGCGCTCATCTCCGTGCACGCCGAAAGGCGAGATTGGCGCCGAAACGGTTAAAGTAAGTGACTGATGAAAGGCGAAAACGAAAGGCAGATGGGGGGAGGGGGGGGTGGGTGGAGGGAGTATGAGTGTGGGGTCAATGCCCTTTTCCACCATGTTGTGTTGATATTAAGGACAGCCAAGGGAAACGAAGCAGAAGCCAACATATACATCTTCCTGTATCGTAGCCGGGATTGTAACGCATGACCACAACATTCAATTTTATACAGCAGGGCCTGTATGTAAAACTCGAGTTTAATTTAACCCACGGCTACGGGCCTAACCCAGACTAGGACAAAAGAAACCCCAAAACAAAATTAAATAAAAAAGGAATCGAAGAAAGAAAGACAAAAATCCTTCTATAACGGCTTTTGCACCTTGCTGGAATGGGTCCGCTTCCTGATTCAAAACAAAAAAACAACAGAAAATTTTACCCTAGAGCTAGTTTAGTTCGAGGGTAGACTCTAACCCGGGGCTAAACTCCCTAACCCCGACTTTCACATGCGGGCCCAGGGGTGCACACGTACCAGCTCGGTTTACCCGCCTCCGCAGGAAATTTTAGATAGTGTTGGTTCTACTATAAATACTGACGGACTCAATGCAGCATTCACTGTCCTGTTTCAGACACGTACGCCATGACTCGATGAGGAAATGAAAACACTCATGCTCCCAAAAATACTCATGATTTTTACTATACACGCAGTGGACAATGGGTCACTCGTATCAAGGGGTCACTGATCCATGTGCCTGTCTGGTATGAATCAGCTGTGCGACTGTCATTTTGCTTGCTAGCTTATTTGTTTGGTTTATAATTTGTGTGTTGTGAGTGGTTTTTAATTTTAATGGCGTGAGTGCTTTGGACTTCTATGGGTGTGTCTCTGTGTGCGTGTGTGTGTGTGTGTGTGTGTGTGTGTGTGTGTGTGTGTGTGTGTGTGTGTGTGTGTGTGTGTGTGTGTGTGTGTGTGCGTGTGTGTGTGTGTGTGTGTGTGTGTGTGTGTGTGTGTGTACAAGACAGCTTTACTATGAAGCAGATTGTGTAAAATGTCTACACATGCACATGTCCTTTGGTTTGTATATTGCGCCTGTGTTGTTCGTCTTAATGTGAAAAATATAAGTACATATCTGTCAAAAACAGATTTTGTTTTTTAAAACGGTCACACACGTAATCCTGTCGTCAAAGGGGGATGACCCCGGGATTGTTCCGCCGAGGCACGCCAATAATGACAACATAAACAACATTCCAAGGCTTCAGTGAAATCATCTTTTCCTGTCAAGGAGGGTTTTGTCTGAATTTGACGACCTCTCGGCTATGAGCGAGTCAAGACCTACAATGGGTATGTGCGATGTATGCTTGCGCACTGGCATGTGACTTCCGATGTCTCGGTGTTACAGTTAGTCCATTCTACTGTTCACAGAGGCCTTTCATAGTTGTATCCGCCTCTGAGTCTGTTTGCACTTGCCAATTTTTACTGGGCTGAATCCGGGTTGGACCCGTTTACATTTAACCAGCCCGGGTTAAAAGCCACCCGGGTTCAACTTGACCCTGCTACGGACCACGGTTGAACCCGGGTCCGGGATCCAACTCGCATTAAATTTTCAGATCTCAACACGCAGCTGGCGTCATGATATGATTAGAGGTGCACGATTTTATCGATACATATCGGTATCGCGATTCAAAGGAATACTGATATGATATATCGATACGGTTTCCACATATCGATATATCGAATACCCAAAAGTAACACTGCAGTGATCTTCCTGAAAAAGAATATGAAGTAACTGACATGCCATGGTCAGTTGATTAACTTGCTTCGGCTTCAAGTTCGGTCGATTGTTTCCTAGTTTAAGTTTCAACAAATCACATTTCTCATGGGATGAGACAGTCAGGAGACAATAGCAATAAGGCGACTGCAAAACTGATTTTAACTGTTTACACATCTGGGGGGGGGGGGGACAAGAAGAGAATCACTCCATACATTTATCTTCTTTTTTTTTCCGTTTGTTTGTTCCGTTTGTTCCCATTTTACTCTCTATATGTTTCATAAAAAAAGAAACTCATTTTCAATGGCGGTTTATTTCTCACTTAACGTTTTGTCTGAAAGTTGAGCAGCTGCTGTCGAGAAGACATGATGATCGAAGGCGTTGCTTTGATTGCCTCCTTTTTGAGTTTTATAACGTACAGACATGCGTACAAAATAAACGTTTTTATTTCAAGGGTTAACCAAAGAGTGTCTTTCTGTCTGTCTGTCTGTCTGTCCGCTCTCTCTCTCTCTCTCTATCTCTCTCTCTCTCTCTCTCTCTCTCTCTCTCTCTCTCTCTCTCTCTCTCTCTCTCTCCATCCCTCCCTCTCCCTCTGTGCATGGTGTGTGTGTAGGCATTCACATTTTTGTGACTGTGCACTAAAATTGATCACTTGGTGGAAGCTTTTGCAGATGCCAATATATCGATTAAAAATATCGATACAAAACAAAAATATCGCGATAATATCGATACGACTTTTCGTATCGATATGCATCTCTAGATCTGATGCTTTCGTCAAGCCGTGACGGCGGGCATGACGTAAGTTTTCCTACGTCATTGTCAGGGTTAGACCAGCAGAGAATGTAGTGTAAAGGCTATTGACCCCGAGTCCAACCCGAGTCGAGGTAAACTCGGGTTAAACCCGGGTTGTATGCTCGTATGTCAAATATGCGTGCGAGCAATTATCGTGGGGTCATGTTCGGTGTTTTTTTAGGTACCCCGTTTGGCAAGTGTGCTTGTCTGTAGTGATTGCTGTTGTCGTGAAAAAGCGTGATTTTCGCGATTTTTGTGTTATGCAGGTCAAGGCGCATGCCAGTTAGCTATTTAGGGCTTAACGCCGCGCAAGCAACAAAGGCTAATTCGCGCATGCTAGACGGTCGCAAAAAGAGGCAAGCTGCCAGTGAAGCTGGGACTTTTTGCACAGAGGCCGGACATAAGTGACGCAAACGAATTTATGTGAACTGGCTCTCTGGCCTAAAGAGAAAACAGACGTGCATTACTCAGGTGAGACATTTGTTTTTTTAACTCCTGTCAGGTACGTGCCTTTGAATGATCTGTTCATGGTCGTAATTGTTTCTAGATTCAGTGAAGCATTTTTAGGGGTGACTATGATGCCTGAGGCTAAGAGGGAATATACAGGCATTTTGAGGCCCTGTGTATTTGTCAGGGTCCTTCGGCCAGTACTGGGAACACTCGCTGAACACAGCCTCTGGTACAAAGAGAATGGCAAAACAGATTCATCCAGAAATCAAGGTTTGTTTTCAAACACTCGTCAGTCATCCTCACTGACTGTACATCTCGGCCGTGACGACTGACAACAGACGAACAATCACCCTCGTGTTAATTTCGTGTTTACATACAGTCACGCAACTGCGTCAAATACAAACTGGAAGTGGAACGCCGTCCTATTTTTAGCGAGGTCTTTTTGGCTGCGCTATTTCAAACAAGCCCTTCCTTCATGAACAACTTAGTAATAACAATAAGATAATGACGACGATTTCAATGGCGCCTATCCATCGGAAAGCTCTAAGCGCTTCACAAACGGGAAAAGGGGGTGGGGGGGGGGGGCTCTACAGCCGCGCAAACAACAGAGACCATCTTGCTGCTAGACAGAGGTTGTAGAGCCGCAACAAAGACTATCTCAGTTGCGGCAAAGAGGGGAAGGGGGTACAATTTCTTTTTCATCCTTGCTTGCACGAGGACTTTCTAGAAGTTTCGGCGTAGAAAGAGTGAAAAGTAAGCCATGCAGATATTGTGGGTGAGCTTCGGAAAATAATGATCACGTTCGGAAGGTCGCGGGTTCGAATCTTGCATGTGCCCATGTGCACGGAAAAGACACAGTAGAGTGTCTGGGGCGTTTAACCGCCCTTTATCCACGATGAGGATGATAAAAAAAAACCCAGGGGCACCCGTACTGAAACCTAAACAAAGTTTGGTACCATATCATCCATATGGATTCGAACCCGCGATCAACCAGGTGGGTGAAGAAGGATGGACGAAACTGGTCAAAAGAGGTCTTTTTTGTTTTGTTTTTTTTGTTGTTGTTGTTTGTTGTTGTTGTTGTTGTTTTTTTCTTCTTCTTCTTTGGGGTTTGGTGGTGGTGGTGGTGGTGGTGGTGGTGGTGGTGGTGGTGGTTTTAGGTTTTGATTTTGGTTTAGTCTTTGGGAGGAGGTTGGTGAGGAGGGAGGGGGCTCTCGGTTTTGTTGTTATTGTTGTTTTAGAACTAGTTTGACTAGATAGCAGATTGTTGTCAAAACTACACAGACTTCAGCTCGGCTGCGTTGTATTTATGTCAAAACCACACTCGTCCGTGTTCTCCGTCCATCTACCTATCTGTCTGCATGCCCGTCCGTCTCTCTGCCTGTCAGTCTGTCCGTTCGTCCGTCTCTCTGTCTGTCCCGTGCACCAGTTTTAACTGACCTTTGTAATCTTCCGGGATCAGGAGACGGTCCCCGACCTCTCGCACCTGACAGTCCCCGTCGCTCTGCACGTGCAGCAGGTTACTGGCGACCACCTTGCGCACCGTCCGGCGCGTGTGGAGCAGGAGAGGCTGGGTGAAGTCGAAGTTCACTTTCTCCATGGTGGGCAGGCAGCGTTTGTCCACCGTCACGACGAAGGGCAGGGAATTGTGTCTGAGCAGCGGCCCAAGCCGCTGGGAGCTCTCCACCCATTCCAGAGGCGGAGGGGGCACTGTCGGGGAATGTGTGGCGACTTCTTCCGATCCGTCCATGTCTTGGGACGAAGTTCTTTGATTTTTCGACATGCTGCGATTACAACCGCGTAAGATCTAAGAGTGTCAAGGTAACTACTTGGAATGTCGGTCACGTGATACTGGTGCGTATGTGCACCTTTTTTCTTTTTTCTTTTTTTTTTTTTCGCTACGTAATATCAACCGAAGAAAACTATCATCACACCGGAACGTGCATACTTCAACTGGGATCCAGCTTAGACCTGTTCGACTCTCACTGTCTGGTCACTTGGTCTTTTGGTGGTTTAACGCTTTTTTTTTTTTCTTCTTCTTCTTCTTTTTTTCTTTTCTTTTTTTTTCGCCGTGTAGTATCAAGGGAGCAACAGAGATGAAAACAGCATTACACTGGAACGTATAAGCGTCAGGTGGACTTCATTTTCGGCCTGTTATTTGTGACTGGCTTGGTAGTTGGTCTTTGGTGGCTTAACGCCTTAATTTCAGCGGAGCAACAGCGATGAAAACATTCCGATGGAACGCGTATGCATCAGCTGGGATTTAGCTTCGATCTGTTCGTCTCCGACTGGCTAACTAGTTGGTCTTTTGGTGGGTCTAACGTCTTTTTTTTTTTTTGCCACGTGGTATCAGCGACGCGGCAACAGGGTGAAAAACAACAGCACTAATTTGAGCTCCATGTTTCTTGCGCTCACAGAATGGTGATCCTTCTAGAAGTTTCGGCGTAAATTAGGACAAATAATGAGATCTATATACTTCATCCAAACAGCAGAACGTTTGCGGATATTGTTGTCCTCGCCATGGGACAACTCGCCAAAGACTCATCTGGCTGATGATAAATCAGTGAAATGAACGCCGATGGACAACTCTCAGCCAATGAAAACTGTTCCGGCCATTCACCGCTTCAGTGCGTGCGCGCGTGCAGACACTAGAGAAAATGTTCCGGGTGCTTTTGAGCGTGAAGCGTGATCTCAACAATGAAGTTGTTATACGACAAAGCGGAACTGAGTTCTAATTTTGGGTCGGACATTTTCACAATCACTGCGTCTTTAAGTGCACTGATGCTATCTGACACGGGCGTGGGACCTGAACGTCTAAGGTCAGACCCACTGATCCACTGGCTTCCGCCTTTCTTCAACAACTGTTCCGGCCTTTGTGACACTGAGTGGAGGCGCTCAAAACTCCCTATTCATTTATAGATCTAAGTTGCCTCACTCAGGATGGGTGATCACGTAAACAGTACTTCTTTTAACACGAACTATTTCAAGGGGCTGCATCCCTTACTAGTTCATCTTGTCAATGTTACAGCCCTTGTGACGAAAGTCCGTTGTGACGTAAGTCCGTTGTCATGGGCCGCCTTCCTGTTGCTACGACCTTCCCACGGTTGTCAGGGAAGGTGTTTTCCTCCATCTGGAATTACTGAAGTGTGACTTGATCCGTGATCTTTTTCCGTCAACATCTTGCCTGTTGGAAGAAAGAAACAAATAGACATTTTAAACAGTCACAAGCACCTTCATTCTTCTTCTTCTTCTTTGTGTGCGTGTGTGGGGGGGGGGGGGGGCGTATCGCATTGTTTAATTGTGTACGTTTGGCTGGTTGGCTGGTTCGTTGTTGTTGTTGTCTTTGTTGTTTGGGCGAGTACTTTCTGTTTCTTTGTTTGTTGTTTTTTGCTTCGTTTGTTTTTATTTGTTTTAGTTTTCTTCTTCTTGTTGTTGGTGTTTCCAGGTCTGATAAAAAAAAATCAGTTTGGGTCTGACCGTGCACAACTGAAGGATAAAGTAAAGTAGGTTACTAAAAAGCTCTTTCGTTTATTCGAGGAAAGCATATTAATCAGGTGAAGAAAGGATAGATCTGCTACCACACTTCTTTAGCGGGTGGGTGGGTGTTTGGGGGGTTTAACGTCCTTTTCCACCACATAGGGTGATATCAAAGAGGGGGCAACGATGAAAAAGCCAGCACAAATATTTGGCCCCAGCCGGGATCGAACTCACGACCCGAGCATTACAAATCTCTACCATTCGACCACCCCGGCTCCCCACACTTCTTTAGCGTCAATCCGTCGGCAGGCCTACCACAGTGTGGCAGGATTGTGTCCGAGCTATCAGTTCACTAAGGTTATAGGTTGCTGAAACATTCAGATGACATCAGCTTAAAGGCGCTATGTTCGTAATGAGTTCTCAGGGGGGGAAAACTCACGCTTACAAAGCTCAAAGCATATTTGTCTGATGAATGGGTGTTCCTTTTGGTCATTGCGACCATTTTGGTGACTTTGCGGCTTGTAATAGTAGAGAAATATGACTGTCTTTGGTCTGACGCTTCCATAACTGTACCACACGCCGATATGATCAAGTTACTAAAAATGGCCCACTAATCAGCGCTATCAGCCTAGTATTGATGCGTATAAATGTGTGCGTGTGAATGTTGTGTGTATGCGTGAGCAAAAGCGCATTTCCTACGCAGAACTCCGCGCTCTACAAGTGTAATTTAGTAGTAGTAGTAGTAGTAGTAGTAGTAGTAGTAGTAGTTGGTGTTCAGACGGTACGCTTCTACATACGTAGAACAACATGTACGCCAACCCGAGTCACCACAATGGTTTCAGACTCTATATTGTGTCCCAGGTGACCGACTCTGATGCACAGATTACTCTCATTCGATGAAAAAAATTGCCATAGCGTTGTTGTATGCGTGACCAAAAAAAGATTGCCATAGCGTTGTTGTATGCGTGACAAAAAAGATTGCCATAACGTTGTTGTATGCGTGACAAAAAAAATTGCCATAGCGTTGTTGTATCCGTGACAAAAAAAGATTGCCATAGCGTTGTTGTATGCGTGACAAAAAAGATTGCCATAACGTTGTTGTATGCGTGACAAAAAAAGATTGCCATAGCGTTGTTGTATCCGTGACAAAAAAGATTGCCATAGCGTTGTTGTATCCGTGACAAAGAAGAATGCCATAGCGTCGTTGTATGCGTGACAAAAAAGATTGCCATAACGTTGTTGTATGCGTGACAAAAAAAAGATTGCCATAGCGTTGTTATATGCGTGACAAAAAAATGCCATAGCGTTGTTGTATGCGTGACAAAAAAAATTGCCATCGCGTTGTTGTATGCGTGACAAAAAAACAATTGCCATAGCGTTGTTGTATTCGTGACAAAAAAATGCCATAGCGTTGTTGTATGCGTGGCAAAAAAAAAGATTGCCATAGCGTTGTATGCGTGAAAAGAAATAGCCATAGCGTTGTATCCGTGACAGAAAAAGGATTGCCGTAGCGTTGTTGTATGCGTGACAAAAAAAAGATTGCCATAGCGTTGTTGTATGCGTGACAAAAAAGTTTGCCATAGCGTTGTTGTATGCGTGACAAAAAATGCCAAAGCGTTGTTGTATGCGTGACAAAAAAAGATTGCCATAGCATTGTTGTATGCGTGACAAAAAAGATTGCCATAACGTTGTTGTATGCGTGACAAAAAAAGATTGCCACAGCGTTGTTGTATGCGTGACAAAAAGTACTGAGACTTAAACCATGTGCCCCTGTGCGCACCAGCCGCGATCAGTATACAGTATGACTACCACAGTGGTTGGACTACACACAGCTACATACACCTTGTACCTTGACAAGCACACACTGTTGAAACTGTGATACAGACTGTAATGTCTAACGTAAGATTATACATATACTGCATGTACAGCCCCAGCGCATCATATCCGTGAGAAGTATCATGGGACAAATCTCCTGGTTGACGGTAAAAGTACAGGACATGTGTCCTAAATAATGTCCTCTTGTGGTGCAGAGATGACAGGACATCGTTATGTCCGCCTTTGAAAGAGAGTAATGGGACATTTCGAGACTGAATCGGTCTACGACCTATGGCTGAAACAGATGTGAAGCTCTACAGTCTAAATTTTCTCTCTGAAAATGTGAATATAATAATAATAATATTAATAATGGATATTTATATAGCGCTTATACTCAGCGAGCTCTAAGCGCTTACAAAGTTTAGAAAGAGGTGGGTGGGGTGGATGTTTAGGGGTTTAACGTCCTTTTCCACCACGTACGGGTGATATCAAAGACGGGGCAACGATGAAAAAGCCAGCACAAATATTTGGCCCCAGCCGGGATACGAACTCACGACCCGAGCACAAAGTTTAGAAAGACAAAATAAAATAAAATAAAATGGCATGACCATAATGCCAGATAAAAGACACACAATAAAAGACACAATTAAAGACACAATAAAAGACACATAATAAAAGACACAATAAAAGAGACAATAAAGGACACACAAATAAAGACACAACAAAAGACACATTAGTTGTGGCACGCGCACGCACACACACACACACACACACACACACACACACACACACACACACACACACACACACACACACTGTCAATCGCATGTGCCACTATAACTGCTAAACAAAATGTCAACATTTTCGCCGTGCCAATAAACTATGGAAAAATTAGGTCAAAAGAGACACGCAGTGACAAGGTCACTGTGAAACAACAAACAAACTGTCAGAGACGACAAACTGTGAGAGAGAAAAAAATAAATCAGCAAAAGTGTTGAGAGTACCTGGTGTATTTCCTCTTCAGCGCGATGCATACCGAAAGTGAAGACAATGATTGGAATGTCAGTGACAAAACTTGTCGCATTCACAGATCAGCACGTGGCGAAATCCATTCTATAAGTGCGACATTTCACGACTTAGCTATAGCCACGTCAGTTTCACTCAACATTTAGTCAGTGACACATAAACGCATATCATTGCTAGTAGCAGTAAGCCTACCTACTTTGCAAACCGTATATCCGGCGGCGCAATTTTCTTACAAGCCTTTTACTTCATTGGCACGAACGACTCAAACACAGGGAATACAAGGAGCTACAAGGAAAGTCGGGCTGTCACTGAGAAAATGCTGGTGTGGTGCCATCACTGGTATTTGTTCTTGGTTTTTAATTGTCTCTGCCTATCCTTTATCATTTCTACTCAGTTGTGTTGGTTTTGCGTGTGTGTGTGTGTGTGTGTGTGTGTGTGTGTGTGTGTGTGTGTGTGTGTGTGTGTGTGTGTGTGTGTGTGTGTGTGCTCTCTTTACTTTTTTAGTTGTTCTTAGGTAGTGTACATTGAGTAAATGGGTTGTTTTATGTTTTTGTTTTTTTTTTTTTTTTTTTACTTCGGCCGTTTTAGATTGTAAGGCGCCTAGAGCTCGTTCCTCGGGGATAGGCGCCCTATAAATATTATTATTATCAGCTTTGCAAGATGTTTCGCGGCCAAAAGCGGGCACACACGGTAACAGCAGATTCATGAAATTGGGTAAAGCGCCTATACAATAATTATTATTATTATTATATGTTGCTCTAGAACTAGCAGAGAAGTACCGCGTACTGAACAGAACGTTATTTGGTTGCGGACTGAGGACCAGATAGACGGCGCTGATTGGTGGCTATTTTTAGAAGCTTTTGTCGAGTCCTAGTCTGTTCAGGAATAGACAGTAGGCTCAAAGAAAGCCACATTTCTCTGATATCAGAAGCCATAAAGTCACGAAAACGGTTGCAATGGCCAAATGATGGGTGGGTGGGTGTTTGGGGGTTTAACGTCCTTTTCCACCACATACGGGTGATCAGTATGGCCAAATGATACATCCTTCTATCTGGTAAACAGCCATAGAGGGTTTAAGATACAAGCGCTGATGCCTCAGAATCAGACGGAAGCGAAAACTGTCCTGTTCATTTGATTCATCTCCGGGGACAGCTGAAAAATTTTAATCTGACCTAGATGTCGAATTTTTATTCCGGGTCTGAGTCACAAAACTGCGATGAGTTTTTTCTCTCGTACTCAGTTTGTCTAAGTTCAAGGTACTTGTCCTGAAATAAGAATGTGTCACTTCTTCTCATTTCTAAGATCTGGGTTTTGTAACAGGACGTCCTAAACGCCGGAAAACTAATGATGATCTGTCTTGCAGCAATCTTAAAAATGTAGAGTGAAAATGTGACTTGCCTCCTCCCTCCCCCACCACCCTCTCCGCATTACAAACCATCACAATATCAGCCGTTTTTGATATCACCCACACGTGATGGAAAAGGACGTTAAACTCCCAAATACCCATCCACTCACCCGGACAAAAGGAGAAAAAGGAAAAGAACAATGAGAACAATAAAAAAAAATGAGATGTTCCTTCTAGCACTACAGTCGACGCCATGTCGAGTTTTAAAGTATGTGTCATATTCCGTCACACTTCGAAGTGTCGTTGAGCAAGTGATTTTACCTAACGTTTTCATTATTATTTGGTCCAAAACAAACTTTTTTAAAATGAAAGCATGTCTGTGTGTCGGATCTGACACACTTCGAAGTGTCGTTGATCACTATCGTTAGGGACATATCGCTAGACAGTAAGTAAGCAAGTGGCGTGAAGAGGTGTTATCTAACGCCATGATGATGTCCAGTGGTTTTGACGTGTGACACTATGAGTGATAGGCCTGGCCAATCCGACGTTATCATCCAGTGTTCGTGACTGACCTTCCACTAAAACTGTGTGTAGTTAAATCCTCCCCTTGGCTATAACTACGTGCCCGATCTCTCTCTCTCTCTCTCTCTCTCTCTCTCTCTCCGTGTGTGTGTGTGTGTGTGTGTGTGTGTGTGTGTGTGTGTGTGTGTGTGTGTGTGTGTGTGTGTACAAGGGTGATTAGAGAGGAGCCTGCGAATTTTGATATTGAAAGGATTTTGAACTCACGTCTTTCTTTGCAGAGATGGACAGAGTGCGTGCGTGCGTGCGTGCGTGCGTGCGTGCGTGCGTGCGTGCGTGCGTGCGTGCGTGCGTGCGTGTGTGTGCGTGCGTGCGTGCGTGCGCGTGTGCGTGTGTGTGTGTGTTCATGGGTGGTTTTTACGGTACTAAAAAGAAGTCTGCGAATTTTCACATTCAAAGATGCCCTTTGAAGCCTCTATGTTCACAATGAGTCCAGAGGGAAAAAAAACTGCCGCTTACAAAGCTCAAAGCCTGTTTGTCAGATGAATAGATGTTCCTTTCGGCCATTGCGACCATTTTGGTGACTTTGCGGCTTCTAACAGTAGAGAAATATCCCTTTCTCTAGCCTAAAGCTTCCACACACCACGTCGATCGACAAAGTCGCCAAAAATAGCCAGTGCTGCCTAGTCAGAAGGCTGAACGCTTCTAGAGCATAATACTTGTACGCCGGCCAAAGTCACCACAATGGTTTCACATGCAATATTGTGACCCCAGTGACCGATACTGATGCACAGCATTTGAGGAAAAGTTTTCGACACGCCCTTGTATGCCTGTCGTACGTATTGGGGCGTTAATAAAAAGATAATTTTTTTTAAAAAGATACACAGAGGTGTGGGCGCGTGAGTGCGTCCGTGTGTGTGCGTGCGGGCGTCATCTGCAGACTGCCAGTCTACAGCCCTCGGGCTTGCTAAAGCAGTAAAGTCATCCCCCAAATCATAAAATATTTCGATCATAAAAAAAAAACTTAAACCACATGTACAACGCTCCCTAATTATTGCTCAGTCGGTCTGGTTCGCCCGTGAGAGAGTATAATTGTACGCCAGTCATTTGCGGGGGGGGGGGGGGGGGGGGGGGGGGGGGGCAAATGTACCCAGCTCTCGACTCACCGGGGAGATTCCACCCTCGCTGCGCGAAAAAGCCAAAGTACCCTGGATTTGGGTCTCGCGAGATGAAGTCAAGTGATTGCTGACTTCGTTTTGCAAAATCCTGCAGAGCATTACAAGAATGTAGCCACATGAAGATTTTTTTCTCTTTTTTATTATTTTGTTTTGCATATCCATTGCAATTTCTAGCCGTGTGGTTGCCCGGAAACGGGTGTTTCGGCGACAACAGCGAGGAAATATCGCGAGAGTTGACCAGGCCGAAGGTTAAGGTACAGTCACCCCGGGGCCCGCGCAGTGAGGGTGCGATCTCGCCGCTGAGTGGAAAACTGGGGTACATTCGTTCCCTCTGCAAATGACTGGGGTACCTTTACACTCCCTAACGAGCGAACTATACCAGCAAAGCCTAATTATTTCACAACCCATACGCTTGCCACCCCCCCCCCCCCCCAAAAAAAAAAAGGTCGGTCAACTCCAGCTCTAGGCTGTGTGTGAAGTGTCTACAAGAGGTTAATGAGATCCTAGGTAATACATACATCCATCCTTCAAACTTTAGATCGTTTTTATCACACGTCGCATTAAAGACACACCCTGTAGCTCTTTTAAGCTCACAGACCGACCTAGGCTTACAACGGTGACAATAACATGGTACCATTTAGATGTGAGCAAAATATGAACCATTTTGGCGCTGTCGTTGCAAAGATATCAGCCAAGACGTGAACCACAACATGCGCCAACTGCCCACTTCACTAGCAAGTGAAGTGGTTCATTTCTATGAGACAGACTCTTTCTATGTGGCCGTCTCGGTGCAACTGAAAACTGTGCATGCGTCTAACTGGTGCATGTACGGTGATAGACACCACATCATGGGGATGATGATAAAATGATGCTATGGAGGTCCGTGTGGTTTGGGACTGCGGGACAGGGCCGCATTCCACGCTTCCTGTCATAAATCTCCCGGCATTAACCAGGCCCGGGAACTACGGCACCTGCGGTGCCGGCCGTGTAATCATCTACATCATACGACGTGTCATACTAAGGGAAGCACCCCCCAAGTCGCACCCGTGAAGTGGGTGAATCTCGGCTGTGTGGCAACAGCCTTTCCATTGGGCCCATAGCACACCTGCTCTGGGTAGGAGCCGACCTAGGTAGGAAAAATCCCGCTTGCCTCGGCTGGGACTCGAACCCGGGTCTCCCGGTCCATGGTCCGAAGTGCTAACCACTACACTACGGGGACCGGGTGAAGCTTTGTAATCATACGATAAATAGGTTGTGTACCGTGCTCTGAAGCTTAGCAACTCTGCTATGGAAAGACCACTCAAGTTACGCTGGGTGAAATCATTTTTACTTCCTGGTTTGTCTGCTCAACATTACCAACACATCACACTTACCTGTTACCGGAACAAACGACTCAATTTGTGTTCTTCTCGCGACATGCACTGAACAGAATTTCCCACGAATAGAGCTGGATCTTGCACTGGTACTAAAATGGTAACCGCCAAAGTATGCAAGATGTACCTGAGAGACGTTACAGCTGCACAGATATTTTGTCAAGCGTGACATTAAACCGTACCACACAGCGGGCGAAGACGTCTCGAAACGGGTACCTGGACACGGTCCACCGATTTTATTGCTGCACACGATTCAGTCGTACCTTACCTGGGTCAACCAGGTCATGTTTCACACCCCTCCCCCTCTCCCCCTCCCCACCTCTCCTGCCCAATTTCAACCTGGGATACATGTAGCTGTGAAAGGCTCGCCAGCTTTGGAAGGTCAAACGTGTAATTTGATCTGGTGGGACAGCAGGCATCAGGAATGATACATTTAACGCGATGTTGGGTTCTGTTAGAACAGTGAGGTGTGTGTGTGTGTGTGTGTGTGTGTGTGTGTGTGTGTGTGTGTGTGTGTGTGTGTGTGTGTGTGTGTTTGCTGCCACAACTCTTTGCCGGTATTCCTCCCTGGTAATGGGTGGAATCCACGGAGGGCTCGGAAGCTGGGGTAATTTTTTAATTATGCGTGATGATGGAGATGAGGATGATGGTAAGATGATGCTACAGAGGTCCGTGTGGTTTAGGACTGTGGGACAGGGCCGCATTCCACGCTTCATGTCATAAATATCCAGGCATTAACCAGGCCCGGGAACTACAGCACTCATCCACATCATAAGACGTGTCATACCAAGGGAAGCACAGTGGTGTCACAGTGTGTGTGTGTTGAACTAGTGTATGCCCAAGGCCAGTCACGTCAGTACGTCTGTAATTGTACTTGCGCGTACTCAAGTTCTTTGTCGTTACCTTACACACAGGGTATAACAGCGAACATTTACGCGAACTGAGGTTTCAAGTGCTACTCCACCTCAAAAATACCACTACCAGGACAGAGTGTTTCCAAATAGTAGCACCAAGTGTTTCCATTTCCAAAGCAAGTACGTATGGTCATGTGTGTGTGTGTGTGTGTGTGTGTGTGTGTGTGTGTGTGTGTGTGTGTGTGTGTGTGTGTGTGTGTGTGTGTGCCACGGTAGTGTCTGCGTGTCAGTGTGTGTGTGTGTGTGTGTGTGTGTGTGTGTGTGTGTGTGCTCGGACAAGTGCGCTGTACCTCTGAGGACGAACATGATAAGAGATACCCCACTCGCCTCAATACCAATATCACCATCCCCCGCTCCTCACCCCCAGCTACTCCTCCCTCAACCGCCTTCCCCCCTCCCCTCCCACCCCTAAAAAAACAAACAAAAGCATAACTTGCACACTGCCAAGTGTCGGTCAGTGCAAAGGTATCAAAGCAAGCTGTTAAAAGACTTTACACTCGCCGACTTCACACACAACCACCATATTTTATGCCGTACCTGTCACGGGAAAGTCCCATGTTTTACCTGATTTGATGTCACACTCATTGTGCCAAAGTTATTCCAAGTTATGAAGTTAAAGTCACAGTAATAATACGCAAATGGTGCAGAACTTTCTAATTTCATGCAAGGTGAACGTTAATCTATATAACGTGAGATATCCTGTTACACATCTGTGTCTTCAGATAATGATAACGGTGACGATCATGAAGATGAAAATGATCACGATCAGCAAACCATGTCATAATGTGGTGACTCTCTCTCTCTCTCTCTCTCTCTCACACACACACACACACACACACACACACACACACACATACACCAAAGCTGCTCGGAAGATATGCTGCTGTACGTAACCACACACACACACACACACACACACACACACACACACACACACACACACACACACCTCTGAATCCTCTAACCGGCCTCTTTAGCTCACCTCAGCACCAATGTCTACGTGCACATACGCCCCAGCCGCGTCAGCGTATTCCTTCCCGTCAGAATCACACATACACACACACACATATTCACACACGCCTGTCTCAGTTCTACACTCCCCCCTCAGGCGACGCCGATGTTCACACACAAATCACAAATCTTCTGACACCGCCGCCCGAGGCGATGTACACGACGAGTTCGTCCCAACAGTAGGCAAAGACACACGAAAAGTGAACAGAACCCTTCAAACGATCAATAAAGCTGAGACTGGGTTTGAACCAAACGCAACGACACGAGGCGAAGTGCGGATATCCGAGTGGAAACTGCCCCGCGTGCTGAGCAAAGCCGCCCCGCGTACAGTAAGTCCAGAGTAACAACTTGTAACACAACTGAAACAGCTTGTGTTAGAGTGTTATATGCCATGCACTCTCCAGTCACACGAACAGAGATCTCTCGAGGTTCGTAAACTCACGCAAGAAGACATGTATGATGTACTTCCTTGTTTTGTGGCTGTCGCGATGGCCGAAAAATGAAGTCACGTGGTTTAATTGAATGAGTGTATTCAGCGGTTTTACCCCCCTGTGTATCTTTAGTCGCGAAAATGGTAATTGCTCGCAGCAGTATGAAACCGCTTTGCACCGCGGCCGTCGTCACAAGCCAAAACAACTGCCAGTGTGCCGGGTACTGTTTTTTTGTATAGACCCGTTTTAGTTCGCAGGGTTTTTTCCATTTTCATCAGATCATGTTTCAGCTTGCAAGGTCTTTTGGTTGTTTTTTTTGGTTTTGTTTTTTTCACAACTGCCAATCTGAGTTAGTTTGACAGTTTGGTGTTACTGAAGTGGTGGTGGTGGTGACTGTGATGTTGGTGGTCTTAACACCACTGAGTCACAAGTACACCAACGACAACAGCTGCTCGAAAGACATTCTCCTGTAAGCTACACACACACACACACACACACACACACACACACACACACACACACACACACACACACACACACACACACGCACACACACGCACGCACACAGAGTTCCGTCAATCGTATGCGCCACTACAGCCGCTAAACAAAATGTCAACATTTTCGTCGTGCCTGTATTATCTGCATTGCACACATCAGGAACAGCGGTCTCACGCACGCACGCGCACACACACACACACACACACACACACACACACACACACACACACACACACACACACACACACACACACAGAGTCAAGTTATAAACCTTTGTGTAAGCCCCAACGAAATTGAAGGCTCTGTGTGTGTGTGGGGGGGGGGGGTCTGTGGTGTCGTGTGTGTGTGTGTGTGTGTGTGTGTGTGTGTGTGTGTGTGTGTGTGTGTGTGTGTGTATGAGGGAGCTGACTGTCTGTATGTAACCAATATCCGGTCCAACAAGGAAGCCGTAAGGAAGCCAAAAGTTGCCTGCACTGTACGAGGTCATAAGTCACTACTCGTATAAGGTCACGCAGCTTTCACCCCATTCAAACTAAGTACCGTACTATACTTGTACGCTCGAGTATCTGCTTCTTAATCTACGGAAGACCCGTATGTTATGAGTATGTATAAATATATATATATATACAAGCAATTCTTTGCGGCCATAATGTTGTAGCTCAATATAAAAGACCGGTGTTTTCACACATGCCACGGCATATCCGAAGCCTTGGCCGCAAATGGCACTGGCCCTGCTGGCTGCACCCTGACACAACCACTGTCCACTCTGCCACTGTTACTGACACACAGATGATGAAACTTTTTTTTTTTAAATTCAGGATAGAGCATTTAGGCAGTGCTGCCTGTCTTAGAAGCTGTCCTGCTGTTCCACGTTAAAGGGTAAAAAAAAATCAAAACAAAGGGGGGGGGGGAGGGAAAAAGAAAAAAAAGACAAACAAAAGTATTAACTATCTAAAGGAAATAAAGAAGAGAAAAGTACACATGATAAACAAATCAAAACATACGTGGCATGTGTCGATGATATTGGCTGTAGGCCAAGTAAGAACTTCAAAGTCGTCACTAACATTCAAAAACATGTATGTAACACATTTCTATCTATAGGTCAGGTGAGCGTGTCGTGTAGAATTAGAGAGAGAGAGATGGTCTACTGACCTTCTGTGTACGCGACACTGCACACTGTCGTGTGAAGACTATAAAAAGTTTTGTGGACTTTTTGTGTTCCTCGTTATGAGCTAGGAGCCACAACATGACTCAAACTTGCATAAAACCCCATTTAAAAGCTAACGCCACGGTTCCGCTATTCGGTCTCGCCACAAAGTCAGCGTTATTTCCTCGATCAGTATCACTGGTGCAGTTTTAACCAGGCGAAAGACAGACACTTGAAGTATACAGAAAGTCACAGAGAGAGGGGACAAAAAGGAGAAAAACGGGGAGGGAGAGAGAGAGGGGGGGGGAGAAGGAAAAACGGAGAGAGAGAGAGAGAGGATGATGATGATGATGATGATGATGAAACTTTATTTATCAAAAGTAAAAAGTTTTGACAGGAATTCGCCAGTTTGCAAACTTGCCATTGCTAATGCTACAGAGACTATCTACTAAGGGGAAAAAATGTAAAAGAAAAAATTCAACACAGAAAATTATGCACTAAACTATAAGAAACAAAACCAAGAGAAAATCGTCCATCAGGTCCAAACGCATTCACACACACGTACGACCTTTGTAAACACAAATCACTGATATAATACTGAAATGGTGTAAAATAAGAAAATCAAAATAACAGGTTGCCGCGTAACGTACGTTACGTGCGATTCATCAGTGTTTAAGTGTACGCTTAAACGTAGAAGTAGAGAGAGAGAAAGAGCATATTACCAGTCTGAAATCGAGACAATTCAGGGTCCGCACGGCAACAACAATCAACATAATCATAAATAAAAGCATTTTGGACACAATCACATCTGTACAATGAAATACATCAGAGGCCCACAAATGGCTACCTTCAGTGTGACGATACATACCTTGGAATCAATACATCGCTGCCGATTTTTGATGGCACTTCAATTCTGTCAGGAACCTGCTTTCTCAGCATATTCCCAACAACTGTGAACATCACCTTCCTTCCACAAGGTCCACGTTTCAAGCCAATAGTATAACTAGCGTAACACAAGATTCTGCTGAAGTCTCTGTCGCGAGCGCATCATTTTCGGCCAGTCACAGGACTGTAAGCCGGGTTAGCGACCCGAAAGAAGAGCACATTAATTTATTTCATAGGTCACACGGGCTTTGCACAATGTAGCAACGCAGTTAGTGTCAGGACGGTCGTAAACGTTTTGTCGCCGGTTCACAGTGCAGGAAAACCCCAAGACAGTGCAACCCTGAGCAGGAGCACACCGTCCCTGACTAAGGACACATGATACAAGACCTCTTTGTGGATCCCACCTGTTGAAAAATGAGAGTCATGCTGCTAGACGCCTGTACACATTATCACCTCAAGCGTGACACTTGCATTGTGTCCTGTTACTCAGTGTAGATATGTCCTGGACAAGCTTGACACCCCGACACCGTGTCGCACGTAAACACTCCGTGTGTATGCTGGCAAACTTCACACCTCTCTCTTTCTCAGTGAGTCGGTCACACAGCACTGAATACATTCCGGGGGTATGTAAGGTTTTCAGTGTTAATGTTGTTATCTTCCAGGCGTGATACACCTTTCAAACTCCAGTCACGATCACATAATTTACAATCGAACAGTGAAAAGTAAGAGGTGACGGCACACACGACATAATCTAACCTGGATTTCCACACACAGCGCAGTACATTGTTATGCGTACCCACCTTGCCATGCCCGGACACGGGCCCCCAAAGTGCACGGCGCGAGATGGAGTATAGACTGTATGTGCTGCACACACACTACGAAAGGCTTTGTTTTCGGTGCGGTAGTGGCGTAAGTGCATCTAAATGAAGACTTATCCTTTTAGAGTTTCAATTCATAACTCGGCCCAGAAAGTGTATCTTCTGTACAGATAAATACGGGCTATATTTTGTACTCTCTGGTTGACCGTCCCATAGGACCAGACGACCGTGCCGACTGACGCGCGTCAACCCAATCCAACAAGAATAGCACAAGCGACACTGGTACAGCGACCTGTGCGCGCTGTTCTGATACGTGGACAACCGGAATACCCAGCTGTCAGAAAGCAAGTCACCGCCATGTGTCTGTCAATTAGGAACGCTAAACTCTAGTCTGTATCATTCGGTCGGGCTATAGTTTAGGCCAGTAAGGCCACAGCATTCAGAGGCGGCACCCCACTCTTTTCAATATAAAGGGCCGAGCCCCCAGAATTCAGCCAATCGCGTCCCGCGGAATAATGAGCACAACACATGGCATGGTCAGGCAAACTTTTTGCAAGACACTACGAGGGAAGCACGAGTAGTTCGATATGGCCGAAACATGGAAAGAAAGTAGTAAGTCCGTTGACGTCATTTGAGGGAAAAGGCTATTACATCAATCTCTTTCATCTTAAAATCACCCTTTTTCCCCCCATACAATGACGTCATGGACGTACTGTGTTTTTTCAAATACACGGCAGAGTAAAGGGGTGGGGCTTTGGCTTTGGCCCACAAGTCAATGCAGAAATGTTTGACAACTAACGTATGCCTCAGTTTATTGTGCGCAGCTGAATGAAACGTATTTGCCCGATAAATTTGCTCACAGCATCACTGTGTCCCAGTCAACAGTCGGGCTACCAAGTCAGTCCACGAGTGTGTCCAGAGCGTGCGCGCGACAATAAATGTACTGCAGCCAGCGAACATTTTGAATGCAAGTACAGTACTTGGTTTGAATGGACTGAAAACTGCGTGCCTTGTAGAGTGCAGGCAACTCTTGGTTTCCGTACGGCTTCCTTGTTGGACTCGGGATATATAGCGAAAGCAGACAAAAATGCATTTTTTTCGCAACAAAGCAGTTTTTCGCGAAAAAGTCAACTTTATCGCGAAAAAACGGCACTTTTTTGCGAAAAACTTTTTTTTTTATCGCAAAAACATTTGATAGCGTATTTTCGCGTAAAAAGTTTTACTTCAGAAAAATGGACTTTTTCGCGAAAAAAAAAGTTTTTTTGCGAAAAAACTTCCTTTTTTCGCGAAAAAACAGGTTTCCGCTAAAAAAAAGTCAGTTTTTCTGCAGAAAAGGTTTCTCCGCGAAAAAAGTAAAAGCAGTTTTTTCACGAAAAAGCACCCGTCAGTTTTTTCGCGAAAAAAAACAGGGCGGTGTTTTTTTTCGCGCAAAAACTGACGGCGTTTTTCGCGAAAACCTGACTGAGTGAGTTACTTTTTTCCGCCAAAAAACGGACACCAACTTTCTGCAGAAAAAGTGCATACCATTTTTTTCGCGAAAAAACGTTTTTTCGCGACATTTTTTTTTTTCGCGGAAAGATTGACGTTTTTTTCGCGACAAAAGCGGTTTTGTCGCGAAAAAACGGATTTTTCGCGAAAAGGCTGAATTTTGTCTGCTTTCACCAATCATACACGGCGGGACAAAGATGAAAATGCTAGCAATCCCCCCCCCCCCCCCCCCCCGACCAGGATTCGAACTCACGACCCGCCGAGCATTCAGTTGACAGTCCAAGGCCGCCTACCACTGACACCAGACCGGCTCAGTCGGATATCCCGGCGGCTCCCCTCTCTGCGTCTCAGAATGAAATTCAATCGTGTGGTAAGTAATAGAATTTGCTGGGACTGATTTTACGCCGGCCCGGTGATTTTAGGCCTCTCTCTCTCTCTCTCTCACACACACACACACACACACACACGCGCGCGCGCGCGCGCGCGGTTCGCCAGATTTCTTCTTCTTTCTACGATCTGCAAAGTGGTAGGCGAAACTAAGGGAGACCAATGATCGAAGGCGTGACTTCAAATTTGGATGCTCCCAGAGCGCTGGCTTCCCCTGAACAGAAACTGCCTCAACCGGTACGGCTGTACTCACGACTGAGAAAAGTGCGCTTTGAGTAAAGGTTTTCTTCTCCCAATCATCGACTAACAAGCATCCGTCCAGCGCAGAAGGCAAAAGAAACAGACGCGGTGACATGGGAAAACTATGATGCCTGAAAAAAAAAAAAATAAGGGGACACCCGGGTTCGAACCGGGGACCTCTCGATCTGCAGTCGAATGCTCTACCACTGAGCTATATCCCCACTGACTAAATCACTTGGCCTAATAACTGATGAAGTAAAACTGATCTCAGCAGTATGTCTCTCTGAGTGTCTGTCTTTTCTTTCTACATTTTTCCCACCACAACATGTGCATTTATTCCCAGGAATACAACGGTTCAAAAATGCACTCAACGGCAGAAAATCAGACAAACTGCCGCAGCCCCGCCCCTCGGTGTCGCTGGGCCGTCAGTCGGTCGGCCCCTCGGCAAAGCCTCGGGCGCCCCAAAGTTCAGAGTTAGTGAAACAAGCAATGGTTGCAATTGTGGGGGCAGGGGCCTTTATTACTTGCAATGTCAGTACATTTACACACATCCAGTACTCCGCAACAAATTCACCCGTACCGTGGTGTACCCAACAACATTCCACATTCCTGTCTTGATGCACCCCGACCGAGGCTTGACGTCATATGACCTTTGAGGTTCTGTAAAGGTTGTACTTACGATACCTGAGTTTGTCGAGCCAAAACAAATCGTCCAAATATGCAACATTATGGCGTTTCAAAGAGCACTTGCTGGAGAAACGCACCGATATTTGTGTCAAAGTCAAAAGCAAAGGCGATGAATGAATATATTATTTTTCTAAGTAGGCGAAACCGAAAAGAGCCTACCGTGACATGCGAGCTGTCTGATTGGTTGAGTTGGAGGTCACATGACAGGGTCATTTCGCTAGTTGGCCGTCTGCTTTTGTGAAACGAGGGGTTGAGACGATAAGATGCCGGTAAGTTCTGTTATTTTTCTACTTTCCGAGACGGTCACCGCACTTGATTACATGTGTACAAGTTTCTACAGCTAGAGTTGATATCTTTCCATAAAATCATGAGATTGTCGCAATGTACCAACCAGTTTTGTTTTTAATGTATGTAAAATGGGAGTAGTAACCAGTGTAGAGAAAGGGATGACTGAATAGGTGTAGGTGTGGGTGTGTCCCCTTCGTGGAGGGTTTTGCCTCTACCTAGGTGTCAGTCAAGTTGGCTGACACACAGCGCACATGTTCATTCACCTTAGTTTCCCTGTTCCGACTTTTCAGCCACGTAGGTGTTATCCGGCTGGAACTGAGCACGGCCGGTCCGGCTCAGTGTTACTGGGTTGTGTCGTTCACTGACTTCACGGTCAATATCATTACCGTGGTTACTGAAATTCGCTCCGTGTCCTGATAAGTACTGGCAAATGCTTACAGGTCGATTCCTAATGAATTATTGACTTGCAACTCACCCATGCCCCCAGCCCCTCTGAGTCCTCAAAATTAAATTTAAATATAAAAAAAATAAAGAAACATTTATAGGAAGTAATCGCACATCGTCCTTTCCGGCAACGGTAGGTCGAACACTGATATGCCGACAGCACACACACACACACACACACACACACACACACACACACACACACACACACACACACCGTGTACAGAGAGAGAGAGAGAGAGAGCTGGAATAGAAAAGAAAAAGAAAACTGGAGAAAATATCTTCTATCGACCTGTCTACCGGCCGGCTGGGTTGCCGGACAATGAGTGTTTCGCACATACATGACCGACTGCTATAGCTTTCCCAAACTGAAAGCGTTTACCCTGCGGGCCAGTCTTGGCTTATCTACCAACTTAATGTCTAGCTGTGATCCGACCGGTGAAACAGGATAACATCATGCTCTCTTCTTTACAGTGTCACACAGGCTACATTGTTTGTCCCCAGTGACTGAGGTGTACTGTGTGGCTTATTTGCAGTGTATCTCGAACACGCACGTCTGTTTGTGGCAGTGTAACATCTGTAATTGTTTGACTGAGCGGAAAAAATGAGCTCAGCAACCACTGACTGGCCGCAAATTATTCGTCACAGCCGGTTAAAAACAATTGCCCACATGAGTGCTGCTCCAGGCTCCTTCGGTTAATCGTTGTTGTTGTCGGTGACGTTGTGGCAGTAAATGCATGTAGATGCTGCTGTTGGTTATCGCCGTAACTATGCAGATATGTAGTCAGATGGTAAAAATGGTGTAGTTCAGTGTTCGTTGGGGGGGAGGGGAAGGGAGTGGAGGGGTGGGGGTGGGGGGGGCTATCAGTGGCTCGGTAGACATTACAATTACTAGTACCCCCCCCCCCCCCGGTCCCCCGCATCCCCCCCCCCCCAACCCCATCCCGCATGTTCCTTTCGACCCCTCTTCCTCCGCCCTCCATTTGGTGAATTTGCAGATGACAAGATCAGTTGTTTCCCGCTTTGACATTTCCAGAGACAGCTGTAGTCTAAGCGATTTGTCAGTCACTCAGTGGAGTGATGGGAGGATATGGCCGACTGGCTGGCAGTTGTGCTTGTTTTTGTCGGGTGTCTCAGTTTTGGTGTCCGTTGCGTGTCAGTTCTCAGTGTCTGTTCTGGCAGTTGTGCGTGTTGCAATTGTACATAGTGGTTCCCTGGTGTCGTTGCGTGTTGGTTCTGGCTGTTTCAGATGCGGGTTTTCACTTTATGGACATGTGTCACGCACACGCACCTACAACTTGTAAAACCATATCAGCGATCTGCTCAAGTTCACACACACACACACACACACACACACACACACACACACACACACACACACACACACACACACACACACACACACGCACGCACGCACGCACACACACACACACACACACACGGACATGCGCGCGTGTACACACACACACTGACGCGCGCGCACACACACACACACACACACACACACACACACCGTGACACACACCGTCACACACACACACACACACACACACACACACACACACACACACACACACACTCACCGTCTGACATAAATTTGATCTCCCCTTGTTTTGACTGAAGATGTTTTGAAGCTTCACATACGTCAGAAAAAGCATTAACTTGAAGAATTATCTGGTGTGTGGATGTTTGCTTTATTCCCTTCAACATAGTGACACTCCACAACATGACATTCCTTTCCATTTTCAATGTCAGAAACACAGGTGTGCACAGCAGACATGTAATGTATGTAATGACACAAACTCTGTGTCATCTGGTATCACACACACACACACACACACACACACACACACACACACACACACACACACACACACACACACACACACACACACACACATACACACACAGTGAGAAAGGGTTTAGAAATATCTCTCTCTACACACACACACACACACACACACACACACACACACACACACACACACACACACACACACAGAGTGAGAAAGGGTTTAGAAATATCTCTACATCAAAAATCATAATAGTCGCTCTGTCACCCAGGTGTACTTTTCCAGTGAACCATGTCGGTAAGTAAAAGAAAGTTTGAAAGTTTCTCACAGCTCCCACGCCCAGTTTCGATTGACATCTTCAGTGATCCCATTTACCGTCGTTGTACATAGGTATGATGTCGTCAGAAAGGTGATAGCGACGCATATACCGGTAGATTTCGTATGACTGATGGCAGGTGGGCGTAACTCAGTCATGCGAAACATTGCGGCACTCACGGCTACTCATCCCACTCAAGCGTGCAAAGAGGTCCGTGTCCTCGTTTTTCAGTCACGCGTGACATAACTTGACCCGGCTCCAAAGCGACCAGCAAATTCCATTCTGACAAGATAAGCTTACAGTCCTTTGTGTACAAAGAAAGTAAAATAAAACCTACAAAAATCCAGGGTCACAGCTGGGCGCATTCCGACCATATTCTGACCAGCACTTCAAGTTATTTCAACTACCTCGTCATGAAAGCCGGAGAAGTATCACTGAGACCTGTGGCGTAAGTCGATTTATAACTGGGTGTACAGCCAAGGTACATGTAACCTACAATTCTTGACAGGTGATGTAGCCTAGTGGTTAAGGCGTCCTCTGCAGATTCTGAGGGGGTCACTGCGGATCCTGAGGCGCAAGTTCGAATCCCCGGTGGGCAGGAACTTCATTTGGCGGTGGATTTTGGGATTTTTCCTTACCAAATGGCGTCAAAATTAACGTGCAGACTCGTTAAGGGTGCCTGTCTCGCCTTCATTTAAACGGGTTAATTCCATCTTCGCTAAGCCAACTTATGTTTTGGAACAGTTTCGCTCGTGAGTGCGCCTGTACGCTCCAGTCGAAATACTCTGTCTTGATGATTAGAACCTTTGCCTCTTTGCATTGTACTTAGGACATTCCAAGATAAATTGGACCCAAATTTCCCAGCAATAAGAAAGAGTATAAGTAAATGCCGGTACCGCTTATCATGCTCCTTTTCTTCAGTACTCAATGTAGATTGATTTCGTAGGTTGAGCTGTGTCGTCACGGTCTTGCTGGACTGCAAAGGCATCGAATATGTGGCTGTAGGTGGTCAGTATGGATAATCTTTAAATTACCAGATAAATCCGTCGAGCATAGGACAGTCTCGTCACGTGGTCATCATGAACCAATCGATCAGCCGTTTCTAGGCGTTGACAAATTGGATTGGTCAGTATTGTAGATATGGATGTGCCAGATTTGCAACTACATGTTCATGTACACGTACAATCAAGTTACCAACTGAAGTATGTGTACCATGATCCCAGTTCCAGCGTCTACGGTGGCCGGGTTCCGTTTTCTTTCCCCCGTTTCTCAAAATGATCAGTAATTATACTGGACACGTAAATACTTTACAGTGGTCAATATTTTAGTCAGCCTATCTGATTGATCGTTCGTCGCCTTCGGAGCTTGCGCACCGACAGGTACTGTGAAGTTATTGTTGCTTGCCAGTTGATGATCTGTCCTCTTTGCTTCCATGGCATTTGGTAGAAGAGCCTAAGCGCCATGGATTTACTAAACAACTAGGCCTTTTTACTCTTTAACAACGGACTTGCTCAGTGCCGATCGGGTTGTCTGTCTGTCTGTCTATCTGCCTGTTTGCCCCATTCTCACTCTCACTCAGTCAAGAAATATGCACTTGGAAAGCTGAGAACACTGTAGTTACCGACAAGCTGCATGTTTGTACTGCCAAAACTCTTGACCGGAAACAAGCCGGCTAAGCAGGTTACACCACGGCCGTTACGTCCGTTTGAAATCTGACAGAGCAAGGGGTTGGGCAGACACCGGCTCTCTGACAGTGGAACGTCAGGTATGTTGTCAGGTCGCTAGGCCGGCAAAGTGTTCGATCCTGCGTGAATCACAGGTCACTCCAGTTGTGTCACTGCAGAAGGGGAGGGAGGTGGGCGGGGAAGGGAGGGGGTGCATGTGTGTGTGTGAGGGGGAAGGAGGGGGGGGGCACTAGTACCGTTGTGACGTGACCAGCCTTCAAATACCGCTGCCGGCATGTAGGTGCGCGGAAAAAGTTGGAACTGTGAGGTGAGGTGGGAGGGGGTAGTGGTTGTTGGGGGAGAGGGGAGGGGTCATATTCTGTGTGTGTGTGTGTGTGTGTGTGTGTGTGTGTGTGTGTCACGGTGTGTGTGTGTGTGTGTGTGTGTGTGTGTGACGGTGTGTGTGTGTGTGTGTGTGTGTGTGTGTGTGTGTGTGTGTGTGTGTGTGTGTTAGGGGGAGATGGGGTAACTGTAAACAGAAATGAGGGAATCAGAGATGAATAAAAACATTGTTCCTGAATGCTTGTTTCATTCGTCAGTCTGTGAATTCTGTAACTAGTGATCGGGAGGTGGCCGGAGTGCCGAAAGGAACGGTTTGTGAGGGGGGGGGGGGTGCGGAGGGGGGTAGCAATGGAGAATTTAAAGTCAGTTATGTTTCAGTGTTTCACTGACTTGCGCGTGGACGGGTGGAAGGGTGTGTCCGATGGGGTCGTGGTGGAGATGGGACAGAGGGAGGGGACCTTAAGTGTTTACGCTGTAGACAATGGGTAATATCTGTCTAGTTATTATTAATCTTCATCAAACAACCGCCCGGTCGACACTGATTCCAATATCATTCATGTTGGTCACCGTTACAATCTCCGGCGACTGACAGTGACAGCTGAGCGCACGTCGAGTACAGTACCTAGAGGCCTGCCGGTAATGTTACCGCACCCGCCCGCTTTCCCTACCTAGACCCAGATAACCGCCCAGACACCACCTCAACCAACCCACCCACACATTTTGGGTTATCCTGTGCACGCTAGGATGGACTTCACAGTCGTTTTCACCGTTCTGCAAACATTGGTCCACTGGTGGTGCGGGAATTCAAATATTTGCGACTGAGTGCCGTGAGTGGGTGGGTGTGAAAACGAAGTGGAACTGTAGAGCAAGTAGTCAGTCCGGCCTCTCCACGAGGTCAGAACAGACTCGGACTTCTTTGCATTAGTTATTATACATTAATCAGAATTTTTCCTTCTCGTATGTGGCACCGTTCATTCGGGCCGATCGTCGGGGGTTCTCTCCGGGTACTCCGGCTTCCTCCCCCTCTGCTTTGGAAATGTTCAGCCCACCAAATTTGAAAAATAAATGCAATTCTAAATTCCGAAATTTAAATAGCTGAGCTGACCCTTCGCACCACGTGATTGTAATGTGTTTATGTCAAGTGTGTGAGAGAATGTGTGTGATTCACGTGAGCGTGCGTGTTGGGTTCAGTTCGCGGCGCTTTGAGCCGATTCAGGAAATTGGGTAAAGCGCCTATACAATACTCATTATTATTATTATTAAGCTCCGACGTGTCATGCTTGAGGCTGAACCCTCCACGCCAGTACTTGAGCACTTGCAGCACTGACTTTATTAGTCGTTTCTGCATGTCGCGCATGTCAGTCATTTTTGCAAGTTTCAAATTTTTTTTTAAAATCATGTTTTAAATTTTTTCATTGTTTGTTTGTTTGTTGTTGTTTTGTTGTTGTTGTTGTTGGGTTTGTTTGTTTGTTTGTTTGGTTGGTTTTTGTTGTTTTGTTTTGTGTTTTTTGATTGATTGTTTGTTTGTTTGTTTTGTTGTTGTTGTTGTTGTTGAGGGGGGGGGGCTATTCAGTTTATCTCAACTTGACAACTGTTCGTAGACGTTTCAGTAGAACGAAGCTCAACGTTGCTCTTGTCGGTTAAAACCCTCGCTTTTCCGTCGAGCTTTGCATCACAGTAATTCGCTTTTCAAGTCCCAGCAAGTTCGGCTTTGGCAAGGTAAACCAGGGGAAGAAAATGAAATTAGGCTCCAGAACAGATTATTGGCACAGAACAGAAGAGGTAGTCATTCACATCAGTGTGGAGCAAGCTTCTTACACACGCTGGTGCTGCCGAAAGTAGCCCCCCCCCCCCCCCCCAAGTTGCTTTTTTTGAAGCAAACAAATCAATTCAGTGATTTGCTACATGCTTGAGTGTTAAGTCGATGGGTTGGTTGTTTGGAGTTTAACGTCCTGTTCCACTGAATACGTAAGACGAGGCATCTTTGAAAAAACTTTGCACACAAACTATGAATCGATCTCTCGACCCTATCATTGACAGATCAACAGCTAATACATGTAGCCGGCTAGTAGTCTCATCCCCTTTTTGCACTGACACAGGGGCCGTGTCTCGGGTTCCTTTGAGAAAAGGATGTTAGTTCGAAAAGGATATTCATTATGAGGGACTCCCTCGTCACTCTGGTGCCCTCCGGCACACTATTCCCACTCCCACCCCCCCCCCCCCCTCCCCCGTCCTCACCTACCCCCCTCAGTCCCCCCCCCCCCGTCATTACCTCCCCCCCCCCCTCCCAGGCAACGTCATCACGTGCGTATGACTGGACCCGATGGAGCAATCACTCTGTCATGCCGCAGTGTGTTTGTCAGTGTGAGTCAGAATCGTGCAAGGCACTAAGAAAAAAAATTTAAAAAATACAGCCGCTGCAACATTATACAGCCAGGTGTGTGTGGTGTGAAGTTATCACAGTGCAGGTCGCAGGCACCTAGAATGATCCAGTGAGCTATCGCGGCATGCTCACGTTGAAGTGGTCCATAGGTCTGCCTGAGTTTACTGGTGGTCAAACTTTGAAAATATGACGTCATAATACTTCTTTGTAGTATCCTTGACGAATAATATATTGCTCACAATAAGTAGGGGATACTGATGTTGGTGCTTAATTTTCTCGCAACAGAGTGTGTTTTGTTTGTCTGGGTTTTTTTGTTGTTGTTGTTTTGTTTGTTTGTTTTTGGGTTTTGTTTTGGGTTTTTTGTTTTGTTCTTAATGTTGTTTGTTTTTTGTGGGGTTTTTTGGTTTGTTTGTTTGTTTGTTTTTTGTTGTTGTTTTTGTTTTTTTTTTTGGGGGGGGGGGATAGTTAGTTGTATTTTTCGGGTGATGTAGTTATATCGATCCGGAAGTGACCCCAAAAAGCAAGTGGCTGAATAAGCAGGGTCAACATGCATACGTTTACTTCGCACTGACTCGGTCAAGTTGGTTTTTGAGATGGCTGTTACGTTGCAGGCTGGACTTACTGGACAACGGTTGTTTGTGTGTGTGTTTCAGGGCACCATTTACCCAAACGAGGACTTCGACGCCGGTAGTGTGGCGGAGAAGCTTCGCGATGCCTTGAGTGGAATCGGTAAGGCTTTTTACTTTCTTTATGCGTACCTAGCATTGTATTTCTGGAGTTTTTGCTTCAGTCACGAGCAGCACGTGCTTGGGCACATCATGCTTACGTTAGGACAGCACGGATGACCCTGTACTTTTCAGTGTATGGGCTGCTATTAGTTAAAACTCATTCAATTTGAAGAGTGAATCTGATACGGCCAGTTAAAGTTGCCGAAAACAACTTTTCAGTTCAGGCGGCTGATTTTGCAGTTACACTGAATAGCTTTTCAATTTTGGCGTTCTTTGTCGTCGCTTGATGTCAGTGTCACTCTTCGTCACTCTTCAGCTACGTTTTAACTAAGATGACACTGAGTCAAAAATCCTAAGGTCTCTCCAATCCGACCAGAAGTTCAATGCCGGTGACAGACCCGGTACGCGACGTAGGGCCTCCCTTGTCGCCAAAATTGTAAACGACAGTGGCAGTGTCAGCGATACCGCTTTCAAATTCACTACGAAAGTTTTGTCCGAAAAGCCTCACGCCTTTCAAGAGCAACGGTGATCTCAGGCCGGGCATCTCAGTCAAGTCAGTGTGGTACATGTATAAGCAGTAAAGAAATTCAATAATGATGCAGCGAGATAAACTGCAGATGTTACAATGTACAGCCACCATGGCCAAGGTCATGCAGGTGTGATCTGCGTTTTGTTATCCGCATGATGCAAGATAACACATAACAGTGAAGACCGTGAGATAAACGTGTCTGGTTAGGGTGCATGTGAATTTCCTGCCGGTAATCTTTGTGCAAACTCAAGGATCAGGGATCTCGCAATACATGTACATGTATTTTCCTTGTAGGGACTTGGACCGACTCTTTCCTGCCCCAGCCCCTACGTATACTCCCCACCCCTAGTCAACTGACTTCGCCCCAACCGGCCCGGCAGGCAAACACCTTCCAAATACTTCCTAAGTCTGGTTATCAGCCGTCGGTGTGCTGTGCTCTCTAGGCTCACCGGCAAATACAGTCCAGTACGGAACAGTTAAAATAGGCGTCAGCCGGCATTAGTCACACATCGTGAAATTGAATACATGTGTCATTTAAAACACGCCTGTCAGGACCGTCTGCTACAGCTTTGTGTCTGTGTGCGTGTCAGTGTGCCGGGCAGCTCTGTGTGTGTGTGTGTGTGTGTGTGTGTGTGTGTGTGCCGGGCAGCTGTGTGTGTGTGTGTGTGTGTGTGTGTGTGTCAGTGTGCCAGGCAGCTCTGTGTGTGTGTGTGTGTGTCTGTGTGTGTCTGTGTGCGTGTCAGTGTGCCGGGCAGCTGTGTGTGTGTGTGTGTGTGTGTGTGTGTGTGTGTGTGTGTGTGTGTGTGTGTGTGTGTCAGTGTGCCGGGCAGCTCTGTGTGTGTGTGTGTGTGTGTGTGTGTGTGTGTGTGTGTGTGTGTCAGTGTGCCGGGCAGCTCTGTGTGTGTGTGTGTGTGTGTGTGTGTGTGTGTGTGTGTGTGTGTGTGTGTGAATCGATATAACACCAAGGCTGAAATGGTCACTTTCGTACAGTTTTTGCCGTAAGGTACACCGCGCACCACGGCGTCGCACGACAGCGACCACTTCGTCACCACCGGCTTCAGGGCCATCCGACAGTCCATGTCAGTTTCAACTCGGGTTTTGCAACTGAACGATAATCACACGGCGAGTTTGATTTGCTACCGCATTTCAAATTACCTTCAGTTTTCAATTAAAAGTCCAGTCAACTTTCGATTTAAACGATGCAAACGCCCCGAAACTGTCACGTCAGTGAATGATGGCCATTAGTCGACACGGCTGTGACTCGACTGTGAGTAGCAGGGTCTCAATCAGAGTCTTCAGCGTGTCTTCATGTTTAGTGTTCTGGTGCAGGCACTGACGAAGAGGCCGTCCTGCAGATACTGGGTAACCACACCACCGACCAGCGGCTGGAGATCGCCCAGGCCTTCAAGACGGCTTATGGCAAGGTACTGCTCTTCGGCTCTGACTCCCGGTCACTTCACAACATACGTCACGGACGGTCGTACTAAACTATGCCAGGTTATGCCAGGGACCTATGCGAGGTTATGCCGCCAGGGCATGCCTGGTCGCTTGAAATCACTCACATAATGAAAGGATGATGTGTGTGTGTGTGTGTGTGTGTGTGTGTGTGTGTGTGTGTGTGTGTGTGTGTGTGTGTGTGTGAAAGAGACCTTATATTTTGACCTGTCATGTCCTAGATGGTCTTACCAACCTACCCACATTGTCACAGTTCTGTAGGGTTCCTTTGACGTTTTGTGCAGAGAGAATATGTTTGTTACTGATATCAGCTATAAAAAGTAGGATGGTTTGGGTAGATGGGGCTTACATTGATGGTTTCTTTCATTGTGTTTTTGGTTTTGTTGTATGTTTAGCTGTTTTTTTTCCTGATCTTACATTCATATGATCAACTGCAACACAGAGACGTTCATTCAAGCTTCATTTTAAACACACTATCACAATGGTCGTGTGGTTGCGTGTGGTTTCCTTCGTTTTACAACCAGTGTGTGTCTGTCATCCAGGATCTTATTGATGACCTGAAGAGTGAACTGTCCGGGGACTTCGAGGACTTGTGCATAGCGCTGCTGACTCCACCCCGCGTCTACGATGCTCGTCAGATCCACGAGGCCATCTCAGTAAGTATAAGGAAGAAAACGCTGGTGAAAATTGTGACTACCTTTATGAGTATGGCGAAATCTTGTCAGTCAACTCTTTCTCACGGTTGTGGTGTTAGTAAAAAAAACAAAAACACACAAAAAAAACAGGAGTAGCCTCAATGGTCAGTGCAGGGGCGCCGGAAGATGTTGGGGGGGGAGGGGGGGGGCAGAATCTCAGAGGGGGGAACGTGGCCCGAAGAAAGTGAACAGCGGGGGGGGGGGGGGGGCGATCAGATGCTGCGCAGACTAAAAAACCTTTACGAACCAGGGAGCCACTGAAAAGAAGTACATTGCCCGAAAAAAGTGAAAAGCGGGGGGGGGGGGGGGGAATCAGAGGAGCGGACAGCCTTCGGTCTGCAAAAACAGTTCTCTGTTGGGTGGGATGAGGGAGAGAGCAGGAAGAGGGGTAGGGGAAAGGGGGGGGGCAAAACCATGGCTTTGCCCCCCCTCTTGCCATAGTCACCTGATTTTCCAGGGGGGGGGGGGCAAAAAGACACTCTTGCCCCCCCTGCTTGGGTACAGGGGGGGGGGGCAGCTGCCCCCCCCCCGCCCCCCCGGTTCCGGCGCCCCTGCAGTGTATTTATCACACTGGGAAATGAAGGAGAGACGACTCAGTGTAACAGACATACAGTCCTTGCGGTAAATAATCCATGAGTATGATGAAATCCGTCAACAGGTTGTAGGCCTTTTCTGAAGACAGTGACGGTAGGAACATAGAAGCAAGAGGGCGCTCAGTTTTTGTTGCTGGATAACGAAGAGTGAGTATTGCAGGGCCGGATGTACAGCACTGCTAAAAGCAATGGAGGTGACTCTGGTGTTTCTTGTCCACAGGGAGCCGGCACAGATGAAACGACCTTGGTGGAGATCATGGTTACCCGTAGCAACGATGAGATCAATCAGATCAAGGAGGAATACCAGAAAGGTCTGTAGAATCCCAGTGGCATCCCATAACATGGTGGTACATGGTAACCCTGTAATGAGTAATTCTGATCAGGTCAACAATCATTTCAAACAGCAAGGTATCAGTGTTTAGTACATGTATAGTGCTCAGTGCATAGCCTTTTTTTTGAGGGGAAGTGGTGTTGAGGGATGGGGGATTGCTTTCACAATTTTAGCTTCTGTTAGTATTTTTACCGATCAGTTTCCTTTCCCTCACCCTCTCTGATATTTCTGTGCCAGGACTTGTAGATTCAGAATAGGCACTAAACAAAAACATCCACCTCAGCCGTGAGGTAGTCTGTGCATTGTCCCTAACCTGTTCTGTCCACCAAAAGCATGTGAATTTTAGATTTAGTTCCAAGATTGCATCTAAGAATAACATCACGTTCCTTTCAAGCACGTTTCTCTCCCATGCAGCATCCAGATCCAGCATCCAGATTCCATTTCGTTTTGTCATTCATTAGTGTCAGTATTGAATATGCATGTATTCACATGCTTCATCAGTTGGCAAAACCTGTGTCCACAGAGTTCGAGAATGACCTAGAGAGTGACCTTCAGGGCGACACAAGCGGGTACTTCGGGCGGCTGATGGTGTCACTGTGTTGTGCGGGCCGAGAGTCGGACGAGTGGCAGTGGGCGGACGAGGACAAGGCTGCGGAGGACGCCCAGAAATTTTATGAAGTAAGTTGTCCCCTGAACAGCACCGTCACCTGTTATGTTGGTTAGGCAAGCTGCAGAGGATGCCAACATAATCAGTCAGGGATTCACATCCGAGTCGGACCTATTAATTTCCAAAATGTCCGATTGTTTTGGGGAGATTCAGGACAAATGTCCGATTACATTGACGACAGAAGCGGACAATGTCCAATTCTTTTTTCGCAAGGCCGGACACAGCATTGCGCAAACCGCGGACGGTTCCGCCGAAAAAAAAAAAATCGGGGAAAAAAAAAAATTCCGTGAACGGTACGGTCTAGGCAATACAGCGAGTTCGTGTGGCCCACCCCCTACTGTGCACGCATGACCGCGGACCCCCGAAGCACCACTGCAGCTATGCGGGTAGTGATCACCTCATCAACCAGGTCCGACGTCCGACCCTTCACACCTGTCAAATCAGTTGAAATCACTGACCATTGTTTTCACAAGACAGTTGAAGACACGCGATCACGCGTATGTCGGTGCGTGTGAACGTGTTTCTTTGTGTGTCAGTGTGTGTGAGCGAATTAAGGCGGATATTTGATAGGTTAAGGTATGGTGTGGTTACTACTCCCCCTTGTTTTCGTGTTTGACAATAATGACTGAAACGGAAACTGCGAATTCAGCCGGACTAAACTCAGTGATTTGACACTTAGCAAATCGGCAGCGCCGGGATGTCTGTGTACGTCGTTAGGACGTGTGTGTGTGTGTATGTGTGTGTGTGTGTGTGTGTGCCATCCTGAGGGTGAGAGAAAGGGAGAGACTGTGATGCCGCTGGGAATTCAACCGGACTAAACTCGGTGATTTGACAGCAAACCGGCAACGCCGGGATGTCAGTGTACGTCGTTTGGACATGTTATCCGTCGCGCAAATTTAGGTAAAGCCGCACAATCAGAATCTTGATTGCTGAAAGACTCCACAGAAACACCAGACTCTGCTACTGAGTCACAATTATGCATGTACCAATTATGTCATGATCTCTACGGTTTGACACGCGGTCCCGGGGAGTGGTCCGGACACCACCGTGAGTGTCTGTGACTTGGGCGACCAACTCAGTTACCACTTACCAAGTGAGGCTCTACTGTAGAACAAAAATCTGTTTCAGAGATGTAAATCAGTGTCATGGCTTATCTGAAGTTGAGAGTAGTCTGAATGATACATGAGTGACCTCAAGCATTGTCATTGTGGGGACATGCTCTTTCAAGGGTTGTGTGAAACTGAATGAAGACCACAAAAACAAAGTTGTTTGATGGTATGATAAAACAACAACAAAAAATAGCATATCTTTTCTGAATTTTTTTCATCCCAGATTGTGCGCAGTTTTGCCGCCGGCAGTCAGAATGCACCAGACTGCACAGATTTTAATCTAGATTTTACAAATTTTCCCGGGGACACCCCTAGGTAGGGCGCCTTCGGCGCTACACAGTTGTGGCTTTACTACTCCTCTCAAAATTTTCCTCTTTTTTCATGCTGGATCATTTCTACCCCTGAATAAAAGATTGGAAAACACGGAATGTCCTATTGTTTTTTATTTTTCAGGACAAATGTCCTATTGTTTTGGTTGAGACCAGGACATTTGTCCTATTGAACCCAAAATGGATGTGAATCCCTGTAATCTAGGTTATTCCTGAAAATCGCTGCATAGTTGATGTTTCAAGGGCTGCCCGAGCTACGTGTGGTCAGTCTGTGATGAGGGGAGCCGGGGTGGCCAAATGGTAGAGCGTTGGACTTCCAATGCTTGGCCGGGTCGTCAGTTCGAATCCCGGTTGGGGCCAAATATTTGTGCTGGCTTTTTCATCGTTGCCCCGTCTTTGATATCACCCACATGTGGTGGAAAAGGACGTCAAACTCCTAAACACCCACCCAGTCTGTGATGAATGGGTCGATAGATCTTTGAGTTCAGAGCAGAAAGAAAGTGCTGAAAAGAAAGAAACAAACAGAAACCCCTTTCTTAGTCTGTGTATGTAATTGCATACCTGAGAATATACATACTCATCAACAGTGGGTTCTTCCACACAGGCAGGCGAAGCGAAATGGGGGACTGAAGAAGCCGAGCTGAACGCCATCTTGTGCCTGACGTCACCCGGCCAACTGAGAAAGACGATCGAGAAGTTTGAGGAGCTGACGGGCGGTACTATGGAGGAATCCATCAGAAGCGAGTGCAGCGGCGCTCTGCAGGAGGGCTACCTTGCCATCGGTATGGTTATCAGGCTCGCACACATTTATGTTTTTCTCTTCCACGCACCGGCGGCGTGCAAATTATTTCATTCAGTTTACAAGGGGTGGGTGGGTGTTTGGGTGTTTAACGTCCTTTTCCACCACATAAGGGTGATATCAAAAGACGGGGCAGCGAGAAAAAGGCCAGCACAAATATTTGGCCCCAGTCGGAATTCATTCAGTTTACAAGGTGTACTGTATTAAGGTATAACGTTGAACCGAATAACTTTATTCAGGTCGGGTCACTTACTGCAGGAATGTATTCACTAGGAACAGTGAGGAAGAGCATAATTGTGTCTTCGGATTTATACAGGTACGGTTGTGGTTAAGCAGAGGAGCATAGACGCGATGTGCAGCTTCAAGTCCAAATTCATCCCAGTTCTTGAGAATCCCTTGTGTATAATTGTAAATGTCAGAAAACAACTTAGGCGCTGCTCAGTTCAAGAACGGTTGATGATAGTGGCTGATTTTGGAGTCAGTGCTCTGTGTGCTGTTGGGTTCTAGGTATGTAGCTTCTCATAATCATACGATAATGTTTTCAGTGGAGAGTGTGAAGTCTAAACCGAGATACTTCGCCAGACGACTTCACGAGTGCATGAGCGGACTGGGCACCAGTGACACAGACCTCATCCGCATCATCGTCTCCAGATCCGAGGTATACATAAGTTGTTTGCATGGGGAGGTAGAGATATAGGAACTTGCAATGGTGTCTTCTTTGTGTCTGTGTGGAGGGGGAGGCCAGTGCGACGTGTATACCAGTCTCTTTGCCCGCCAGTGATCAATGTGGCGACCTCTTACAAAGTGAAATGTGATGCGATCGAAGATGGCAAAAACTTTTTCCCAAGCACGTGAAGTACACTAGAGTCAAACCTGTTTGTTCAGCAGTCACCATCCTAACGAGCCTTCCCCCATGACTGATATCTTAACATAGACAAGATCTGACAGTAATGTCTAGCATCACTATAGGGAAGGCCACCAGTTTCCAAGCTGCTGGTTATGGTCTTCAGGGTAAAATAGGGTAAGGTGATCACCTGTCCGAGAATTTCCAGATCTCTACTGAAGAACCGTTCACATTAGGCAGGTTTGATTATACCAGAGTGAAATATCACATAATTCGCATAATTATGCCAGTTTACAAATGATGGTGTGTGCTTTCATTCATTGTTTCCCTTAGAATACCTACAATTTTGACAGGTACATCATAATTATGCAGTACACTTCCCAGATATGATCAAATTACCTTGACCTTTGCTGTTTGCAGATTGACCTTGAGGAGATCAAGGAGGAGTTTGAGACCATGTATGAGAGACCTCTGACAGAGGCCATAGAAAGTGAATGTGGCGGGGACTATAAACGGTTGCTGCTGGCTATCATCAACCCACCAGCCTAACCTGCATCCTAACTGTGCACCCCATAGACACTTTGTTCAGCTTTAGGCTACATGTCCTGCCATCACGAACTTAGGTTCTGCCAGTCATGTTTCCATAACAATGACCTCCAGCCACCGCCTTGACCTGCATGAGGATTATGAATAGAAATTAGCTTTGAAAGCAGTTTTGCATCAATGTCATTGAATAGGTTGTTATGGTCTACCTTTAGGGTCAAGTGCAGACCAGAGCAATGACAATGTTGTTCTTTTCACCCAAGGCACAAACCAGAAAGGTCTATCTATAAATGTAATGCCTGTAATTTCTACAAATTTTCAATTTTCTACAAATCGCCAGACCACCTTTGCTTTTCAGTCTTAAAACTTTTTTTGAGGGAACATTGTTGTTACATTCCTACTGCATTTAAGTTTAAGAAATGTAATACACTATGACTCTTTGACATTTTTGCTTGTTATCACAAACTTTGTTAGGGTTTTATAAACATGGTCAGCCGGGGGTGTTGCATTGTGTAAAAAATATTAACTTATCTATCATTGTTGTTGGTATTATCATTGTAATCACCTAAATATGAACATCTACCGATACATTGTTGGTTTTTTTCTGATGCAAGTTCTGGTGATTTGTAAAAATCATGTGAAGGACAGAGCAAAAGCTGTGACTACTTTTTTTAACCCACAAACTTTTTTTTGAAATGCTAATAGAGGCTTTTTCTTCATGTCGAAGTTCCCATGCACACCGCAATGCAAAGAAAGTGACCAGCTATCAAAAAGCCCAGTCATGCAGAGTCTTTCAAAAATCTATAGTGTTTAACAAACCAAGCTTTTTGTCAGCTGCACAAGTATGTACATGTACAAGAAAGTTGGCAGAGAATAATTATGAATCGGAATACAGTATTGACAGAACTGCTCGACACACTGATGTTGCACTATCCACCAGCCATTGTTAATTTTACATTGTGATCAAATGCTTAGGGTTCGAGTCTTCAGCTTTTTACGTGTATTTCTCTTCCTTGTTCTTAGCATCGCTGCGATTGTGTGCTTCCTGAACAATTTTATAGGGGTTGCTCCTTCTGTAAGTCACAGGATGATCTGTACTATTCTTACAATTTTGTCCATTTTTATGACTCCTTTTGCTTTGTTTCTAGTTCATAAAACAGCTTAGTCTACTGGTGCAAGATGCTGAATGATCAACTTAATTTGGTGTTTAGTGTTTCTTGAATCAAATTAAATTTACCCTTTTTCACCAGTGGTCTGCATCCTTTCTGTGGAATATTTGTCAGGAGCGCTGTATTCGTATAGATGATTGCTGAGTGCACGGATAATGTAATTGGACACGGTATCAACAAAGGGCATTAAACACACTATTTCCACGTTCATTAGGCTTCACAGAAGCCAACGTATGTTTGGAACAGTTTCGCTTGCGAGTGAGACTGCACGCTCCAAATAGTCTATGATTAGTACAGCTCTGAATGCAAGAACAGAGCAGCCTACAGACTCTGTAATTTGACGAAAATTCAAATTCTCCTGCTCCGCGGCTGACCGTGCCGCACACCAAAGGGCCTACTCCTTCAGTCCTTGATATTTCCTTAACGGCATGAGGCCTTATGTTGAGCGAGTGCCAGCCTTTGAGATCATATACCGTCACTGTACAGGTGTAAGTGGTACAATGCCAGAAATCTTTTAAAAAAGACAGAAAAGGGCCTTTGCAGTGACTAGATCCTCTGATGAAAAACTTCTCAAAGTTCCTCTGCGGAATATGAAAACTATCGGCGAACGCGCGTTCAGCTACCTCGCCCCGACAATCTGGAACTCACTGCCTTCTGCCCTCTGTGATGTCCCCACACTGTCAGCCTTTAAGTCACAGCTCAAAACATACCTGTTCCGTTAGGCCTTTCCATAGATAATTGGGTCCCCCTGTCCATGTTCATGTGTGTGTGTGTGTGTGTGTGTGTGTGTGGTGTGGTGTGTGCGCTCTGAGTCTGCTTTTCAGAGACGGGCGCCTTATAAATATGATGTATTATTATTATTATTAGATGCCAGCTGACACTGAGGGGAAAAAATGCAACTCTAACAGAGAATAAATAGAGGAGAGAGCGAGAGACGTAGCATACACATCGACTATGAACACATTCTGCACAGATCTGTATGTATAACTGTATTCTTGTCTTATCTACCCATTTCCTAACAAGTCCTGTCTACCTGCAGGGTAGCATGAAAGCAGTTTTGCATGAAGGCGGTGAACGGCAGATCCAAAAACTATTTATTTCATTACTTGTATCCAGAAATTCCCAAACTCAGCGACGTCTACCTCCCATACGGTTGTAAATCCTTACTAAAAATGTATAGTGCAAAGCAGTATCATGATGGCAATAGATGTCATTCACAAGAATTCTGCCACAACCTGTAAAATTCTTTCACCAGGGAATATCTGAAAGTCATTGTAAAAAATATCAGGTTTTAAGATTATTCAGCTGGGGAACTGCCGAGGAAAAAAAGACTGAAACCTAGGCTGGGGTTCAGAGGCAGCACCCTGCTGGGGGACCACGGGGCAATGCCCCACTTCACAAAAACAATTTTAGCATTTTTAAAGGCACTTAGTTGCTTCTCCTGGCACCCACAAGTAAACCACTGCCTTGGTACTGACACAAGTCTTTAAAAAAAAGTTAGACTGCTGTTCCGTATGGCACTGCATGTATCATGATACATTACTGCGTGTGCAACCTCCCCCCGCCCCCAGTCTTTCCTTTGGCTGAAATGTAGATTTTTTTGGCTGAAAGTATAAGAAATTTGGCTGAAAATTGCCAAATGACTGAAAATTCCCCAGCCTGATTATTACCTACATGGAAACTGGTGTCGGTGAGCAGCTCAAGCAAATTCCTTTTTAAATCCAAGCCCACACTTTATCAGGTTTCGGACTGTCACTTTCAATGATATAAACAGCTTTTTTTAAAAGACAGTTATAACTTTGGAAACTGGTGTATCAGTACACAGCTCAAGCATAATCCTTCTTCAGCCAAGCCTGCAGCACTAAAACAAAGCAGAAGCCAACACAATGAGGTTCATTATGAAATAAGATGTATAATTTATTCACAAATACTGTATATAAAAATAAAAAATATACAGTTAAAGACGCTTACTGAAAAGACCTAAGTGAGCTGAGCTAAATCTGTCAAGACTACAGTACAGCTTCAATGATCAATGATCAAGCAAGCGAAGGGCGCCCACTAGTCCAGCTACGGTTTCCTTTTAACAAATCCAGAAAAATAATTACACTCCAGGACAGAGAAATATTTAACTCAACCGCACCAACACCTTGACAAGCAGTAAAAAGCATATTAAATCAAATTCCTTCACACGACATGGGGAAAACAAAACAAAGCGCTCATGATTTTTTTTTTAACCCTACCTCCCAGGGGAAAACGCACAGAAGTTTGACGGGGGAAATTACTTTTGGCAACACACTCGAAAGAAAAATATGGCATCTCCCAGAAACACGACTTTCCCAACTTCATGATCCCTGAACACATACTGCATTTCCTATTTAGCCCATTTGAAGCTTACATGGCAGGGCCGGATCAAGGGGTATAGAAGGGGGGGGTTCCAAAATTTTTTGGGGGGGTTTGGGGGTCTCCCCCAATGGGGGTGCAGGGGGCATCAGGACAGCTTGAAAGCCTATGTCTAAGCTGTTTATCAAGGTTTGTAGACAAGATTGTAATCTTTTCTGTTATCGGCATCGGATGGGTGCGCTCCGAGGGCGGAAGGGCGGGGGGGGGGGGGGGTACCACTTTTCTCATCGGATTTGACCATGAATAAATTTGGGTCCCGGCTGACATGGATTAAAAAAAAAAAAAAAAAAACGTCCATCTACAGGTACATGTCATTTGCAGGGGGGGGGGGGGGGGGGGTTCCAGAACCTGTGGAACCCCCCCCTGGATCCGGCCCTGCATGGGATTTGATCCATGAAAATTAGACAAAAAATGCAATGCTCACTCAAGTCCAGAACCAGCAAGAGAAGAAAACTGAATTTTGTCACCAAGTAAGGAAAGGAAGAGACAGAAAGTAGAAGAAAATGCTCCCAGCTATTCCACACCCTATCACATGGCGTATGCTTTCAGCCCAATCACACTCACTGGCTAGAAATGGTGAAAGTTTGACATACTGAACATCAGTCACAGAGTACAGCGTTACAGGTGGGAGTGCATTCAGCGTACTGGTGATTCACCCATCTGAAGTTATAAGCTCTGAACACTTTTAGTTTCCTTGGGTTTAGCAGTGGTAGGCCATGGTTAATGTATCGCGAAATGTCCATCTGGATGAAGGTTTTGTTTTTTAGCATTGCGTGCACATGCGTGTGCGTGTATGTGCGAGTGTGGTACAATGTACGTTTGCACTGCAAGATCATTAACGCTCACCCTTCCCTTATGAATGCATCTGCAATTTATGTGAACGCTGTCGCAGTTTAGGTGATCTGTGGAGTGCTGGGTAAGAGTGCACACGAATTAGTTTCACAGGGCAAGAGAACATTTTGCCCATGATGCCATTTTCTCCTGACACTGAGAAAGAGATTTCACAATAGCTGCAGAGAACACTCCGAATGCCATAAACAGATTCACACATCACCTACCCATGTTCTCGTGTGCCCCGGTTTCTCACATGAACTCTGTACTCTCCGACTTAAGTCCTTTTAAACTTGCAGCCAAGCACAACACACGGTCACACACAATGAGTAGGAACAGCATTGAAGTAATAGTGTACTGATGTATTATGGTATCATGAGAACTTCAGGCTATGACAGAGGATGTAGAGCACTATGTACAAAGTGACAAGCAAAATTCCACACTTCTTTTTTTCTGCATGTACACATGGTTAATTTGTCTACATTTCAAGAAATTACATACACATACTCAAGAATCTGCGGGGAAAAAAATCTCTATATTCTTATGTGTATGTACAATATATCTTGGACTAGCCAGGTTTAATAAAAGAGTCAACAAAACATAATGAACAGGTTGCTTCCTTGTTATCATCAATAAACAAAAACCTGGAATATATTCAATAGATGCAAAATAGGCATGTGTGATGTATGCTTTAACATGGAAATAGGAAAGGGACAGAGAGAGAAAGAGAGAGAGAGAGAGAGAGGATGGGAAAAATTACACAATCCCAGCAAAGCATCAACCAATGCCTAGACTGACCAAGCCAGGAGTGTAATAATTATGCATCAAAACTTGGCAGTACAAAGGGAAGCTATCACAATAGGGGAAATCACACACACGCATGATGCAAAAAATGAACCGCCTCTCTTGTCTTTCAACACCAACGGCTGTCTATATGAATCAGTGCACATGAAGCAGACTGTGTTGCTACTGGCTTGGTGCCTGTGCGTCCAGTACTGGTAATGCGATGCGAACCTCCAGACCCAAGCCGAATTTTTTGAGATAGCAAGCAAGATTTTGATTTCTAAAACTGACACTGAACTGAAACAATAACGGTTTAAAACAACTGAACAAAACAAACAAGAAAACAAAAACAAACAGCAATCACAACTACATGGTCTGACAAACAATGAAAACTTCTTTTTTTAAAGTTTTATGTATCAGTATATATGTCAAAGCACTCTCAATGAAAGTTTATCTTTCAAACTGTCAATGCCGTAATGACAGGAAACAAACAAAAACTTACACATCTTGGATTTGTGTAGAGGCCATCATTATTAACATCAACATCATAATCAGTAAAGTTTGTGGTAGCTGAACTGAGGAGCCATGATCATAGTAAGAAGAAAACCTGCATCTATAATTGTTCTCAAAAGAACATAAATAGTTCTGAGACCTATATTTACATTCTGATGTATGTATGTACACTACAATCAAGAGAGAGCGAGCGAGACAAGGCGAATCATGGGAAATTGTGAACATCACATGAATCTGCTTGTCCCCCCTTCCATCACACATCATTATTGTGTCACATTTCTGCTTATTTGAAAATCAAAAATCATTATCAGTTTATCAGTAGGCTTGCCCGCCCCGAGTTCCATTCCACACACACAAAAAACAAAAACCACAAAAGGAAACCAAAGTCAACAAGAATACTTCTAACTAAACAACCCGTCATACACATCAGCAATGGGGGAAAGGAAACATTATTCACTAAACTCATTCACTACCATTATCAAACCTCCATCTGTCTGAATGTCACCTGTTAGTAGAATCCACAGTGCAATCACAAACAAGAAGTCGCCTAATTTATTACCAGCTAAGTCCCCTGGTTTCAACATTATTTTTTTGTACAGCAGGTCAAACAACCACACAAGGTTCATCAGAGCACAGCCCTCTCGTGATGTGGTGGCATTTGACAGACACCATCCGAAGTGCACACAGAAAACACCCAAAAAACAAAAATGACAAAATGTTATTTAGCTGCCCCCACCGTCCTTCACAGCTTCTTCCCTGAGCGTGTTTCATCATGAATCTGGTCACTGCCCGCTTGCCCGCAGCCACATCTCCATGGTAACTGTGCCCAGCGGCAATGAGCCATCACCATGATAACACCGTGTGAGCTGAGGAAGGCAAAGTGCGAAAACTGGGTCTCTGTCACTGATTAGTGATAAAACTGCTTCTCTCTGCTAATGACACTAAGAAGCAAAATGTATCAGTGTGGATTTGGGGAGAGAGAGAGAAGAAGAAGAAAAAAAATAGACACTCGCACGCTGTCACTTGTGGTCACGCGAACAACTACCACGAAAGCTGATGGTGAAACTCCATCCTTCATTAAGAATGCACAGCAGCGGCTTCACTGATTAAGACCACAAAAAAATTCTAACTCTTGGGTACTTTAAGTTCAGTTTTTGTCACGCAAAAAATCAAGTCAAATTCATCACAATCGATCAAACAACTATGCAGAAAACTGTCCTGCTGGCTACGGCAGAAAGGGCACAGCCCTGCAAAGTTCACGTCCCAAAAAGGGAACAGTAACATGTCCAACTCGGGCTTTTCCATTTGTCTGTACACATGTGCTGGTGATAAATTCAAGCAGTCTCATCTATGCTCCTTGCCGCGTTTTCGTTTGCTGGAGGATGAGTCTGCATTATCTGCAACAGTACACATCACTCAATTAAAAGATCGTATACAACAGACTTTCATACTACACTGAGGGATGGCAAATACGCAACAAAGACAAAAAAAGAGAGAGAGCGAGAGACAAAAAACCCCAGAGCAAAATCAACAGGAATTGGAAAAAGTAATAATTCATAAATCATTAAATGGTTTAGCTCGAATGAAAATTGGTGTCCTGACCAAAGCTCTACACCAATACTTCAACATTCACCCACACTCAAAGAGTTCAGCCATCTACTTTACTGTTTACACCTGATCACAGCCACCAAGCCATTTGTCCTGGCTAGGACTACTGAAAAATGCATGCTATCATTTACTGACAAGACTGAAGCAGCTGCTCTTTTTCCTGTTCAGTCTGAAAAAGAACACAAAGTCAACACAGCGTTGGAACTTCTGTTGCAGTCTGAAATCACAGATTCAATCAGCTCTAGCCCCAGCCGCCCCCCCCAGTTCATGAATCTGTAGCAGTACCTTGTGTTGTGATTAGTAACTGAAACGTGCTTTTGTTGTAGAGTTCCAGGGCCTGGGAAACTTTTTTCTTTTTTTTACAGAATACAAGACGGTGGCCTCATCCACACAAGGAGTTAGCAGTGGTTTTGTCACAATACTCCTCTAATTCAAACACAAATCATTTCTGTACTCTTACTCCAGGGTATCAGACTAAAAAACAAGTTCCTACGGAGTGCTGACTTCAAATTTGAGCAAATGCCTGCCTTTAGTTCTCAGTCGCGTGGAGCGTTTTGACCCGGATGTGCTGGCTTCATTCCCTTCTTCCTTCTGTCCCGATGCTGGCTGAGAAGTAGGCTGTCCAGAAGAGGGTGTCAACTGGCTACCTGAAGCTGATGAAGTAGCATTAGCTGCAGCTGCAGCTGCAGGTGCTGCGTTGGGAGGTGTGGTCACGGCGCCGTCCTTGGTGGTGGTGTGGGAGGACTGGCTTCGGGTGCGACCTTGCAGCACAGGCGTGTCAAAGTACGCTGCAACAAAGGACCAGTATGAATTTAGACATTTTAACAGGTGAGAAAGAACACAAAACTTTTTATAACAAAACTTTTTTCTCTTTTTTAAATTTTTTTTCCCTACCCATTCCCCCCCCCCCCCTCCCCCCCTTTATTTTCTGATTCTGTGCTTAGCTGCATCTGGGTTTTGGGGTGGAATTAAGTATGCATTAATGCACATGTGACATGGCTTTAGACCCTCAGAATCAGATCTCTGAATGGAACAGAGACGCCATAAAGAAAATTATCTTGTTTTACTGCTCTTGTGAACAGATGAAGTCATAACAGTCTAACAGTCACATCTTCTCAAAACATAAAGTCAAAATGTACCTACAGAGAGGAATATCCTAACTCTTTCACACAGCATGCATACATTACATCACACCAGAAAGGATGCTCCAGGAAAAGCTAGTGATCAATATTTCAAGGCCGCAAGTCCCTGTTTGGAGAGGGTGTAGGAAAACAAAGGGGGGAAATTTCATCGTGCAGCATCTGCATCACTTACAATCGCTCACAGTCACACAGGACAGAGGGCAATTTAATTATTCCGCAAGTGCAACCATGAATTCTCAGATACCAGCCTTTCACTAGAGCACCTGTGACAACACTCATCAAAACTCTGCACAAGGGAATGTAATCCTTCATGCATGCTTACACTGACTGAGCGACTTCTCTGGCACGTAGACGTAGTAGGTCCGGCGTTTCCCCGAGGCCGCTGCTTGCTTCTTGGCAATCTCCTCCGGTGTGGCCTCAATGATGTTGCGCTCGTGGTGATGGGATGAGTCTTTGGAGCCACCCTTCTCTTTGTCTTTCTCCGTCTCCTCTGTGGCGCTGGTGGTACGCTTCCCCTCTCGCTGCAGCTTGGGTGGCTGATCAGAAGCTGTTGTGCTTGTTGCTGCCCTGCCACCATCCCTGTCTGAACTCTTGTCTCTGCTGTTTCCAACTCCGCTCCCACTTTCTGTGCTGATTTTCTGAGGTGGTTCGCTAGAATCTGACTCGCTCTGGGTTGACTTCCGTTTGCGGGTGATTCGCCTACTTCTGGTGGAGTCTTCACTCGACAGTTCTGGCATGCTTTGAGAAACGGGTTGGCTGGAGCTGGGTTTGGGGGCAGACGGCGCGCTCACTTCACTGGGAGCAGCGTCTAAATTTGCAGAGTCTGACCCCATTTTCTGGGTCTTTGCAGCACTCTTCCCATCCTCATCATTTGCTTGTTTACTGTCAACTGCACTACTGTCCTCCGCTGTGGGTTGACTGCTGGAGTTTTTCACAACAGAAGCTGCCGGTTCAGCAGCGGTGGAAACAGCAGTGGAAACTGTTTCACTGGGCAAGTCTGTCCGCGAACTAGAGACTGTGGTTGCTGTTGAACTGGCTGACGGCATCTCAGTCCTATCAGGATTGACACGATCAGTGTGGGCGGGCTCAGCTGAGTGGCTGGCTGTTGCTGCCTGAGGAGGGTGCTCTCGTTTGGTCAGCTCCTGTGGAACTGGTGTGAGTGGTGGGGGAGGTGGGGTGGCGGATGGCACAACTGTGGGTATCAGTGGGGGAGGTGGAGGCTGCAGCTGGGGTGGTTTCTCCGAAGAGGTGGGCTGCACGCTTTGCATACCTTCCGAGCTGACCTCTGCCTCATGAACAACACTGGGTGAACCTCCCACGTCAGAATTTCTGCCACCAGTCTCTCCTGCCTGACCTACAGCACTCTCAGTTTCTGTAGCACTCGCTGCGGATGACTGTTTTGAAGCTACAGTCAATACTGATCCTTTAGCCAGCGAATCAACACCATTCTCTACCTGCACTGGCTCATCACCAAGTTCTTTGTTAGTGCCACTGCATGCAGCAGGCGGTGTTGGTCGTGTGACCGACACTGCTGCTGTTGTTGCAGGCACTGCACTCTCTGGGCCCTCAGGTTTGTTGTGATGGGTGGTCACAGTCCTAGACACAACTTTACCAAGAGAGTCATCAGGCTCTGCAGTTTGTCCCTTTACCCCGGTCTCCCCCACCTCACTACTTTCCCTGCTGCCAGATGAGCTCTCAACTACTGTCATCGTTGCTGCCTGTGGTGCTATATCTCTAGCCACACTCTTGCTGGTCACCACTGATACGTGTTCACTTTCACTGGTCTTTGCTGAGCTAACGGTCCCTGCCACATGTCCGAGCACAACGCCGCTGCTGGGTTCAGCGGGCAGACTTGCAACCTTCTGATGTGTGACAGTCACGGTGGAGGCTACCGGCCCCGGTTCTGTGTGTGGTTTCACAGCAGAAGCTGTGGACATTGTGGAGGTAAGAACAGCAGTGGTGATTGTGGTGGTGATGGTGGGAGCAGAGGCCTGCCCTGCGGATGTCCGGGTGTTAGCGGTGAGATTACTGGGTGGGCACGACACAGCTGCAACGTTGGACGCCAAAGACGGGGCGCTTGAACTGGTTGCTATGACACACGACGGCGAACTGGAAGTGTGCAATGATGATGCAGCACATGACACAGATGTTGAATGTGTCGAGACAGCAGCCAGGGAAACTGGTGCTGCCGTAACAGTCAACCGAGGCGGCAACCCACTGTCCGCACTGTGCCTCATGGGCAGGTTATTGCACACTGTCACATGCTGTCCTGGAGAGGGTCTGGGAACATGACCGGGCAGGCGGAGCACCGGGGGCAGACTGTGACCAGCACCACTCACACCCTCGTGACCTGCGCTCACTGCTAGACTAGAAGACACACTACTACTGACACTGCCCACAGCGGAACTGCGAGGAAGCTGTAATGACACAGGGATTGAAGAGACGTGGGCAGTGGAGACTGTGCTGCTGGTAGAGTGCGGGTTCTGCACTCCCTGCATGGAATGGCTGCGTGGCGGGTGCTGAAGTCTTGGTGGGAGTGTGTCATGAGAAAGAGATGACGCTGCAGCTGAGGAGATGAGTGATGAACTACTCGCCACCACACTTTGGTGGGTCGATGTCAGGAGATGAGTGGTGGCCGCAAACGTTGAGGCTGTAGGGAAATGCACTGCTCCCCCCACCGTGGTGTGAAGCTCAGGCCGGGGCACTGGAGATGAGTAACACGGAGCACTCACAAACGACGACACAGGTTGGTTATACATGCTTGCTGCAGCCGGATGATGGGGCGCACTGACAGGGTACGAGGAGGACAGGGTGTATGGGGCAGTGACCATGTGTGATGTGGGCTGCACATTGGACAGAACATGGGGCGTGGACGAGAGGGTGGAGTTCGCGCAGCAAGTGACGCTGGCGCTACTACACACATCCTGCATAGTGTGGGCAGGATGGGAGGAAGGCAGGTATCCAACAGGACCTCCGACACTCGATGCTGCAGTGCTGCTATTTATCACAAACCCAGCCTGACTCATGGCCGTCTTGTCGTACGACAACATCCTCGACACCGTCACAGCTGTGCTGACACCTGGTGACCTGGCACCACCTTGGCTCGCTCGACCAGGGGAGGAGGCCCCATTGGAGTTGTGGCGGGAACTGCTTGTGCCTGGAGACTTGCAGGCTCGGGCCTGGGGCAAGGAGTTTTCTGTGGCTGGCAGAGGTTTCACCAAGCGCTGCACAGACTCTGTGAGGCGACGAGGCAGAGGCAGCCCCGGTGCATAGATGTGGTTCAGCATGTTCACATTGACGGGTGACGACCGCTTGGAGTAGATGCTCGTGATGTTGGAGCCCGCCCGAGCATCTGTGCTCACCCCGCCGACTCCGCCTCCGTTGGTAGCACTGTGGCGCACGTCGGCTTCTAAGAACCCCGTCAAGCCCCTCTCTCCACCAAGGACAAGGTCATCGTTCTCGAACACGGGAGAGTGGGGAGTGTCGTTGCTGACATTCTCATGGGCGTGATACAGGTGCTGGGTGGCCTCCAGTATGTCCATATCGCTGGCGTCCCTTGCAGAAGCAGCTATCAACTCAGGAGGCATGCTGCCAGGGTCAAGGCCACTGGGTTTAGCTGCTTCTGCACTGCTTGAGGCAGCAGCACTTGTACTCAGCCGGGCCATCCGCTGCTTGACAGCATTAGACAGCACACCTTTTTCTGCAACACACCCACACAAACCCATTTAATTCTCCTGAAACTTCAAAAGTTTAAAACTTATTTTTGTTCTAAAAATCATCCTGGGATGGCAGGTTAGCAGTCAATATCGTTATGAAAAAGAAAACCGATTTACTGTTGAAGAATTCTATAATAGTATTTGTAACTACAGGCGTGCAGTATTCTACTTTCAAATTTCATCCATAAAATCAAAATCACATGCACAAAACTGCCTACTGCACACCAAAATGTTTCCTGCATCTCGCTTCAAAGAAAAACAAAAAAACAAGGAAATCACTTGTGTGAACTCTTCAGCATGGGTGAAAGTTAGCAATTCTGAAAATACTGAAACATCTTTCCTAAGGCCAGGGTCCAGGGGCTGTCTTAAAAAAAGCTAAATGCTTTTAATGTGCAAAGATCGCATGGATGCAAGAAAGCCTTTGGGAAATTTTGGTACGTGTACGCCCAAGTCAGACAGTCATCATATGCATATTTTTGTAACTAAAACGTCGAGTCTGCCCCTAAGAAATGATCCGCGTTGTATTTTTCTCTAAGCTAGTTTAATTTTCCGATAAAAACAAATCCTTTTTAAATGCTTCATCAGCACGAGGATTGTATGGATGCATGATGTGACAGAACCGCAAAATGGCGATGGCACTTCTGGTTGTCAACGCTTTTGATTGCCTGACTGACGAGATCGAAAGACAGCCACTGGCCAAACGGGTTTTCTTCTCATCCATTTTCATCCACGTGATTTTGCGAAACAAAATATGACACAGAAAACTTTTTTTCCCCCTGGGGTTTTTTTGTTTTAAAACACAGATTCCGTATTTTGGGGTGAGAAAAATATGGTGTCTGTGCCCTACACTTAAGACTTTCACCCTTGCTCTTCAGTCATACTGCTGTTGGTATCCTACATGGACGCTTACCAGAGGTTGCTGTTGTTGTTAATGACGCATTATGGTCATGTTCAGGCTTGTTTTGCCGCTCTGCTGCTGCTGATGACAATGGAGCTGAATTGTGCGCCACTGAATCACCATGGCTGTACTTTGCCACAGCAGAAGCGGTGGTGACACAAGCCGCCGCTGCATGAGTAACTGATGTCACAATGGCCGGTGATGCAGAAACGCCAGGAAGCGAGACAACTGCGGCCGCACTGGGAGCACCACCGTCACCATGGGAGTTGACCACCAGTGAATTACTGTGCGTCAACACTTGACTGTGGCTATGTGGTGCAACAAGCGGATCCCGGTGAGGTGGTTGGCCAGGGCTACTAGCTTTGGCAGGTCCATGTGGCGCAGTGAGGGCTGTGGGTTGATTCGGGCTGTACGACCTGACTGGCCCATTCTGGTGCACGGCTGTCACCTACAATCCACAGTAAAGAAATTATGGATTAGGGCAGGGGCCATCATTTTCAGAGTGTGAACACCATGCATGGAACCAAAGCTGCAAATACTTTTCAATGCCAGATAAGTTACAATAAAACGTTTTGAACAATGACACCCAAGTAAACAAACTGCCACTGAGCGTCAAATTCTATTTGCATTTCAAAGCTCATAAATCTTTGGTAGACCATGAATGTAATGTAACACCAGAATCCAACTCTTTTTTTTTTCTTTTTTATTTCTTTTTTAAACTAAGCAAGTAGCGAAAGGTATGACTCAAAAGGGGAACAAGATCAGTAACTGGACGCTGCAATTCTCCCAAACACTGATGCAGCCACAGTTCTCTCCCTTGCAGCATCCAATTACTGACTTCCTTTGCTTCTACTTCAAGTCCAACTTTATTAGCAAAGCTAAAAAAAAGTAAAATAACTTCTTCTTTCATACACGTATGTTCAGTCTCTTACTCTCAGCATGGTTTATAATCTTCTGAGTTTTTCACTGCTACATTACACAGAAATCACCAGCTGCCTGACACCTCACTTTCACAAAAAAATTAGTGGGAAGTGAAGATCTATGCTATCCTACCTGACAGTTGGCAATCCCTTTGCTCTTTGATGCTGTGGACTGTTGAGGCTGCTGGGACGCCGACACTGTGGCGACAGTGGAGACCGCACGTGACAAAGGCAGAGCAGCGCTGGACTCCTTGCCAGTCAGCATGGCCATGGTTGACGACTTCACCAAATGTGACATGCTGTGCATGGGGTCTTCACTCAGCATCTTGACACCTGCAAAAAAAAAAGGAAAACAGTGAGACAGTATAGTCAAATCCACAAGCAGGAGCAGGTCTATACGACTATAGATTGCGTTGCATGCTTCACCTTTTCATGTGTTCAATCAATGTAAAGTACTGGTCAAGAGACCGGCAGAGAGAAAGAGAGAGCGCTCTACTAGCACTACAAAAGAACAGCCCAAACACAGAGTGACACACACACATAAAACTCACACACACAATCATTTTGTAAAACTGACAAACAGTAGCCCATTATTTCAACTAATCTAGGGTGTCTTTTTGTTGTTGTTGTTTCTGGTGTAACCTCACCAACGGCGAAGTAATCACTGTGAAGACAAGACTGGTATTATAGTAGTAAGAGCAAGAAAACATGTTATTACCAGTGGCCAATGAGCTGGTGTCCTGCTGTGCAGAAAGATGAGCAATATCCTTCAGTACAGGCTGCTCCTTGATCTCCTTGTTGTAAATGTGGGCACTGTGCTCATTGACGTGAACGTAGCCCACTGTGATGGTGTTCGATTCCATGCTGCCTGGCGTCTCTGTCTTGCAGTTCACCGTTCCTTTACTGACCACAGATGCTGCTGGTTTGCCAGAGTTGCCTCCCTCTGCGGTGGTGGTGGTGGTGGTGGTGGTGGGGTCAGCTGTCACAGCGTTCGTGTGGTACTCCCCATCCCCAGGCTCTGATGGTGTATCATCAGATCGTTCTGATGCGCTGCCTAAACCAGAGTCATGATTGTATGTTTTAGTGCTGGAGCCGTCCAGCAAGGTGACTGTGGCCGCAGTACCATCTGCTATTCCATCTGGCCCTATGCCACTGTGGTTGGAATTGTCATCTCCTTCAGACAGAGCTTTGCTGCCAACAGGGCTGGCTGTGTTAATGCTGGTGGTGTCCGTGGAGTGTTGTGCCACAGCGCCTAGAGCTGAGGACAGCCTAGCAGGCGAAGAATTGAGCAAATTGAGCGTATCACTGGATGTGATGGTGGCGGATGTGGTGGGGATGGGAACAGAAGTACTAGTTGTCACCTCCTGTGAAGGAGTCGGGCCTCTGTCAGTGGCCGACACCGGCGGCCGGTGTAATGTGGATTCAGAGCGAGTCACTGGTGGGTGCTGCTCTTGAACAGACGTGGCACTGACTGTCCCATCACTGCCACCCGCGTTGTGAACATTATGCACAGAGTGTGGTCGGTGGGGTGTGGGTCTAACACTGGACTGGACGTGCAAAGGCATGGTATGGGGGTTTCCAGAATACACAGCAGGTACTGCACCTGTCCTTTGTGGAGAACTCACATCCTGTCCCATGGTGGTGCCTGTGCCTGCAGAGACAGTTTTCGGAGAGGTGTGAGAAGTGATTGGGCCGTTGACTGTCAGCTGACTCCTGATCAAGGCAGCAGGGGAAGCAGGAACCACTCCAGGAGGGGTTTGCCGATGTCCATTGGCTGTGGAATCGGACAACGACAGGGCAGGAGTGCGTGATGCCGACTGAGTTGTTATGGACGGGTGCTGTGCATAGATTGGGGTTGCAGAACTTACTACTGGGGCAGACTGTGAAACCAACTCTTGTAATCGACCTATCAAACTGTCACTAGCCAGGCCATGGGCACGAGGTGGTGCCAAGCTTGCAGTTACAGAGGTTACTGCCGAATTTCTTTCTTGGCCCTCCCTGGCAGAGCTCAACACAGAAGTTGCTGTATGCCTCTCGTTCCTACCTGCACTTCCAGCAGGAACTGAGGGCAACACAGTATCCAACCTTAGAGGATCTGCCGCAGCAGCCCTCTCAATTACGGAGTCCAATGCTGCTGCGACGGATGGAACCACATTAGACGTGGAACTGAATCCACAAGCAATATCACTCATCACCAGGTTATCACTGATCGAAGGAGACTTCCGTGTTTTGTGCGGATCCTTTTTGCCAGGACTGAGATCTGTCAGCGAGTCTCTGGGCTCCAACTGCCCAGTGTAAGGATTTATGATGGCATCACTTGAATCAGCGTCACTCATTCTCTGCGACTCTGCCATGGCCGCGAGGGCAGCGCTGGCAGAGGGCGGACTCCTCACTCGCCGATCATCACCTACTCCACGATCAACAACAGGTGCAGCAACACTCGTGCTTCCTATACTGAGGCGCGGAGAAGGCAGAGGAAGGGGAGGGGACGTCGGCCTGTTCACCAGTGTGTTCATGTCTTCTGGCAATGGTCCTGTATCGTTCAGCACACTACTGAAAGGACCACCTGGATTCATGGGTAGCAAAGAGCCCAGGGCTGACTGCTCTCCCTCTCCTACACTAGTAGCTGTCACCTGCTTGTCTTTCTTTTTGCGCCGCCTTTTCCTGGGTTTTGGTGGCTCGTTGGGATCCAGGTTCTTGCTGTTGAGACCAGCACCACCAGCTAAAGGCTCCGTCTGCAGCAGGTTGACAAGCAAGGGACTGGAGGCCGTCACCTTCTTTCCTTGGCGCCCAACATTGTTCACCACACCAGCTGCATGTCCATGGGGGTAAGGTGGAGGGGGAGGAAGGCCGTGCATGTTGAAGCCAACAGCCGCTGTCTGAGGAAGAGCTGTGGCAAGGCTTTGCTGACCAGGTGCTGCCAGTCGCGAGCCCCGCCCACCAGGCCCTGGTGTGCCAGCACTGAATGCAGAAGAGTAGGCGCCAGCCCCCACCCCTGAAACCAGGCTGCCACCAGGGGTGAACTGAGATCTTTGCTGAAAGTTTGCCACCCCCGAAGGACCGGCCAGTATTTCACTACCGACACTGTTCAGACGAAAAGGTCCCGAGTCACAAGAGGGCGTTTTGAAAACGTCACTGCCAGGGCCGTTCATATCCGGCCCACCACCAGGACCAGCGCCGGTGGATGGGGCCAGTATGGAGTTGAAGAGTGATCCCTGCCGCAGGTACTCCTCTATGTTTTTGCGTGTCACCTCCATACTGCTGGGTCCAGGCGAACCCAGCTCATCCGACGAACTAGGCAATCCAGTATCGAACGCTGCTGCCCCGACAGTAGCGGAGGCCTGGGATGGTCCGGCTGTCGTGGCTTGTGCAGAGGCATCGTGCGTGCGAATGATGAGCTCAGCATGCTGGTTGTTTGGCGTGGCCAACGTGAGGGACACCAGGCGATCACCGTCGATCTGCACAGCAAGAACACCAAGGCGACGCAGACTGGCACTCCCCTGTTCGGCCAGCTGTTTGAGGCGCAGGGCTGCTTCGCGTGGGATGTTGAACGTCACACGCACACTGTTCCATGGCTCCACCTTCTTCAGGATCAGCGGCTTGTGAGTATCTGACAAAAACAAATACAATAATAAATCACTCACTTTGGTTTTACTGCAAATCAGGCAAGTACAACTGACTACATGGGAAGTATCACACAGTGAAAATAGATTGCAACTCTGACACCCTAACAGTTTTACTGTAGTAAAAGCGAAAAATTTGACCTCTGAGTTTGATGTGTCATTATCAGTTACAACAAAAGAGCTTCAAGACTTTGTCAACTTCTTCTGGCAGCTTATTACATTTACAGTATACTTCGTCTTCAAAGAATGACTGGAACGCAACAATACAAGAGAGGCAGGCTACAAGTACAACTTAAAACAGATGGCTACTGGTTAAATTTGATGTCAGCTATAGTAGTATTTTTATGCACAAAGTGAAAAAGAACTGCTAAGCCTGTTACACACCTCAAACTCAAAAGGATTAGCTTGTCAGGCAAAAAGCACATGTAGGTTTGCAGGTGGCCAATACACACAATGTTATTTATTTTTACTTTTTTCCCCAAAATTTCTCCTCCACCCAGTGATTCGCAATGACCTGACCACAACACTTACCAGCAAGGAGAAGGTCTTTGAGCTGCTGTCGGAAGCACTCAAGGCGACGTGGCAACTGAGGGTCGTGGAAATCACCCTCACAGGTGACCACTGTCTCGATGTAGTCCTCTTGAGGACCCATCACACATCTCCATCCAGCTCACACCTGCAACCACAACCAAGTTCACCTGATCTTAATATAATACAGCCTCTCCTTTCATCTCAAACAAAATTTTACGCTACAGGTTTAAAAGCAGTAAAACAACTGCACAATTGAAGTTTAACCAAAAAATCGTTTTCTGCGGACCACCCAATTTTATTTTATTTTTAACACAAACATTTTTTCAAGCAGCCTGCGCTACTCCAAGGCAGTGCAATCCAACCCACTACACATAATTGTTGTTTTGAACAAATACTCAAGAATATTATTACCGTAGCAGCCACGTGCTTTAGCACACAAACCACTTCTTATAGTTATACTACACTGCAGCTTATCTGTCAACATGACCTGACTCCACACACACAAAAAACTAAGAGCGGATAAATGACACTATGCCCATCTCTCTTGATCCCAGTGAGATTTCAGACCACATTCTCTGAAAGTCAGTCCAACAACTGGGACTGTGAATTCAAAATGTTACGAATACACTACCACTACCAGCAGTACCACTGTACAAAACTACATTCTCTGCCATTTTGCAATGCAGCTTCCTTTGCAAAACCATGTTTACGTTGACACTGAACCACTCAGTGACAGCAAGAGGACTTGCATCAAACTGGAAAATCTGGCTGTATGCTATGAGACCAAGGGAAACAACACACACATTATCTAACAAAAGGGAAATAAGTAATCTAAGTTGGCAAGTCTAATCGACTAGTGAGACGTGTGGAAAAAATGATTCACCCCACACTAACATACACGCATCTATTTTTATTATTACTCATTCTGAGTCAACAGCATCCCGGTATTGACTATTACTGTACTTAGTTAAAACATTTTTTCACTTTAATTACATCTTCACAGAACAAATCATGAATGCTAAACCACAGCACCCACGATGCTGCACTCAGAACCTAACAGATATTTTCAAAACTGTATTATAAAAACTTCCCCTCAATAAGACAGTTCACTTTCACTAGTTCCAGTGTAATGTAAATTACATGCAGACTGCCATTACTAGGCATTATAAGCTTGAGGCTCCCAAGACAAAGACCTTATAAAATCATGTGAAATGAACACGGAATGGGACGTAATGATTCTTAGGGTACCTGATGCATCCATTTTATTTTGTGAAATGTTCACTGCACCACAGGGCTTGAATGTGAAGCACTGGAACTGGTAGCATGTGGCTGCTAAGTGCTACTTTATACATACTCCACCCTGCTGTTCACTCCAGTGTAAAAAATACATTCCTCCCACTAGTCCCAGGTTTTAAAAAAAATTGTATGCCACCAGCCACAGTCAATTCTTCTTCATAAACACGCAAGTTTTTATGTGGACACATGACTTTCAGCTGAGCAAGTTCCCAAAATGATGGGAAAGATCAAAGACCTAAGGCATCCACTTTAATGATGAACGGTACTTGCAGGGTGCATTTCACCAGAATAAACTCAATGCGCCTATCACTCATCAACACTCATGCACATTTTACAAAGATGGACAGACGTACACTGATGAAACTGACAAGTTACACAGGAAACTTCTGGAAGGCTTTGTGAAATACAAACGTGTACAAATACAATATGAGCTTGACAAATTTATACAGTTGCTGACTCCAAGATAATAAATAAGAATAACTGCCCTTGAAGTCAGAAAACACACAGGTCAAAACCTGCAAATAAAAGCCCCTCCCCCCCCCCCCTTCCCAAAGAAAACGTGTACTGCATTTCAAATCTAGTCAAATTCCTCCTCAGACCCAAATCTGCATACCCACCAAACCAAGATGAGCCATACACCTTGCTGACAGTGTGTACCTAAGCCTGTTGCACACACATAATAGTTAATACACACACATACTCTCTCTCTCTCTCTCTGAGAAGACAATAGTACTGTCTTTTGCACACATGTACGTATTTATGTGTAAACACTAACACAACCAAGGGAAGGGGGGTGGGGGGAGGGGGCTATGGCATACTACGCTAATGAAGCATTTGCTACAGGAACCTTAACCCAAAAGCAAAAATGATAACTGAACAATTTGAGAGAGAGAGAGAGACAGAGAGAGAGAGAGCAAAGCATTTTTTTTTCTTTTAATGTGAGATCAGGAGCATCTGACACCTATAGATGCAAATATCAATTTGAAAAAGAAACTTATTCACACAGGAGAAACTCAAGTGAAAGGAAGTCCAAGTTGTCAAGATTCATTTTACACACAACCTAAACTACAAAATGCACTCTTATCAAGCCTCAGCTGTCAGCTTCAGTCATGTGTATAGATCATTTTGCTCTACGCATGGTTTTTGTTGGGTTTTTTTTTAGTGACTGGCCAAGCCAACAGGACGCACCACACGAGTCAGCAAGAGTTAATGTTCCTGTTACTCTAGACCTAACGCAACTCCTGAAGTGAAGTCATAAATTTCCAGAGAGATTTGTAAAACAACACAAACAAAAAATACACGGTGTACTGTTAGCGAAACACGTATGTCATACACCTGAGAGCTAAAGGAAGCACTGTATTCGAGAGCGAGGTGCAAATTATCATCGTTTCAACACGACTAATTAGCCCTCCTCTGCGTGCTCTAAAACCTAACACTCCCAGTGAAATGTCAGTCACGAACACTAAAGCATAACTCGTTTTTTTCACTAAAGAACAAAACAGAAACCACACAAAACACACGCAGAAGCACGACGAGAACAAAATGTATGGATCTGAAAACACAGGCAATAACCTTTTATGCCGATTCATATTGCAACGCAGAGGGCTCGAAACTGACAGCCATATTACGAAGCGGAGAGCAAATGGGTCAGTCAGCGGAAGAGCATGCTCTCCAAGTCAACAAGATTTTTTTCAGAATCCACGCATTCACATAGGCATACTTTACTAGCGCCAATAATTTAGACACACTTACGCTATGCGTGCATGCAAATATACGCGAACGTTCGGCAAAATGTGCCATAAATCCAGGAGAAAACCGAGATCACCAAGCTGGCAAATCGGCGATCCCAACCAAATCGCTCCTTCTGACACCGGCGCGTGCAACCTCAGAAATGCCGCAAATGTGAGCGGCGACGTCAGAGACGTGTCTCAAAGTTATCTCAATATGTTAATGCAATCTGACAACTGTCTACTTTACCTGTAAAGGTGTCAAAAATGCGTTAAAAAAGCCCATGTATCACAAACGCCATGGAACAATAACAAGTGCCGCCATTTGCAATGGACTAAGCACGCATGCGCAATGGACGACAGAATTCTGGGAGAGAGATTGGCCGAAGATGGCGCGGAGCGCAATATGAGAAATTGGTAAACAAATCAGCGACGAACTTGGGCTTGCTATGGATAAAGTTTCTCGTATGCGTGATATTGAATAAAATTCGCACGGGGTGTCAAAGATCTGGTCTTTAAGAAAATAAGCTTGTGGTAACCGATGCCGATACATGTAATGAGAATTGCTTCCGACTGCCGTGGCTGTTGTGGCTTGGTGTGAGCGCAAACTGAAGCTTCGCATTTTCTGACGGTCCAGTCGCAGCGGAACGGTGGCAGGACCTGAAACCGGTAAAATCTGTTGTGTTGAATGAAAGATAAAAGCAGCAGTAGCTGACAGAAAAAAGAAGCCTCGTAATGGTTTGTTCTCTTGTTTTATGTGGTTTTGTCAAGTCGCCCGGACTTTATGGAGTCACCGCGGGGTCTTGTATTCCATGACTGACCAACTCGTGTTCTGAGTGGATCAGTGTATCAGACCAGGGACTTACATATTCTATGTAAGTCCCTGATCAGACGGATCACCGACGCTGGACCGAGAGAGGCGGAAAACATCCAAGTACGAATATCGTACTTGCAAATGCATTTGTAATTCGTCGTTTGTTTTGTTTCAATGTTCTCTGCATTCTGTGAAGTAAGCGCACACACTATCATAGTCAGGGGCGAGTTCACCGCAGGCTGCAAAACGCCAAAAGTGTGGCTGGAAGGGTGCACGGCGGCTCACCCGGCGATACACCGGCAGGCAGGAAAAGTCATCTAGGGGATCACTGAGGGATTTTAATTACGTTGTTCACGCTTGACTAAAACCGGCCGATGGTCAGACCGAGGTGCGTTGCTAGAATGGGCCCCCCCCCCCTTTTTTTTTTTTTAAACCGGCGTTGGTGCAGATCATCAGTAGGGTGTCAGTGTGTGTGTAGAATGCGGGGGAGGGGGGGATCCCGATCGCCAGCCGGCGCCCCCCCCCCCCCCCCACCGGCAAGGGCATTGGCTTGGGCGAGTGAATGCCCTCTTCCGACTCCATATGGGACACCTGCACGTGTCAGTACTGACGAACATGCAGGTCGATCTATACCGGCGGTCTTAGAGCCGGCTTGATTCGTGCCCGCGTCCCGGCCACGACTGACTGAACTGACACTGGTCAGTACGGGTGACGATGACAAACAAAACAGCACACTGTACACGGTTACACACTGAAACATTCAATGAGAGGTACTCAGTTGTCAGTCCAGTTAGGACCATTAATGATAAAATCCAAGTTGTTTCAGTTCCGTCTGGGAAGACGACTGTATCAGTGCAGGGCTATGATCGAACCGCCCCCGGAAAATCCGGCAATAACTTCATCACTGATTGCATACTGATCAAATCAAGTTGACACAGAAGTGCTTGTCAGTGACAGAGGCCGGAGCAGCCGCCGGTCCACCACTGTGACAAAGGTGAGACTCGGATCACTAATTTGGGTCCGTTATTGGAAAGAGCCGGTTCACGGTAGTAATATACATAGGCAACTCAGTAAGTACGAACCGGTACTTTTGGCGGCGGGTGTGATGGAGGCCGACGGTACTGAAACCACACGCGCGCGCGTGTCACGGTTAAAGGACTGCCTCACTGCAGTCACGGTGGGCTCCACCGTAGCCAGAACGACCGACCGGCATCAAGTTGAACGCACGGTCGTGATTTTGGCCACCACGCCCTAACTTGATTAACCGTGACGCAGATAGACAATATACTGAATCGGCAGTAACCGATCACTCGCAAAAAAAAACAGGCCATAAGCAAAGAATCAGTCACCCGCGTTACGCGTGGTTATGGGCACAGTTCAAGTTCAGGGACCTGACTCGCAGTGTTGCCCGGCTGAGCCAGTTCCATCCGGCCACTGGCACCCCGCCCCACCATCCCGGCCGTGCCTCCACCCTCCCGTCCCCATCGCAAAGCATACAATTATGTTCATAGCCGGTTTCACAAGTTGTTGTTTTGTTTGTTTGTCAGTTCACCGCTGAGTTGGCCCTGGCAGTCCTGACCATTCAGTTCTTATGGGCACGAAAGGCGCCAAATTCGGTGCATCAGTGACCGCCGCGGCAAAGTGGGTGTGTCTCTGCCAACTTGACTCAGTGACTGCATGCATACATCTTTGATCACCGGCCATCAGAGTACCGGCTTCGGTCAGTGTACCTGCTGAACTTATGCGTTTGGCGTAACATTTCAAAGTTAACGGCAACATCATCATCAGTATGGGTACATGAGTATTGATATTCCCGGCCCAGTTTAGCCCGCGGCCGGGTGACACGCGGTCAAACAGAGCATTCATTCCGGCGTTAAACCTTGCTGCTCAGCGGTTAAACTAGTTGATAAACTCGATCAGCCTGATGACAGAAAAGGCCCAGTATATAATATCATTATATGCATGTAGACTATGACGGATCATCAGTTTAGACAGACTTGCAGTGAGGCAACAATATAACTGGCGTAGCACGGAGGGGGGGGGGGGTCGTTTAGGGGTGGGTCTTGATTTTTCAAAACCGGCAGCTCTCTCTCTCAATCTTGAGATGGAGGGGGGGGGGGGGGCACAGTTCACGTGGTCAGTGTGCGGTCAGTCACGGTATCAGTCCAGCTTTGGCTACGCCTCATCCGGCACTGGCTTCCGACTTCCCACTGTACTACGGCATTTTTGGATGGTGTGGGAGGTCGACTGCTGTCTTTAGTAACTGTATCTGTAGTGGAACGTAACGGCAGCGGAGAGTTCCCACGATTCCATCGGTGAGTGACCTGGGTAGGTGCGCAGACTGAAACGCAGAAAGAGCTTCGCCAAATCAGGACGAAAACCAGTCTACTGGCTCCGCGAAGCGCAGAAACAACACTGGAGTAACGCCCCCTGAGAAGCACGCGCGTCGTCGTGTTTACGATCTGACGTCATACCTGCGACAACAGACGCGCCCGAGCATGTTGCGAGGGTAAGCTTCGACCTTCAACCTCCCCCACCCACCCTCATCTCCCCTACCCACTCTATACCGGGTAGCATAAAACCGACAGTCACGTTCGTCCAACATCAGTTAGGGCCACATCTGCGAAGCCGTTAGCACAAAATCTAGGTCACTTGCCGGGAATCGCTCAAAACTCAAGAGGATGAGCCGACCGAAGCGGAAAGCAGTGGACAACACCGCCCAGCGAGCGAAAAAGGCGCGAGGGGAAACGGACCTTGCCGATGGGCTCCGATGGACTGCGGAAGGAAAACCAGTGAAGGGGGTGTGTCCGCTTCTCGTCCTGAGCTCGGACACACTAGAAGGAAGAAGTAAAGTGGCTGGATTCGACATAGATTTCACAGTCATCCAAACCGCCAGCGGTCGCAAGTTTGCCGTTGGTAAAGCTCGAGCCGCTTATTATTCTAACAACGCTCACACCCCCTTTTACTCCATGCCCCCTCTCCATCGTCCACATCACCCCTGTCCAGTTACTGGATTTCTCAGAGGAATGTCATGCCCAAAACAATGTTATACACATGATTTAATTTGTTAGATGAATGCTTTTATCCTAACATGAAGAATTGCGGGTACATGTACATGTTGTTAGGTCATTTATCACTGTTGTTCTTATAACAGCCATTCAGTTCAGCAGCCATTCAGTGTACGTAAAAGTACTGTGCTCCACACAGGAGCAGAGGGAATCCGTAAAACGGTTCACGGTATCTCGATATCATGGTCAGTTTAGCATCACTTTTTCGTGTTGGGTCAAGTGTCACTCTTGTAGAGTTTTGGTTCAAAATACCCCAGTCTTGGAGATAAACTCTTTATTAAGCATTGGACTCTATTGAGAAATTAATTAGGGCTACACTTCATAAAGGCATTTAGTTTCATCTCGAGAATTTGGGGTTGCATTCAGTTGTGTTGCACAGTGGGTGCCAGTTTAGCATATGACACCTGAATTGTAAACTATAGAGACAAAAAGTGTTCTGTTTTCTACAGGTCTTGAATCTTCAAGTATTTGTTTCTAATTGACCCTTTGCAACACATGTGAGAACTAATACAGGGGCGTAGGAACCACGGGGGCCCTGGGGGCCCAGGCCCCCGTTCGATTTTTGGAAAGGGGGCCCAAATATCTTTGGGCCCCCCTTGCTTTTGATAAGAGGAGAGGGGGCCCACCAGTGGTGGGGCCCCCCTGCTCTGCTGTCGCAGGACACAATCCTTGGCAGTCAACACACACACACACACAAAACTCCCCCCACCCCCTTCTCCACCCCTGCTGTATGGCTCACCCGACTTAGTGGGCCCCCTTTCCTCTCAGCATCTTCCTACACGCCTGTAATAAAACAATCATATTTCATATCAGTTTTTGATTATGAACAGGTTCCAATGACTGGGAATGGTGGGACGACAGTGTGGCAGGAAAACTCAGAGCTTTGGACAAAGATGGCTTCCGGGTGGTCTTCTTCACCAACCAGGCTGGCATCGAAAAAGACAAGGTCAAACCAGATACTGTCAAGGACAAGATCGAAGCCATCATCAAAGAACTTGGTATTCCTGTTTTGGTGAGTGCTTCCTGCTTCTTTATTTTTTCCCTCTTCATCACCCCTTTCAGTTTTTCTGTTTTTTTTTAATTCTGTGTCTTTTTTTGTCTTTTTTTTTTAAAGCATGCATTGTGGTTTTACCCAAGCTGTGTTTTGAAGATGCCTTTTAAGATCTTTCTGACAGATCTGTAGAACCAGAGTGTTTAAGTTCTGCCTTACAGAAATATCATTTCTTTGTTGCAGGTATTTATCAGCACAGGCAACAGTCACTACCGGAAACCGTCCCCAGAAATGTGGAATTTCTTCATCAAAAATTGCAATCAGGGTGTTGAGGTATGCAATAGTAGATACTGGTACGATTTTTAGTTCCCCAGCGTAGTAAGGGATACTCAAACATGTGCTTGGTCTGTGCGTGGTCGTATGTGAGTATGTGTGAGCCTTACTGTTTTTGGGGAGGGGATGACTGTAATTTCTCAAGAACCGTTCAGCTGTTTTCAGTGAAATACGCCACAGTCTGTTGCCAGTTGTAAAATCTGCTGTGATCGCTAGCTCGTTCTGTTTATATTGTTTTGTACATTGTGTGTCGCACTTCTGTCTGGTTAGATCAGTGCTGCTTTTTACTCATGAAATATTTACAGTTCACTTCAGTCTCACCGCACCCCCTCCACCTCACGTATTATCCCTTTTTGCAGAGCTCACATTGAATGAGGGCTACCATGGTTCTCTTCCTCTGACCACAAAGACCTCTTAAGCTCTTAACCTCTTTTGTTTGTCTGTTTGTTTGTGTGTTTTTTTCCCGTAGGCTTTTTTTTTTTTCCCCTCCCCTCCTCTTCTTTTCTTTTTCCTTGTGTGTGTGGATGTGAGTATGCTAGTATTGGTAGGGATGTACGCAGTCTTGCATGTGTTGCACTCGTATACAAACTTGAGCGTTACAAATTTACTTTTTCAATCGTCTTCCTCTGAAGTGTATATCAGTTGGTATGTCTTGCGACTGTTGTACTGCCACTGTACCAAAAAAAAAAAAAAAAAAACCCGCAGAAAACAGAATAAAAAAAAAAGACCTCTTAAGCAGAAAAAGGTCAGCTGTATATGTTTCATCTGTTCTTTTCACAGGTGGACAAATCCGAATGTGTGTATGTTGGAGACGCTGCTGGGAGAGCAAAAGGCTGGGCCAATGACAAACCCAAAGACTTCTCATGCAGCGACAGGATGTTTGCCGCAAATATAGGCATCAGTATGTAGCTATAAATACATTGTTTAGCTACATTATAACATGCATTCCAGTCATCACTTCTCAAGTGGTGACAAGATGTTTACAGCAACTGCAGTCAGCAGTTTAGGGTCAAACTGGGTGTGCTAGTTATGATCACAGTGAGTAAGAAGGATATTCTGAGGGTTCATAGAGTGAAGGGGGAAATGAAATACATGCATGTATAATTTTGTCTTATGTTCTTTAACCTTGGGCTTGGTGAATTAATTTGCCTAATGCTGAAAAAGTCCTAGAAGTACACCAGGATATTCTGTTCTCAGCAAGACGAGGGTTAATAATCGGTACAGCTCTTTACGTAGAACTGTGTGGCGTTTTCAGAGTTTTCCACACCAGAGGAGTTTTTCCTGGATGAAAAACCAGCTGCATTTGAGTGGAAATCCATCAACCCAAATGAAATCCTCAAGAAAGCGACAAAACCTGATCCAAAGCAGGAATTCCACAAGAAAGTGAGTACAGTAGACACGTGCATACACCTCCGCAATCACCATCGCCACTATCTTTATTATATGTTTTGCCCTCATTTACATTTGCTGGTGTGGTTACATGCATAGAACATGCATATTGAGGTAGAATGCCAAACAAGTTTGTTTTGTTCACCGAATTAAACTGATCTGCTGTCGGCATACAACTTCATGAGTGGTGGATACATCGTAAATTTCCTCTGAGGATAGATGATGGTATGATCAAAGATCTTGGAAACATAAAGATAGTTCACTTACCTCCCTTTGAGGGACAACGCGTAAGAGTTGTCTGTGCGCATTAGCGCGCATCCCGCAGATCTACGCAGTAATGGCAGTATGGCAAAAAGCCAGAAACCACGCAAAAATTCGGGCGTGCAATGGTGTGCAGCGCCGAATTGCTGTCAGAAGCGAACACCAGGAACGGGAAAACCTTTCTTTAGATTTCCCCCTTGAAAAAAAGAGGTAGGTATGCCTACGATATCGAAACTGGAGCCAAGATCGGTATCGAAGTTGGAGCCAAGATTATGTTTTCTCCCAAACCAAACACACAGCATCACACGTGAAAACCAAAATCGCCGCATCCACGACATGTGACTGGCATAAATTTAGTATAGAATCCGCATGCTTGTAAAAAGTCTCTGTTTGTTTGACCCAACCCTACACTAGCCGCCGTAAAATATCTTCACGAAATAAACAAAAACGAAGATGTCAGCGACTGACAGGTGGTCTCCCCCATATATTTTGCATGTGTTTTAGGCCTATGGAAAACATAAGTATTTTCAAACATCCGGAGAACGAACGAAAGATCTAGTTTGGTTTTCACTGCTGTACGTAGGCTACGTAGTGCATTTCGTTCGATGTCAGTGTTCAAGTAAAACTAGTACGGAACACAGAAAGATCGAATAGCTGTGCGAGAGATCCAAAGATGGCCCGGACGCATCCGCTGAATACTTCCTGCTCTCAGCATTAATCATATCTGCGACCGACGATCCAGCAGAATCTATGTTGTGATACGGTTTTACAATGGATAGACTGAAGTTCAGCTGGATGATTTTGTTCTGTGTGTGTGTGTGTGTGTGTGTGTGTGTGTGTGTGGATCAGTGCAACTTGCCGCTAGCACAGGTCAAGTCAACGTTATTTGTTAAGTTAGAAATAATACACAACCGCCAACAAAACAACAAAAACAACACCAAAATCTGATGTCTGCGCCTGCCACGTGTGTTTACTGCTGTTTGTTTACACTGCATGCAAACCTCTTGATTTTTTAGAAAAGAGTTCTGTACATACCTACAGATTTCCCCCCAACAGTATGTGAACTGGAAAAAGTGCCGATGAACGTACCTGCCGCCGTATGAGTGACAACTCTGTGTGTGTGTGTGTGTGTGTGTGTGTTAGATGCAGCTAGCCACTAGCACTAGTTTAAGTCACGTGATTTGTAAAGTTGTCCGAAAAAAAAATTACGCTGTATCTGCGTCAGCCGCGTGTGTTTACTGTTTGTTTACACTGCATGCACATGTACCACATGAGTTTTTTTTTTTTTTTTAAACAAGAAAGCGGGGAAAAAAATGGTTGTTTTTCAACAGGAATACCAAAAGAAGTATTTCCCCATTTATATTTGTCTGTTATTTGAACAATTCGGCGCAGAACACAATTGCAAGCCCGGCTTTTGTGATCGCTTTCCACTTTCCGCCATGCTGTCACTATAGGGGCCAGATCTAGGAAGCGCGCTAATGCGGGCAGACAACTCTTCGCGTTGTCCGGCTATATGTCTCTCTTACGAGGGCAGGAGTGACGCGTCTTTCTGATCCCAAGGTCTTTGGTATGATCTTCATGTTCTTCTGTTATCAGTGTAGCACACCTTTTTATATAAACAGTCCATGGGAGACAATCCAGTGAAGCATTTCACACGAGACCTGGAAATTCAATTCAATCCAATATATCTTTATTACCCCATTTTGGGCAATTTTTTTTTTTTTTTTTTTTTGGGTGGCGTTGATTATTTTTTTAAATAGAAAAAAAGATACTAGTGTTCAAACTTGAAGCGGAGACATGTACACACCTACCTCTCCCCACACACATCTACACATACATGCATCCACACTGTTTCATCTGTCATTCAATCGTCTGATGGCCAGCAGGACAAAACTGAGTCTGCCTCTCCTGGTGGTGAACTGAGGGACCATGAAAGTTAGTGTGGAAGTACTATCCACGCAGGATCCTAAATAATACCAACTGCCAGTTCATTTTGTGCAATCTTATTACATTTTTTTATTTTTTTTTATTTTTAGGAAGAATGGCCCCCATCAGATCTTTTGAATGCAGGTGATAATCTAGTTTTCCCAGCTTGTCTGTATCTGAAATGTACGTGAATGTTTCCTTGTCCATTTCTCAGGGCAAGGAGTTGGTGGTGATGGTGGGATGTCCAGCGTCTGGCAAGAGCACATTCCGGAAACGCTACCTCGAACCTCATGGTTACGTTGCCGTTAACAGAGACACTCTTGGGACAGCTGAGAAGTGTATCAAGGTGAGTGCGGTCAAATTGAGATGGACTGAATTTGGAGGATGATCAGGGCTTGGTGTCTGTATTGCACGTCAGTCATAGACTGATTTATTTTTGAAATAACCAGTTACTTCCTTGCGAAGGCGGACACCATGTCCTTTCTTTTTGCGCCACAGTAGACTCTATTCAGGACAAATGCACTATACTTTTGCTGTCAGCCAGGACATCTGTCCTGTTATCTCATTTCTGTCTTAGAAACATATGTAAGGGCTGTGCTTGTCACCTGAGTAAAGTTTGGTCTGTCTTTACCCTGGTCTTGCTGAATTGATTTGTCTTACGCTGAAAAAGCCAGAGAGGTAGCCCAGAATATTCCGGGCTCAGCGCTACCATGACTAGGAATAATTTGGGCATGGATGGGTTATTTAACTCTTTCCTGGCCACAGAATGAGGCCCCTGCGCCTATGGCAACTGGTACTAGCCACCTGCAGCACGAGGGCCTCATGACGTGGACTGTACTTTCATTTTCACTCCTGTGTCTGAAACTGTGGCTGGTAGTCAGCTTTCTAGGCCCTTGTGCTGCGGGAAAGCTAGTACCAGTCGACAAAGGTATGAAGGCGTCACGCTGTGGCCAGAAAAGAGTTAAAGTTCACATGGGTATGAAGCCATCAAATAATAGTGAAAAAGAAATGTTATTTTATTTATTTATTTATTTTTTTAATCCTCTTTAGACTTTGTTGGGGGTAACGTGTTCATGTCTGCACACACACACACAAAAACAATGTTACTGCTGCTGATAAAGTTGTACAGGAAAATGACACTCCCACAGTTCTTCATTCAAGTTCTGCTCTCCATTGCAGGTTGCGAAAGAGGCTCTGAAAAGTGGAAAGTGTGTGGTGGCTGACAACACACACCCTTCTGTCAGTGCTCGGGCCAACTTTGTGCAGTTGGCGAAAGCAGAAGGTAATTGTATTCATATGTCACAGATTCATTCAGTACACTGCAGTAAATCCTTGTACAGTTAGGGTTGTTTCTCACAAGAAATTCCTCGTACCGGTATGTATGTATGTACCGGTAAGCTGAAGTTAAGCAGTGATGCAAACGTCTTTACCCTCTCCCTGTTCTGCAGAACAAAGAGACCAGGAAAATGGTCTGTGCTTGAAAACCTTTCACTAGGAGGCAGTTAACTGCAAGATCTGAACTTGTTTCCAGTTCTGCTTAGAAAGAGAAGGAGTGAGGATAGCCAAATGGTAAAACACTGGACCTTCAGTGCTCAGGGCGTGAGTTTGAATCCCAGCTGGGGCCATATATTTGTGCTGGCCTTTTTCCTCGTTGCCCCATCTTTGATATTATCCATACATGATGGAAAAGGATGTTAAACTGCCAAACCCCCCACCCCGCCACCCCCCACCTTACGAGAAAGAGACAAACATCATCAGTCAAGAGTGGACAGTTAACTCAATTCCTACCAAGTAAATTTGGGGTTGTGGCCTCACTAAAAAAAAATCATAATTAGTTTAATTAGCTGTGGATTTAAATTTGGCTTAGTGGGAGCGTTGCACTTTGATTATACTCGTGTTTGCTGCAGTAAGAGCCATCAAGGAACTGTTAATCTTGCCTGATTTTCGCAGATAGGGCCAAAACAAAACAAAACAACAACAAAAAAGAGTAAAAAACTTGGGATGCTCGTGTACAGTACGAAATGTGTTAAAATCAGCAGCAGATACTTCGGGCTGTTGGACTTCTCATGTTTATACGCTTGCTTGTTCTGTTTTTCTTTATAGGTGTTCCCTGTCGATGTTTCTGGATGCAGACACCGTTTGAACTCGCTCACCACCTCAACCTCGTGCGGCAGAACCAGACGAACGGGGAAGTTCGCAGAATTCCCGATGTGGGATATAATGTTTTCAAGAAGAACTTTGAAGAGCCCACCAAAGCTGAGGGATTCACAGAAATAGTGAAAGTCAACTTCATGGCAAAGTTTGACAGCACGAGGGATGAGGAAATATTCAAACAGTGGACCACGGCTGGACATTAGACTGTAGCAGCATCTGCTAATAGCGATTGCAGCCCTTGTTGTGATATTGTGGTGTCGTCTAATGTTTTTGCAGATCAGGAATGTGGGATAGCTGGTGGAAAGGGAAGTGAAGGAAATTCACATTTGTTTGTGACAAAAAGTGAAAACAATGCTAAAATAGTTATCTCAAATGGCAGCGAGCAAAAACATAATGAAGCCATGAAGAACTGTAGCTGAAGGACATCTGTCCACTGTTTTGGTTTTTCACTACACCTATCAAACTAACACTTCAGCTCTTTTTTTCTTTTTTTCTCTCTTGTTTTTTTGTGACAGCACTACAGCTCAGCTTGGAGGGACAGTCTTGTTATGGTCCTAATGCTACAGATCATCAGCTCACGACGTCGCACAGGTGGTGGTGGTGGTGTTTTAACTGCTTTATTATCTCTTTCGGGAAATCCAGGCTGCTTCCCCCATGGGAAGCACGTTGCTACAGTGCAGCGCCACCCGATACCTATCACATTTTTCACTTTTGCTAGGGGAGGAAAGGTGGATAACCTGGACAGAAACCCCCGATGAGCAGCCCAGTAGCTAGGAAAAACCAGTATTACATATCACAAGCTCGGCCTGGGCGCTTCATCGCCATGACAGTCATTCAGAAGTGCTGCGGCTGAGTCCTACGCACTACCTAGACCACTGCTCCCCCTAGTTTAGGTACACAAGATGCGTGTTACATTTGTAAATGTGACACCTGATATGCCTTACACTACCATACATTTGTATAAACCTGTGAGCTGAGTTTGATCGACTAGTTTTGCTTTGGCACAAACTACAGCTGCATATTCACAGCTTTGCTGCTGTGAAATGAACTTTTTTTAAGAAGCACATTTGTATGTGTGTGCATCAAAATCCTTTTAGTGCAGTACCACTGTGAGGAAGGTGTGCCTTATGTTAATTGGTTGGTGCGCTTGTAGGGATTTCTCCAATTGTGTGTGTTTGTGTTTGGGGTTTTTGGTGGTTTTGGTTTACCATGCCCTAACATTCCATTTTGTACATGTACCTTTTTACACGGAATCAAGTGACAGTGATATTAACGGTTTAGTATGTGTTCAGTTTTTAATTGTAAAGTGGCTGGTGCTGTTATTTACTTTTTCTTGCATATACATGTATTTCTGCTTTACGATCCATCCTTAACTCACTATACTCACTAAAGGGCTAGGTTTGTTTTACCACTACATATTTTAAGGGGGAAGCCTGTTTGCCTGTTTTGTATTGTGCACAACATCCGCAGCCAGTAACTCATGAGATTTTCCGACGAGAAGGCGATAGCTGGCTCAAAGATGTATGCACAGTGGCCTGTGATCACTAATAAAAGCTTTTATTCATATGTCTGTATTTATGTATCTCCCAAGCATCTCTGCCAGATTGCGGTAAAAATCACTTTTCACAGCATTTGCACCAGTCCATTATCACCAGTGTTATGTTTTTAATCATGAGAGTTTTTGGCACTCTGCGGGATCATTCAGATATTCAGCAGGTTCATGATAATCATTGTTGCAGTCAGGAGCGTGTGGCAAATTGCTTCGAAAAGCATATAAATGTGTCCTTTTTTGTTGTAACCTATGTTTTAGCACACTGCGTTGCTATCTGACTGTTAGCAGGATTGTCAGAATCATGATGTTTGATTTTTCAGTGACAATCTTGATTCTTCGCCGTTTGTGATACTTGCAGTTATACACAGTGGTTGAAAGACTAAGTCTATGAATTTATATGTTTGTATACTTAGAAACTAATAAAACAAATAAAAATTAAAAAAACTCGCTTATTTCTTTAAAAATATATAAGCATTTATTTCCTAGAAAATGGAACACAGTTAAAGTGGACTTTCTCATCAGAAAGCACAGTGAGTTCTATAATATACACAGGCATACATACAGATTATTTTTATGCCAGCTGTTCTGAAATTTAGAATATCATCAAAGTCTTAAATATGCAACGTACAAACATGACAAAAGATGATACTTATAAAGATTCATTTGACTCCATCTTGATACATCCAAAGGCTGATGATTGACACTGACTACAGCTACATTCAGTGTACTTCAATGTACAAAATACTTCATGCATTTTTTCCTGGAAAAGATGCCATGGTGTGTCATCCTGGAATTAACGTACAGCCCACAGGCCCGTAGTCACACCCATTGAATCAGAACCTCCAAAAGCCAAATCCTCCAAGGCAACCCATGGGGTGCACATGTTTTTAGCGTTTGATCTCTTTGTCACATACATACTCCAGCAAACAATCCCACATGTGTGCATTTGTTTGTCAGAGTGTGTGTACATTGATTAGCTGCACTGACATGTCAATCAGGAACTAGCTACGTGTCAATACTGGATGAAACACGTACAGATAAAGAACTGCACCACATAAATATACACACAAACAATACAAAAACTTGAAGAGACTAACAGTGACTGCAATGCAAAACATGGTATGGTAAAAAATGCTAGAAAAACTTTGACCCAAATGACATAATAACAAGGAGGAACGGCCCCGTCCTACAAAGTTGTTTCTCCAAACTTCATTTTATTTTGTCTTTGTAGTTATTGTTGCCGGTTCTTCCCTCTCCAAGTTCTACCAATGACACAAGATCCTCTACGACCTCGACTAGCCACGTGACTGGGGGTGGGGCCGGGTGGGGGAAGAAGGGAGGGAGAGAGAGAGAGGCAGAGAAAGAGAGTGGGTGGGTGGGTGTTTAGGAGTTTAACGTCCTTTTCCCCCACATAAGGGTGATATCAAAGACGGGGCAAGGAGAAAAAGGCCAGCACAAATATTTGGCCCCAGCGGCCAGGATTCGAACTCTCAGCCCAAGCATTGAAAGACCAACGCTCTACCATTCGGCCACCCTGGCTCCCCAGAGAGAGAGAGAGAGAGAGAGACGTCAGTTCCGTGATCTAAACATTTGACGTCAGCCCAGGCAGGTCGTCATACAAAGAGAGAGAGAGATGACGTCAATTCCGTGAAGTAAACTTTCGACGTCAGCCTCTAGCACTGAGATCGTCTGAGGATGCTTGTTCATGTCTTGTGATTTCCCTGTTGGCTTTGTGACTTCTCCGACTGAATTATTTTTCACATGAAATCTGGAAGATCTAGAGGGCTGATGAAATGTCGGAAGCAGTGGCGATACTTGCAGATTTTGTCTGCGAACCAAACATTTGACGTCAGCCCCACGCTGCTCGTCTGACAGATGATACTTCTACATATCTTGTGATTTCCTTGTTGCTTTTGTGACTTCCGTGACTGAATTAATTTTGACATAAAATCTGGAAGATCTAGAGAGCTGATGAAACGTGGACTTAAGTGCCTTGGTTTGTACTTACGAAATTGCAAAATTGGAACTTTTTTGACCGGCGCTTCTCGCAGAAACGTGAAAAATGTGTTTATCGAAAAGCTCTGCTATTCTTGATACTAAAGCTATAATAGTGCAGCAGTTCATGTCATATGTGCAGTTGGCACAAGTGACAAAAATACCGGAATGATGAGTAATTTGAAGGAGTCTTTTCATAGATATTTGGCTTTATATGCAAACAACCCCTACCTCGGAAATATTTTTCTTACACAAAACCTGTCAGAGCTACATAGCTGTGCTACGAAAACAGGCAGTATAATTGGATGATCTTCCCAATTTCAGAAAATGAAGCCATTTGAACATTTTTTTCGAAAAAATTCGTAACATGACCGATTTTTAAAAATCGGCGATAACTCTTTTGAAAATGCAGTAGGCTAAAAATCGTGAAAAGTAGGTCTGGAGAAGGTGAATTCCCATTTTATCTCAAAGTAAAAAGGCCTCCAACGAGGTGGTTTAGGAGATAGCCATCATTACATCCGTCCACACACACACACACACACACACGTCATTCCCGCCAAAAAGAACGCAGCAGCAAAGTGTGCACGTAAGGTGTCTATGACGCAGATTTCGTTACGTCACTGTGTGCGTGAAAGTAAGTATTGTGTGGAGAAACGTCACAGTCTTGTTTTGTATCACTGAAACTTGCTGCTGCGCGTAGCAAAATCTGCCCCGTCTCATAAAGTTGTTTTTCTATAGAGAAACAACTTAAAAAGACAAACTCTAGTATCACAGATGTATGTCCATGCCTGCAAATACTGTTGCCAAGTGCGTTTAAAGGGGCTAATGCTAACATTTGCATGCTCACAGATCGTTCTGGGCTGTTTCCATGGTAAGTATCATCACACCACTTAGAGACCTTGATAGTGACAGCATCTGTAATGCTGGCACTGAGCCAACAGAAGCATACTCGATGATGTGGTGACCACACTGAGCACTCCAGTGGTGTAACAACACTTGTAGAATCTGAATGTTTGACCACTTGTGCAAAGTGTAAACAACACTGTATCCCACTAAGAGCTGTACTAATCATCAAGAAAAAGTATTTAGAGCATACAGGTGCACTCATGAGCGAAACTGTGCTAAAACATAAGTTGACTTAGCAAAGATGGATTTAGCCCCTTTAAGCATTTAACACATCTTGCCCAATATGCAAGAGAACAGCAGTAAAATGACGACATGGATGTGACGATGAGTAAATGACTGATCCGCAACATGTCCATATGCTGTGAGTATTCAGACCCTGAGTGATCGTGATCATCCGTGGTGAAAGGAGTAGACTGCGATGGCTCCTGACAGCCTGGCCAGGCGTGAACTGTGCAGCGCAGTGACCAGCACATCCACCTACCAAGAAGAAAACCACAGAGATCCACACATGAAATACATGGTGCAGCAGGACTTAAAATAATAATAATAATAATAATGAGTATTATATGGGCGCTTTACCCAATTTATGAATCGGCTCAAAGCGCCGCGAACTGAACCCAACACGCACGCTCACGTGAATCACACGCATTCTCTCACACACCGGACATAAACACATTACAATCACGTGGTGCGAAGGGTCAGCTCAGCTATTTAAATTTCGGAATTTAGAATGGCATTTCTTTTTCAAATTTGGTGGGCTGAACATTTCCAAAGCAGAGGGGGAGGAAGCCGGAGTACCCGGAGAGAACCCCCGACGATCGGCCCGAATGAACGGTGCCACATACGAGAAGGAAAAATTCTTTGCCCCGAGTGGGACTCGAACCCCTGACCTCTCGCATTGGTGACAGGTCTCTTAACCACTAGACCACCGACCGCCCCAGTATGACAGTACTAATGAGCGCAGAGGTTCTGGGTGGCCCTGCACATACAGTTTTCACGCGACTTGACTTGACTTTGAAATTAACTTTGGAGACAGTAGTATTTGTCACTATTGCGTCAAACAGAATGTGTTGGAGTGTTAGTTACTCGGCCATCCAATAATGCAGACAGCACAGAAAGAGGGGAAAAAAAACACAGCCCCCCCCCCCCCTCCCACACACACACACACACACACATATCTGAAGATCATAGACAGTACTTTCTTTAAGACATATCTTCACAAGCACTCTTGGCAAAAACAATAATAACAATAATGACAGTACTTATAAACCACTATAACCTATTGGTCAATAACAGTTCTCTAAGCACTGAAAAGGGAATAATAAAAAAATTAAAATGTATACAAAAATAGGGGAAAAAATTGCAATGCCGTAAGGTCAGGGTGCAACGACATACGCACGCCCGCACGCACACACGCACACACGCACACACGCACGCACACACACACACACACGATGCAAACCAGAACAGTCAAATGTTGTTATGAGCAGTTTCAGGTGTGTACATCCAAATGACAATAGCTCACCAGAAACAGATACCCACCTTTGTTTTACTTCTGACAGCTGCAAATCCTGATCCAAACCTTGCTCTGTCCTCACCAAACACAAGTTCAGCAGACGCCTACAAAACACACAAACACAAATACCTTGCACTTTGGAACACGGGCAAACAATTTAGTAGTAAACTGAAATGTTTTATACATGTACTGGAGGTAACCTGTATTTCTCACTAACTTTGCCATATATGGAGTAGGGTGGGTGTTCAGGGGTTTAATATCCTTTTCCCCCCACACATGGGTGATATCAAAGACGGGGCAACAATGAAAAAGCCAGCACACACATTTGACCCCAGCCAGGATACAAACTCACGACCCGAGCATTAGAAGTCCAACGCTCTACCATTTGGCCACCCCGGCTCCCTTGCGATATATGGAACCATCACCTTCCTCACAATAAGGAAACCCAAGCCAAAAAAAAAAAAAAAAGACAAAATATTTTTTACAAGGGTGAGAGAGGAAGAGAAACTTACGCTTTGACCAGGGCAAGGTTTGATGAAGGTGAAGTCAGCACACTTAGAAGTTGCTTCTGTTCCTTTGGGGAAAGTTTTGCCCCCGAAGAAGACATAAGCCGCACCTTCCTCTCCTTGGGGGGAAAAAAATTCAAGATGATAAAACTAAGCCTCCAGCGAAAGGCTCACCCCATATTGCTCTAGGATGTGAAAATCTTCATTTCACTTGTGGATTTATGTATGTGCATGCACTTCTGTGTGTGTGTGTGTGTGTGTGTGTGTGAGAGTGTGACTACGCCGAGTTGTTAAACTACCCCCACTAATCCCATCCTCATAAACTGCTGAACTCCCACACCACCACAATTTTGCATCATTCCAACCACAACAGCTTGATAATAATGAACACACAGTAGTCCCTACAAAGAAATTTTTTACTGTATTTTATAAAATTCAAGCTCCATCTAAACTTACGCCATGTATGCACTTGTAGTACAAATAAGACCACAACTGTCCAAACACAGGTAAATCAACACCAAACCTGCATGAATTTCCTCAGTAACATCATCTGTTCTCAGTGGGGCACCGATGAGGAGATCGTCATAACCATCACCATTTAAATCTGCAAACTGATGAGGAAGTCACTAATCAGTGTCACCCAGTAATCAGAAAAGAATTTTTATTTTTCCATCTGATCATCGAACTCATCCTTATCAACGTGCATACATGTACTGATGAACAAACAACAGTCATAATCATCTGCCTCAGATACAACTGACTACAAACTACAAGGAGAAGAGGCAAAACGATCTCATTCAAAACATCAGCTACAACATGATTTAGTCTTGTGTACATGGCCTATTCATAGAATCCAAGTTCAGAAAAACATCTGTATGCTGCAAAAAATGAAAACGTTCAAGATCACTTAAAGGGACGACTCCTGCAGACAGACATTCAGATCTGCCTGAGGTAATTTCAGAACTTTCAATCCCACTACGCATACAAGTTAAGAAATCAAACAGCAACCTGGAAGAATGTTTTGAAACTAAAGGTTCCACACAATTCAAAATGCTTTCACAGTTGTCATACCTATCCTCAAACCAAAAGAGGGCAAGATTGACCTTTCTCAAAGCGGTGTTTAAACATGCAATTCTATCAAAAGTCAGAAAACTGTATTAATTTACACAAATCTGCATGGGCACCCGTACCAGCATTTTGCTGCCAAAGCGACTGAAGCGGCGGTCCCCACTGAAGACGGCCAAGGGAGGCTGCCTTAAATTTGTCAGGTTGAGAAGAGTGACCGATCCTGTCTGCACAAATGTTGTTCCGATATCTGCCACTGACCCAGCAACATCTGCACAAACAAATGCAGGTAGAATATCACAACCTCTGTCCAGCGCTGAGCTTTAACGCTCGCCAACTCGCCAATGGCCCCTAAAAATGGTGTCTGGCAAACTTGATTTACGGTACTATTCGCCCGGCTGGCGACGTGAAAATTATCGCCAGTGGTAGAGATTCCGTACCTGTACACGGACTCTTGACACGCGCTGTAAAACAAAACACACGCCTGCCACCTGATCCGACACACGACCACAAAGCCTGCACACACGACACAATGGCTTCAGCTTCCCGTGCCACCTTTCATCACTGCAGTCAGCACTGGGCTTTCCCGACGAGTCACTTTCGCTTTTCCCCATACTCATTCTTTCGGCAATCATGAATCATGTGGCGTTTAACCGGTGTCTCTGAGCCTCCAGCAAAAAAAAAAAAAAAAAAATCAGAAGAAGAAAAAAAAAAAAAAAAAAAGCAGAAGAAGGGATATGAAGAAGAGAAGAGAGATCGAAAGTGCCTGGATGGAAGAGGACAGACACAGGGGAGGAGAGAGCATGGCTTGTGTACGATGCCGATAAGGAGATGCACTGTGCACCCTGCCGAAAATGGATGACAACCTCCAAACAGCAGTCCTTTGTAATCGGCACAAATTTGTTTAAACTTGATTCGATCAAAAAACATGAGCAGTCAGTTGGACACAGAGAAGTTATCTTGTTTATTTGCTGCAATAGTTATGCAATTTAAAATAGGACCGCATTTTCAATCAAAGGGTCTGGCAACCTGAAAAATTTTCTGGCAACCTCAGCTTCCCAGGTTAGGAGCCCGGCTGGCTCCTTAGCCTGGCTTGCTAAATCTCAGCCCTGCTGTCATGTGTGGCGCTGTGTAAATAGGGACGCTCAAGACTACACCTGGTCAAGAAATAGACAGTTCACAGCAAGGAGGCTTGACTATTGTTCAGCTAGTGAAGAATTATTATCAAGCTGCGTATAGTGCGACATACTGTCTGTAGCTCACACGGACCATCAAGCAGTAACATAATACATTAAAGATTAATAATACGTTCTTTGTAAGAGGCCCAGGCTACTGGTGCTTCAATAATTCTGCACAAACAAATGCTGGTGTACTTATGATGCAACAACTTGCTAGAGGTTGTGGTTTTTGTGTCCCCACATGGATGTGGGAAAGTGGGTGGATGTGTCTGCGGTCGGTGCAGGGGGATGGAGAGGCCGGGTGTTTCAGAGTTTAACGTGCTTGTCTACCAAGTGCTGGTGATATCAAAGACAATGAGAAAATGGTCAGCACAAATATTTGGCCCCAGCCGGTGGAGAGAGAGTGAGAGAGACGGGGTTTTTGAAAGTGGTTGGTTTATGCACAGTGATGTTTTCACAAATTATTTCCCAGAGTACTGTACTGGTAATTTGATTCCTTTTTGTACATTCTGGTCATTTCATTCATATACATGTGTGTGTGTGTGTGTGTGTGTGTGTTTGGCTCAATGTGTCTACATGTATGTTCATGATTTCAAGCAGGCTGGTCGATTTCCCCTTCAGGGAGGAATACAGTTTATCATCAGATTTTTTATTTATTTATTTAGTTATTTATTTATTTATATTTATTATTATTTATTTTTTTTTTATTTTTTTTTTTTTTTTGGGGGGGGGGGGGGGGGAGTCTAGTGCATGGTACTATTCCAGTTGTCACTATGAACACAAGTGATACAGACTGAAAAAGGTCAATCAAGGAAACATGAAACTTTCTCTCACCCTCCCCAGTGGCAGCAACAGCCAGCACCACTGAACCATCAGGATACGGCTTGCCCACCGCTGCACTGGCACCAAAGCTCTCAAACTCCACACTCCCTGCGAACTGCTTATCCAGGGTCAGTGGCTTTCCTTTGGTCGTAGAGAAGACATTCAGCTGCCCAATGCTTTGAGTGTCTTTTTGAGAAAAACTGCAGTTCTGCCTGATGAAAACAGAGAATAACTTGAGCAACAGAACAAGTAGCTTGTGTTATGTTATGTTGCACTGCATTGTGTTCTGTTGCGTAGTGTAATGCCACTTTGGGCAACAAACATGTACTTCAAGAAACAAACTTGTCCCTACAGCAGAACATGCTGGAAATGCTACAGTTACCACTTGCCCCACACAAAGATTCCATATGACTTGATTTTCAGTGAAAATCTAAGCACATTTCAGTGGTAAATTGAGAGTAACTTTGATAGTAACGGGGTTTAGGTCTCCAAGTGAGGGTAGCTCACATTTCACATTTTCGGAGGGTTGGTTCTGAAATGAACACCAGTGACATGCCATCTCCCATTGCATAGGTGAAGAGACTGTGTCCAAACCAGCTGTAGTTCTGAAGCAAGAAAGAAACATGCCATAATATATGAAAACTTGTGACATTAACATCCTCTCCAAACACTTTAAGTAAACATACAGCAAAGATAAGCATGGATCTTTTTTGTCCGAGGAGGATTCTGAATGCAGACATTCCAGCAGCTGTCAGTTGCAAAGCTCTAAGATCTGCAATATGATTGACACCAATATCAACAAAAACATCATTGGAAATGTTCAGCCCACCAAATTTGAAAAATAAATGCAATTCTAAATTCTGAAATTTAAATCACTGAGCTGACCCTTCGCACCACGAGATTGTAAATGTGTTTATGTCCAGTGTGTGAGAGAATGTGTGATTCACGTGAGCGTGCGTGTTGGGTCCAGTTTGCGGCGCTTTGACTTTGAGCCGATTCATGAAACTGGGTAAAGCGCCTACACAATATTCATTATTATTATTATTATCAAAATAAGCTGACAGTTGACAAAGTTACACTGCACGTTTACTTACCTGGCTGCCGGTGGCTGTCCAGTACAGCTGGTCCATAGTAATCATTGCATGATAACCTAAAAACACATGAGAAAGAGCTTGAAATCTCAGCTGAATTTAAAAAGTCACTACAAAGCTTGTTTGACAACATAGTACTTTTGTCCAGAACAAAATTCTAGGGTATTGAGACAACTCAATATCTTCAGTAGCTGTTGTGATTTTTTCCCTTTTTGTTTTTTTTTTTTTTTTGTTGGTTGGTTCTATATAAATATCCTTCCATTTTGTGCTATCTCTACCCTCTCACTCTGCTGCAAGCAATCAGTCAATCAATCAAATTGCTTTGTTATCCCCAAGGGGAAATTAAATTACAACACACACACACACACACACACACACACACACACACACACACACACACACACACACACACACACACACACACACACACACACACACGCATGCGCTGCAAACTGCACGCCCACACACACACCATTATCCAATTTTCATAGGTTGCAGTACACCAGAGGGGAAAGGAAGTCTGATCAACGATGGAACAAAATGAGTGACACCATGCAGCTAATCTGAACCAACATTTTAAAGACAAATGAAACTTTCCCTGTCTGAACGTCTTTATTCAGGCCCCACCAGACTCACCCCTGTACTTTTTGTCTGACAGAAGAGCAGAAACAATCCCACGCTGATCACCGCTATGGCCAGAGAAAGGGGATCCCATCAGCAGGTCCGCAAACCCATCTCCATTCAAGTCAGCAGTAGTCAGGGTCCTCCCAAGGTTGCAGTAGTGATACTGAAAATATTTTTAATTGCATATAACTTAGTGGCAATACAGCACTTTGTTACAGATTCCCTAAATACCTGCGTGCATGCTCTCTCCCTTTCTGTCACACACACACACACACACACACACACACACACACACACACACACACACACACACACACATGCACACAAACACTAGCAGTTTAATTTCAAATGCATTACTACTGCTGTCATTTGTAATCTTTTAACTTTTTATGGAACATGCAACATGAGAACAGCCACAGAACACTGGTTTCTTTTTTAGCAGAAAGACTTTACAGACTTCTGAAAGCCAGCACACACAAACAGAGCTGCAATGGTGATGAGGCGCCGATCAAGTCAAAACATGACACAGGCAATGTAGTGAGACGTTTAAAAGATATTTTTTCTCATAGCCAAATTCTTACCGGGCACTGGACAGTCATGTTGAGACTGAAGGTCCTTTTACCAACTCCGTAGTACACAAATACTGCCCCCTGCAGACATACACACACATTATGGAGAAAACCTCTTAACTTTCCTGGGAAGGCAGCCCCAATTTAAAAGCATGAGATTAAAAAAGTACATGTAATGAAATTAAGAAATGAAAACTCACCAGCCGCCCAGAAAAAAAAGAAAGAAAAGGAAGTAAGCATGTATGTACACTCACACACTGCAGTCAATTGTCATTGATAACAGAATGGGAACTATAATGACAATGAAAGGACCAGATTCCTGTTGAATCTGTCATTATGACTTACACACACACACACACACACACACACACACACACACACACACACACACCCACACACACACACACGAGGACTGACTCCTAACATTGCCTGTCAGCCTAATTTTTCACTCTCACCCAGAGCTCCGGGCTGGTCGCACAACGCAGTCACCAAATGGAAAAACCTACTGAGCCACTAACCCCCCTGTGACTGTTGAAACACACCTGGTATGTAAGAGTACTGGAGCCTGCACTGGGCGCTCCCGCTGCAATGTCCAGCACACCATCTTTGTTGATGTCCAGTACTGCCACTGACGATCCAAAACGGCTGTTGACCTGAAAGCATGCATTCCGTCCGTTACATTTTGCACTCTGTGCAGATACACAGAATGGAAATGAACAGTTTGCACTTCATATAGACGAACACAATGGAAAGGTATAAAGCGGCTAAGGATGTTGGTAAATGCCACCACGGAAGAAGCGCTCGCACACACGCACGCACACACACGCATGCGATAAACCGCAGATAGTGGTTAAAGCAACTTACATATTCAAGCCCTGGCAAGGAAACATCAGCAGAGTGCTCAAGGTCAAGGTCCTTTGAAGGCAACCCGTCATCCGTGCCTGCAATGAAAGGTAATAAATACAGGGGCAGAGGTCAACATACAAATTACACATTAATAAATAAATATATCTATCCAATTCATGGATATGGTTCACAGAAAGGTGTAAGCTAGTGTTTCCTTCTCAGCATGGTCAGTATACGCACCTGCATGCAGGCAGTGTACATGCATGCAGACATGCAAAAAAAATGAGAAGTTCTGTTCTTAAAAGGTGGATGCACAGAGGTGAACAACAAGAGATTTTGGCCAAGGTAAACCAACTGACCTAGTGGTCAGCCAGTTTATCAACTAGCCACTGGAAACAGAGTACATGCAGAAATGTGTGTTAAATGAGGCAGAACATCTGAAATAGTCTGGACTTTTTGCACAAGATACCAACCATAGACTACAAACACAGCTCCTGCTTGTGGTGTCTTTAAGTAGCGGTAGCCGGGAGCTCCAATCACCACGTCCTCATTACCATCACCATCCAAGTCTGCCACTGCCATGGACCTGCCACAGTAAACACATTGCACAGGCATGAGAAGTAAGTTGTTTTCACAGAATAAGGAGGGTTCCAGCATAGACAGTGTTCAGCAGCAAACTTGAACAGCACTACGAACATTATGAACAAAAAACAACTGTTTTATTAACATACAGCCCAACCCAACTGGTCACTCTAAGCAAATGAGGCACATCAACATTTCAGTTCAGTAGTTTTCAATGCTGCCCATGATCCAAATCAAATTGTGCAGGTGACTGAAGCAAACCATAAAATACATGTACAAAAGAACATACCAGCCCAGTTTGGCATAGCTGTTACTGATTGAGTAAACAGCATCAGGGGACTGCTGATTAGCTGCATTCAGCCGTTTCTGCTGCTTCTCTTGTTTCATCAAGAGATGTTTTTCTTGGCGCTTCTCAGCAAGGTACAGCGCTTCCTGGGAGAAAAAAAAATTATGAACAATAATTTTAAAGAGCTTAGAAGGTGAAGCATTTTCTGTATTAGTATTTTCATTACTAACCAAAAAAAAAAAAAAAAAAAAAGTCAGCATGATTTTTTTTATTGTGTGTTTTGGGGGTCTTGTTTTTCTTTATTTTTTCTTGTTTTTAAATATGGTTTAGTTTAAGCCTCAAATTCAAATATGTACCACTTTTCTTCCTCATTTATGACTAACAAGGGCCAACTAGACTACACTTCATATATAACTATGCAACGTAAGTGTTGTCCCTATTGTTGTCTGCTAGTTTTTCAATTTTTTGTTTGCCCTGACCATTGCAGGAAAAAAACCAACAAAAAAACGCTTGATTTGAAAAAAAAGTTTCAGCTGGGAAAGTAAAACCAGTCTTTATTTTTATCTTATGCCCACTGCGTAGCATGACACTGTACACGCGTGAACTGAAGAGACATACTACAACTGTTCCAGTACCTGCAGTCGAGGGGAAGGACTGAAAGAAACACCACGCAACGTGTTCTTCACAACAACATCCTGTTTGAGGTAGGAGAAGCGGGGCTCAACGTAAAACCCGTTTTTCTCTGCTCGCCTGGCACTCTTCTTATATGGCTTCTGTCCCCAGTTGCAATGGATGTACAAGGGATTGTGATCCAGTTTACAAACACTGCAAAGATCAGTCAACCAATAAATAATTAATCAATAATAACAATCAACAAAAACAAAACTACACTAAACTCAACAATAAGATAAAAATAGGTACATGTACTTTCACAAAAAGTTACAGTCTTTGCTGATCCAGTCCTTGTAATGGACTCCTGAGACAAGTTTGTCTGCACATTTGCGTAAGTTAGTGGTACATGTTCGGGCCGATCGTCGGGGGTTCTCTCCGGGTACTCCGGCTTCCTCCCCCTCTGCTTTGGAATTGTTCAGCCCACCAAATTTGAAAAATAAATGCAATTCTAAATTCCGAAATTCAAATAGCTGAGCTGACCCTTCGCACCACGTGATTGTAATGTAATGTGTTTATGTCCAGTGTGTGAGAGAATGCGTGTGATTCATGTGAGCGTGCATGTTGGGTTCAGTTCGCGGCACTTTGAGCCGATTCATGAAATTGGGTAAAGCACCTATACAATATTTATTATTATTATTATTATTTAAATGGATTGGTGTGCACACATAATATACAAACAGGAATTTCTCAGTCACAGCATGAGCAAGTACAAAATGCACACCACATTACACACCTCTCTGAAACACATGTACACATGAGCAGAAAGCACCTCTCGTTCATCTATCCTGAAGCCACAGCCCACACAAAACACCACACACTTACTCTGTGCCTTTGTCCAACATGTGGATAGCTTCCCGCCACACATTCTGAGTCCACACAGCCATGTCATCCAGTCCGCCCAGAAAGTAGTCTGTCAGCTGGTCTACAAGGTATGGACTCTTGGCAGCGTAGTCAGGATACAGCTAACACAGATCAACCAACACATTCAGGGCCCGCATGTAAAGTCAGGGTTAGGGAGTTTAGCCCTGGGTTAGAGTCTAACCTCGAACTAAACTAGCTCTAGGGTAAATTTTTTATTTTTTTTTTCAATTTTGTTTAAAATCAGGAAGCGGGTCCATTCCACCATGGTGCCTAAGCCATTATAGAAGGATTTTTGTCTTTCTTTCTTCGCTTCCTTTTTTTAATTTAATTTTGTTTTGGGGTTTCTTTTGTCCTACTCTAGGTTAGGCCCGTAGCCGTGGGTTAAATTAACCTCAAGTTCTACATACGGGCCCAGGACTTCATATCTGCATCATACATCTGCCATAGACGGATTAATTTTTCAGATGTACAATCACTTTCTTATCAAGGCAACTGTATGTTCTATCTACGGGGTGAGCAGTGGTCTAACAGGTAGTGCGTCAGATTTAGCCGCTGCACTACTGAACAGCCGTCACCAATGTCATGGTGATGAAGCGTGGGTTCGAGCCCAGGTCGAGCTTGTGATATGTGATACCGGTTTTTCCTGGCTGTCGGGCTGCTCATCGAGGGTTTCTCTCCCGGTTATCCGGCTTTCCTCCCCCAGCAAAATTGTAAAAAGTATAGGATAGGTATTGGGTGGCGCTGCACCGCGGCAACGTGCTTCCCCCAGGGGAAGCAGCCCGAATTTCCCGAAAGGGATAATAAAGTAGTACACCCCCCCTCCCCCCCCCCCCCCCCCGAAAAAAAATCTGCAAAAGTGGACAATATTCTTCAGGACACATGTTCTATGATTCTGCGGTCAGTCAAGACGTTTGTCCTATTATACTTCCCACGGATCTGAAGCTCTGCAAATTACCTTCACTATTACAATACTGTACATGCTTTATGGGGTCCATAACATACTTCAACAGGAGAATTTTTAATGTAGGTGGTGCCAGACAAAACAGGCACGTCTATATCTATAATGGTAGATTAAAAACTCTGTTTGAAATCCTCACCTTGTCTATGGCTAGTTTCTCCCCAAATCTGTTGAAATAAGCAAAAGAGATAATGTTAGTAAAAAAACAACAACAACTCTTGAACATAACAGCCCTTGATAATGATAATGATGGCAGCTCCACCAAGACTTATGAGTGCTCAGTCACTAGTTTCAATCTTTCAATCAATTCAAACATTCCAGCAGTGATCAATCAATCAATCAACAGCATCTAATGAAATTCCTCACTCTTGACACACAATAGCGCTGATTATTGTGTGAGTTGTAGTACTTACACAGACAAATTCTTTCGCCTGTATTTCCAATTGGAAAACATCACATGAATTTGCTGTAAATTATGATCACCCACTGTGTCACATGTGAAGAAACAAACATCTGGCAAACTCACCGCTCCGCAAAAAGCAGCAAAGTGCAGTCGACAATGACTTCACGTGGCAAGCGGGTTGTTCCATACAACTCCACATAAATCTTCATTAAGTCATCCACTGGAACATACCTGCAATCAAAAAGAATGGTGTTAACTGCTGTCAGAATATCAAATGCTGTCAAATGTGAGATGTGTGACTGATTACTTTTTATGACTAAACTTAGCCTAGAAATGTAGACATCCTTAAAGTCTGAAAGAATGTTTGTCTGAGCATCTGTCGAAAATTTGCAGCCATTATTGTTCATGTGAGTATTTTCCCAGTGCAACGGCGACTCCACCAACCTTTAAAACTTCTGACTTCAGCAAGTTGGATGACAACGTTTGCAACTCACCATTCTGTGACGTATGGCATATGACTCAAGCTGAACTCAAACACAGTCATGATATCTCCACCTGCCCAGACAAACATGAAGAAGTTTCTATGTAAGAAAATGAAAGCAAGGATAAGATTATCATTTATATCTGTTTATGAGCAAATACTATGAAACTATTTTAATTAAAAAATCCAGTACACCTACCAATATCTCCTGCACTGTGTGCTGCAGGAAATGACCCATGGAAGTTTGTCTGAAACATACACACACATACACACACACACAATAAAGCTACATGTCACCGACTGACAAATAACATACACAAATACCAAGCATGATTTTGTTTTGTTTAACAATTTAGTATGAACACCATTAATACTGACATTAACTTATTTTTGGCAAAACAAAAAAACATGTACTGCAAAGGCAAACTCTGACTTATTTGTGAGTTTTGATAAGCAACAAACTAACAAACAAACAAAAAAACTGAGGCTGGTGACCATACTTTAATGCTGCACAGTCTCGACCACAGAGGACTAAAAGCACTTGCCGGTCAGCAAATGTGAGAAGATTTCAAGTCCGGTGAACCATCTTATAATATATTTCTCGTTGCCCAGTTGGCGAATGAATTTCAAAGACAGCATCAACAGAATTCCAGTTTACCAAAATCGGCATTCATCGTGTAAAGCCTAGCGCAAACCGTTTCTACATTGTTTGCTTTGTTTCTCCAATAGCACATAGCAAAGCAGTAGCAAAGTCCTGCACATGTCCCAGTAACACTCACACACACACACACACACACACACTTTGTGACATAAATGTTTGGGCTGTCAGAAAAATATTCGGGCTGCCAGTTTTCAAATGGTTGGTACCCTCAATGGCTGCTGGTGTCCTTACACTTTTGGTTCTCCCTGACCACAAAGAACTACCCAGAACAAGATCATCACAGCTCAATATCTCTGATGTAATCTGGAAAAAGGAGTCTAAGCACCTACCAAATCCAAGATAACAGAATAAATGAAGCTACTGCACAGATGACTTACACCACCCATAGCATCAAGAAAGCCTTGGTCAATGCCGAGCCCATGCCAGGACACATCTGCCACTTGATGGGAGACAACACCAAGCAGAAACACCACCAGCTTTTCTGTTGCCTGTGGACACAATCAAGAAGTGCATGTCTGCCCCTAAATTGTGTAAACAGAGAAAAGTATGACTACAAAAATAAACCAAACAATACTATTGCAAAGGTCACATCAACATTTGGGTAACAGCTAGGACACTCCAGTGTGCAGTCATAAATGGAAGAGGACAGGGATGAGAGGGGGAGGTGTGGGCGTGGGAAGAGGGGGAGCGGCGGTGGGGGGAGCTACAGATGAAATCCAGTAACAGGATTTCACACACAAAATCATCCTCTACTGACTTGATCTGCATTCAGTTTGAACAAAGGTCACTGCTCTGGAGTGGAATTTGTAAAGAAGAAGAAGAAGAAAAAACCAAAGCAAAACATATTTATAAAAAATTGGGTGCCAGAAACACAAACATTTCATGAATAGTTTTACCTCATCCCAAGGTGGTGGATAGTTCTTGCGAATGTAGTTGATGGTAGCATTCATGAAAGGGGTCCAGTGGGTGTCCTCTGCGATGTCATGATACTTTCCTGCAATGCATGAGGAAAAATTACACTGTAGCAAACTGAAGCTTGTGTGGACAACTGTGTAAAACAGCAGATGATAGTTTTCATGAAGGAGAAGAGAAATTTCATTCTTAAAAACATGCTGCTTTGGTACCCAGTGTTTCCTATCATTCGAAAATACAAGGGTTCTTGGGAACCTCTCTCCATATTTGTAAAGGTCCTTTTGTAAATTTTGAGGGTCCATTGTCTTCTGGTATAAAAAGTCTGAAGCTAAGTGAAAGTCAAACTCATTTGTTGTTGTTGGTTATGAAAGCATTCAAGCAGGAGACATGTATGTGAATTGTAGAGTATCGGCCATGGTGAATCGTCATGGCGAGGAACCTGCACGCTTACCAAATGGCGCATTATGAGAGACCAAAAACATGCGTCCCCTGTGACACGCTGTTCTCAAATTTGTGCGTACAACTACGTACACCTGTACACTGGGTACCCCACTCCCCTCTTCTTCACACCCATCCCAGGTGACATATATTATTATTATTATGTTGTAAATGTGTTTGGACTGTGACAATGTGAGATGGATTTGCTGTGATTTTGTTCAGTTATTTATACACATCCAAACCAATTTCATGTTGTTTTACTGACGCAGAATCTTAATTTTTCACTCTGATTTTGTTTTGAGCTGTGAGTCCAAAGACAATTTTCATTTTATTTCATGGACAATAAAGTATTTTTTAATCTGAATTGGAATTTAAGCTGTGTGAAACAGTAGGTACAGTGTAATCAGTTTTGAAGAATACCATCCCCACTCTCTCTCTCTCTCTCTCTCACACACACTCACACACACACACACAGACTGGCAAAACATACTGACCACCAGCACAGATACTTGGATAGTAAGCATCAGGGTAAGGACTGCCAGCTTCCAAAGCATCTTGATGTTTCAGCAACAACTGTAAAAAAGACCAATGTAAAAATGCATATATGCCAGGGTCCATGACAATAAACAGAAAAAGATAAGGTGCAACATCTTGATCAATGCTAGCATTGCCTGTCCCACAGAGTTGTGGATCAATGGAATTCATTACCCGCTTTCACTGTGCAGGCACCATCACTTGATGCTTTTCAAAATAGATAAGATTAGATTTAGTCTGGCAAGAGACACCCTTCAGTGGTTAAGAATTAGTTGGGTGTTTTTTTTTTTTTTTTTTGCTTGATCAAAAGATCAGCATGTACATTTATAAGACAAGTTTTAGGAGTGTAGGCCTGGTTAGAAGTCTGAAAGACCAGCATTTTTAGAACCAGCAGCAACATTTTTACGTGATCACACCTGCATTTCAAACGGACCAGCGCACAGGCCATGCCAGCCTAATCGTCACTGATCAACCATATATATGTAAAGTTGATGGGGGGGTTGCGTGATGTACGCAGGGTGCGTATGACCTCGGGTGAGGGGAATGATCACAGGCAACACCAGGTTGAAGTGTATAATACAGCAGCTCTTTATTCCTGAAGTGAACAGACTGGAGTGAAAGATGTGAGCAACATCATTCAGTCAAGTTCTCAAGCAAATGTCTTCATACTACACGTAACAGTTTAGCCAACTGCTATACTCACAAATGACAGCTGCAATAAGTGCAGGTGCTTACAACGTATTTACATAAAGACTATACATGATATTCACAAGTGTATATACAGGAACTGACTTGAGAAGAAGAGCAACTGAAGAAGAAGAAGAAGAAGAAAAGAGAGAGAGAGACAGAGAGAGAGAGAGACAGAGAGAGAGACAGAGAGAGAGAGAGAGAGAGAGAGCACAACCCTAATTCCAGACTAAACATAGAACCCGCTGACCTATGTGACTGAAAACATTATAAACACTATCACAGGGCTCAGTGCTTAGAAAGATAGACAGAAGAAGGAACTACATGTGCATAGAAGGAAAATCAGACTATCACAGGTATTACTGAAATCTTCAAATACAACTAGTCTATCACTGCCTATATAAAACTCAGCATACACATACCTGGAGTGAAAGATGTGAGCAACATCATTCAGTCAAGTTCTCAAGCAAATGTGGCTAGCTTGAGAATTCTGACTACAATTTCAACTACATCTTACTCTGATTGGTCAACCAGTAACTGTTGTTTATGGTCTGTTGCACACTGAGCTATCACTCACCCACACAAGCACTACTGAGTTTACATACACATGTGTACTGGCTCACACACACACACACCCAGATATTCACACAAACAGGCAGGCAGGCAGGCAAGCAAGCAAACAAGAGCACACACACACACACACACACACACACACACACACACACACACACACACACTATGCTACCTTACATATATATATATATATATATACTATACAGTCGAACCTGCCATGGCGGTCACCTGTATAAGCCGTGCCACTGTCTAACTCGGTCACCCCAGAGGATCCCCGAGCGTTTTCCCTCTATATATGCACTGTATAAGCAGGTCACTGTCTAACGCGGTCGTGCCACCTATTTTGGCAGTCCCAAACGATCTTTCACACTGTACAAGGCAGCCACTTTGTTGTGTAGTGACCGCCGTCGGGCCCCTGCTGTGTTCTCAACTGACAAGACAGACTGCCTAACTGCTTGACAAGCCACGCGTGACAGGATTAGCCACGCCGCGGTTCACTGACACGTGCCTCCCCCTCCGAGTGAATAGCCGGGGGATTGGTGGGGGCGAGGGGGTGGCTGTTAGCGGCGTCCTTTTGATTGCTTTGCAATCAATACGAGGGCTGTAGGAAGCGGTCAGCTTTGTGTTTGTAAACCGGTCAACTTCCAAGGTGTACGAATACGTGAAGGTGTTGTCACCCTGTTTGTCGTTTCTACTGCTTCCGATTGAGACAACGACGTGTTAATGTGCGTGAATCCGCTGTCAGCAGGAAGCTTCTTGTTGCTTTGTTGCATTGTCAGTTGATCACCTGCTGATCTGTTTGTTTGAAATCAAACGGTGTGCAATAAAAAAAATAAAAATAAAAAGACCCCAAATACGCCTCATTACTGTACTGTACATTACGAATGCGTGAAGGTGTTGTCACCCTGTTTGTCGTTTCTACTGCGTCGCCCTTCACGCCGGGTCCACAGCCATGTTGAACTTTGTTATGGGCTGCTCTGATAAACTGTCATCAATAAATGCGAAGAACATGCGCCAGAAGAAACTGGGGGATTATTTCAGCGTTTCGGCTCCAAAGTCGCAAGAGTAAGAATTTTATTCAGTTTGGGACAGTGACAGTGACCCGCTTTTTGATCAACTGATTCTCTTGCCGAAAGAACACTGTGTGCCCGGTGTGCGTGCGTGCGTGCACGTTTTAAGTGTCAGACTGAGTGTATGTGTGTGTTTAGCATCTTTGTCAATGCCAGATGAAACTGAAACTGAACCGGACCGACTTTGCTGAATAAAAATGAAAAGCATCACTTGAGTCTGTCTCCGTTTGAATGCAAGTCCGTCGTCCGAGAGAGAGAGAGAAAGCTTTAGGCGAGCCCTGTTGTCAGCTCGTAACATGTGCGCCGCTAGAGTATTCATTGGGTGACATGCTAGCTGTTGACTTGCCTTCCTGGATAACCCGGCCACCTGTCTAAGGCGGTCAGTTTGGCCCGGTCCCTTGGGTGACCGCCTTACACAGGTTTGACTGTACTACCCTACCCAGCAGTACTACGTCTGGTATTCACTCACTTTGTCATAATCCGTGTTGGTCTGAAACGGCTCAAACTGATCCTGAGCACGGTAACCTGCAACACAGATAAATTCTCTCATATTTTCGAACACGTTAAAACCTGTCAGTCTGGAAACACTTCCTCAAAGAGGATTTCGTTTATCCAGAGATATATAAAATTTTATGTCTCTGGTGGGGGTTATCCACGATCTCTGACAGACATTAGACAAACAAACAACGAAACAATATGTGCAAGACAGGATTAAATTACTCCTCAGATTTAATACATCGCTGACTGAAACTCACTAATTTCGATATGTGTAGCTGGTCCACAAGTTTTGGTGACATGAAACAGTGCGACCAGGAAGAGAACCACAGTCACGCATGCCACCATTTTGTCCAATTTCTGTCATGTGATGTGGCTAGGTGGGTAAAGTTTAGTGCACAATGAAATTTCGGTTTTCAGAATTAAATACATTCCTTTGAAATTCGCATCTACGCTGGGCTTTATTGAAAGTATTACGACTTGATTGTCTTATTTTTGCCAACAAAATACCATAACGTGTAAAGTTATTCAGTGTGACCTCCTTTTAAACAAAATTTACATCAGGCAGCTCGTGTCTAGAACTCAGTGAACCGCTTCAATGGCCTGAGTCACGCCGTAGAAGATGTTAGCAGATCGGATGTCTTCAAACTGAGTAGCCCGTTTGTATTTTAAAAGTGCGACTTTAATCACATATCACAGATCGAGTCCTGCGCTTCTAACAAGCATTCAATCAAAGATCAAGGTCTTTGATTCAATTCGAGGTGGACATAACTTCATGTGTCACGAACTTTTCGCACGCACGATCGCTTGCCAACCGGGAACTTCGAACGGCGCCAAGAGCGATGGAACTTTGGGTCCCGCAATGTTGACACTGTTTGACAGCTGCATATCATTTATCGCCAGCAATATTCATCTGGTAGAATCCTTCGAAGGGTTTCCAGACATTCTCAGTGAAAAGATTTTCAAAACCGCAGAGCGTAAAGGAAAATTTAGTGTCGTAGATAATGCTTGTGGGTCGTTGCAGGCACTGTCTCTCTTTACATCTGTTTACCATGGTTCTGTCCTCGGCTCTGTGTCGTTTGAGGGGCAGCATCTGGCCCTAGCCAACGCTTTTCAACACCTACAGACGTTCAGACATTTGAAGAGCTTGAATGTGTCGTGCTGTGGGCTTGGAGATGATCATGAACTTTTGTTCCACATTTCAAGACTTCCCAGGTATATAAATATTATAATTATACATACTCAAGCTGTCTGTAGACTTTGAGATCTCTGTTTAGGGTGACACCCAGAAATTAAAATTTTGGTGACATTAAGCTTTACTACCAATAGTACTGATGGGCATAGATAGTTTGGCATGGAAGGAGGAAGGAGGGGGCATTGACTTCGAGAGACAGGAAGGTCATGGTGCAGTAATGAGAGCTGTTTCATGTTGGGTATTGCATGATATTACTGATATCAGACTAAGCCAAACCAGCACATGCTTTTAGCTGAAGGGCACAGAGTGCAAGTTACTCACGACGGAGGTGGATTTCAATTTTCTGGGCTTCGTCCCCTTTAACTATATAAGGTACACATTGTGCCCTGCTGATCAGTGAAACGGAAATGCCAGCCCGTGCTGGCAGACAGTCAAAGCCCAGTAGGAAAGGCAGGATGCTGTTTGATGCCGTACAGTATGAAGCAGCTCTGTATTACAGTTTGCACAGGATAACAGACTCCATGGTCATGGACAATGTGTGCTTGTACAGCAGGGTTTCATTTATCCGTGGGAACTGTAACAGGACATATATGTCCTGGCTGACTAGAAGTAAATAACGTTTGTCCCTGTCCACCTTCGTGCAGAATATACATATATATATATATAGAATAGGAACAAAGGCGTCGCTAAAGCCGAAAACATGCGCTCAATCAGGTCAATTTGAAAGTAGTTGAAAGTAGGGGATGTGAGTAAAGCTGAGAGCGCTCCCTAGATCTAGGAGCTTTGTATGCCGGTAGGAGGGGAATGGGGGCCCTATGAATGGTGAGATACCCTTAGATCTGTTAGACGTTTCAGCGGTAGGATGGTAGTTCCCCCCCCCCCCCCCATTGTGGCTTGTAGCCAATATAGGGCAAGGCGGACTTGTCCAATGGCATACAAAGCACACATCTCATATATATATATGTATGACATGTCCGCTTGTGTAAATTTGTTTTAAGTAATCAGACATTTCACAAATGAATCGGTCTATGACTGATGTTCAGTGTGGATATATATATATATATATATATGAAGCCCTGTTACAGTTCTAAGGACTGCCTAGAGTGGATGCGGGCAACCTCAACTTTAAGTTTAATTTGCCTAGTCCAAAGAGGATGACTAGCAAATGAGTGGGGCACTGCTCAGAACCAAACAGTATTTATGGTAACAGTACTAGCAATACTGATCCTTGAATTTAAATTATCTGTTATTATACTGTCATCAGTCATTTTGCTTCCTCCCTATCAGTATGCCATTGATTTTCTGTATCTCCAGTCTGCAAGTCCTGGCTCTCCATGATAATGCTTTGTCAGATGATGGTATCAGAAAGATGACAGCACCAATACGAGTGAAGAAAGAGGGACCTCTGTCGTTGCAGTGTTTGGATTTATCAGGTAAGTGGCTAGCTAGCCAACATCTGACTTCTTTCTTTTTTTTTGGGGGGGGGGGGGGGGGTCAGAATCTGTTACTGTGACATGTATCTGGTGTTACAGTTTATTGTGCTTAAAAACTGTAAAGATGCCAGAAAATATATTCAGGGAGGGATTGTTTTCGAGACTGTCAGTCTTACTTCAAATTAAGTGTGCATCAGGTCTGTCACATACAAGAAGTACATGTATACATGTATGTGCACTCACACAGTAGTGTGTATGCGTGCTAAAATATTTGTACTAGTTGTAGTTGTGTGGCTGGTAGAAATATAATTTTTTAACTTTCAGAAAACCCCAAAATATCAGGAGCAAGTTTGAAGTACCTTCGTGTTTTTCGCCGTCTTCTCTTTCTTGATGTGACTTCCACAAGAATCAAGCAATGTGAGGTAAAGCTTATGGCATGTGTGCTTTAACTTAGGTACTTCTTGTATCGCATTTATTTTGTAACAGTTTAGACTTTGGTTGAACTATTGGGCTTGATAGTATGATACAGAGCTGGTTTTGGAGTGTTCATTAACCTGCAAGCCATTGTTGAGTCATGATCGACGTAGTCAGCTGTGCTATTTAACTTCCCATTTTGCAAGAGCTGTAGGAAATTAGACTAAGAGTAAACATACATTTTATTATATTTTTTCCGGGATGCGATTATAGCTGTTGAACGCTGAAGAAGAAGAATTATATTTTTTCCTTTTATACCTGTAAAAGTGAATACATAATCTCACGATATACAGACTTGTGTGATGGATTCTACATGCTTAGTCGATTAGGTGTTCAGATTGTTTCACTTGGATCTAATTTCTCATTTGTTTCCACAACCCAGCAAGCAGCACAAGAATTTTCCACTGCAATGTCCCTCTGGCCGCAGCTACAGTTTCCTGAATTGCGTGACCTGCTGGACATGAAAACAATGGGCTGGGCAGCTGAAACAGTGCAGCGCTGGATTCAAGAGACTGAACAAGGACGTCACCCACACTCCAGCAGGCAAGACCAGCACGCAAGCTCAGCAGGCACCAAACGGTTCTGTGAGTTTGCGTTCTTTGTGTCCAGAAACTACTTTAAAAACAACTGATATATGAGAGAGACTTTAGTTTAGTTAGTGGCTTGGCTGAAAGCACCGTGAGCTGAGCATGTGCATGCACCCTTAAGTTTAGGCATGTTTTTTTGTGTGTGTTTTTTTTTGTTGGTTTTTTTCTATGCTGTTTTCTGTTCTGCAGTTATGGGGTGGGGGGGGGGGGGTATATCTAAATCAATCTCTACAATCATCACAATCCATCATCAACTCACTCTCTTGCTCAGATACAGCAGCAGCTTTTATATAGGTGAAACATTTCTTCTGATGTTGGTGTTGTAACCTCAAGCCTGGCAAATGCCCCAAATGCGTGGTTCCACATACTACAAGTGAATAATCCACTGCCACAAGCATGCTTGAATGCTCAGCCTCTTGTATTGATGGTGGGAGTCCTAATCACTACTCCACCAGTCCCTTCTACTAATACTTGTAGTACTAGTAGCACTGTCTATGTTCATGGCTACTTTAGAGGTGCAATGAATTGTGTGGAAAGGCACACTATACAAGAGACGCTTCAACCGGTATTTATATTTCAGATGGGAAGACCCGACCTCTGCTTGCTGACATTTCCAATAATGCACCTAAAACTGCTGGGAAACGCAGACGCTCTAGTACCCTGGCACTTGTTAGCTGTAACTTCACGGAAGGGCTGGCATCCTTGGGGATGGAAGTCACAGACTCATGTGGTCAGTTTGAGTTGAAATTGTTTCAGTTTGCTGTTGGCAGTAAAATATAAAATCGGACAAGAAACTTTAAAGCTGATCAGTTTTTTAAATAATCGCTAGTGATTTTACTTTTGTTACTCTCAATTCAAGTAGGAAACAGTCGTACATTTTGTGCATTTATCAGGAATCTTACCGTAGTAGTACAGTAAAACCTTCTTAACTATACAGCAGTACTTTTGAGTGGCTACCTTAGGGCCGGTGCACACAAGCGTCGGTGCTACATCGCACGCACGTATGCGTGTCGCGCTTTGCGTGCTGCACGCACGGGCTCTCACACGTGGAGTAACGCGCGCGTGCTGCTTCGGAGATCTCGCCACGAGTCAGTGCTTCTGAGTGTGCGATGAAATACGAAATTAGGGATCTGAAACGTACCATAAACTGCAGGCTGCTTTTTCGCAGTCTGAATACAGACTGGTGATCGAGGCCACGATAACTTGATAGAATTTAGCTACAACAAACCCGGCTTTGCTGTAGAATGATATCGTAGACGATGAGAGATCAGTGACAAGCCGGCGGTTCAGTTGTGTCTAGTTTTATTTACTCCATTTATGTATTTGACCGTAGTGTCAGTCAGCGGAGAGTGACACAACAAAACGGCATACCCGTCGATTGTGATATGAATCGAGCTGAAAATTGTAGAGGTTTTCCTGTTCACGATACAGGTCGATGAGGCGAAACATTTCGTCTTCGCGCAATTCCGCCATCTTGGAAGAGAAGAGGATGGCGAGTGCTGGCCCTTGCTGGCTGGCTCTTCTGATTGGCTGAAACCACGCTACACGCGCGCGTTGAGCGCGCTGAATAGAACAGTTCCTATCCTCGCGCGACAGAATTTTTCAATCGTGCTACGTCTGTCGCTTCGCGCTTCAAGGGGTTGCATACGTAGATGCGCGACAAAATTTGCTGCACGTGTGGCGTGACAATGTCGCGTGACGCCAGTGTGCAAGAGCCCTTAGTTAGACAGGATGCCGCCCTTTAGAGGTGGCACTCCTAAAACTTAGTAAAAGCTACCATCTACGCGAGTGATCATTACATTTACAATTACATCATGATCATCGCCTTTGCAGGACCATCTCTTTCAACCCTGCCAGCAAACTTTTCACAGCAGGCCACTGTGTCACAAGACTTCAAAGCAGCTACATCAAACCGGACAGTGAATACTCAAGTATCCTTGGTGTCAGAAAAGTGCAGACAGTGCATTCATCTTGACAACACAGAACCTCCACCAGCTAAATTTCAGAAAGTGTCCAGGTTGTTTAGCAGATCAATCTTACAGACTGGTGATGCTGTACAGCAGAACGTGAAGGAAGTGCAGGCCAGTGGTAAACAGCAGATGCTGTGTGATGAAGACACCTTGTTGCTCAGCCAGTATGGGTACACTGGACACTAAACAATGTGTTACAGATGGGAGATGATAGTATAATGTGACTTGAACAAGGTGTTTTTCTGGCTGTCAAATGATGGAAGGTGTGACTGTTCTTTTGGAATTGGAATCCTATGGGCGGTATTGTCAGGATGCGATGGTTGAGGAAGACATCGACGCTCTTGATTGAAACAAGGAAAATTTATTTACAAGCTTTGACTCTAAATCAATCTCTACAATCATCACAATCCATCATCACCTCCCTCACTTGATCAGGTATAGCAGCATCTTTTATATAGGTGAAACATAAATCTACACATGCAAGAACATTCTAGGAATTGCAGGACATGTCACCCCACAAAACTTATCTTCCAATCGAAATACAGATTCAGCCACCAAAAGTTAGCAAAGACATTACATCATTGTGCAGGAACATACTCAAAGTCAAACAATGCTGCATTTTCTATGAGCCAAAACAAGCCAAGCGATTATGTCAGTTACAGATCCATGAAACATGACCAATCTTGAAGCAGAGACATTATGCAGCAAAGTGGTCAGCAAAACTTGGTCAGTGTGACTGGCCGCTAATACCAGTTCATGACAAGAGATTATCTTGCCATCTTCAGATTCATATATATTTCGGATACATGATATAAAGGTTTCAATTATCTAATTTGGAACAAAAAAAAATATTATTCTCTTACAATTTATTCATTCGTACATTCATGTGACGGACAAACGATGAGACAACACAATAAGTAATGGGTCAATGGGTAAATATTAACTACTACTCAAATTCAGGTCTTGTTGCACTTTTGCTAGTATTGTCTACTCGGGTAGATTATTTCCGGCTTGTGGAATTAGAAGGATGCTCTTGAATTCTTGCATAAAGTCAGTAGGTGGAGATGATTTTCTGGCGCACGATGTCCATGAATTGAATCAGTAAGTAGAACAAGGAATGATTAGTCGGTTGTTGCGGTTCAACATGATGAAGTTCACATAATGTAGCAGATACACGTAGTAGTTCGAAGTAGAAATTGATGTATCGGATGAATACGCAAGGCCAAACAAAAGGACGTAGAAGGAATTGAAAAATAACGAAGGAGAAGAAGAATAACAAGGAGGATACAAATCATCCGTGGAAAGTAGAGTATCCAGTAGATGCGCCCATCTTTTTTTGGTTTTCTTAGAACGTTTTTTTTAACAGTTTGGACTATTTCCTAAATGACTGTATTCTTACAGTGGAGAATGGAGTTCTCCGACTATTGCTTAAAAATCTTGAAGGTATAGTGTTACGTATCTAAATGATTACCGTTCTTCCAGTCATAATAAACAAATTCACCTTTCAATCGTTCTTTCTATTCCAACAAAACACACTAATACACAATTTATCTGCGGACTCAGGAAAATCAGTAGTAAACAAAACTAAACATTCCAAAGTGACGCGTTCGAAAAATGACGACTATATGTGACGTGTTGACGTCTCGGAACATGACGTCATGCATTCTACAGTTCTGGATGAAAGTGAAACTTGAACCATTCACAGTCAGCATAGTACAAATCTAGGATATTCTGGTATCTTCAGTGAAAGGAAAACAACTTGGAGCCGAACGTCTCTACACAACTCTAGAACATTCCAACAAGCGTGTGGCTGCTCGCAATGCGGGAGCTATGAATTACAATCCTAAAACAAGATAAAAATCAACCAAATGAAGTATAATTTCCTTCCCCACAAACACAATACGCAAGAACTAGAAATTCACACAAAGGTGTCAATAGAACCAAAGACACAGCCCCAGCTTTTATTTGTAACTGGCAACGCTTTTACATAAGATTTGCAGCTATTGCCATTTCCTAAACATCCATTCTTCTCTCTCTCTCTCTCTCTCTCTCTCTCTGCACAACTTTCTCGCTTTTGTCCACAGCTGTGAGTCCATAGCAACACTGCAGTGAATCCTTGGACAAAGCTGTTTTTTCTTGCATTCAAACCGTATGCCAGTGTAGCTAGCATAAGGGCAAGTCTGCATCTTGCTTCTTGCTGCAGCACATCCAGTGAAATGTTCAGGTTTTTACAATTTTCCTGCACTAAATCTACATGAATCTAAATAAACTATAATCTCTTATTCAAGCACACAGATTTCAAAATTAAGTAACAGTGCTGGGAGTTTCGGAGGAGGAGTGGTTGGAGCATTGCCGTTAAAGGGGGAAGTCATCTTGTGGTTGGCATAACCTGAGACTACTTTTTTTTTTTTTGTATCATATGAGACAGCACCAGGAAAAGACAGAGCCAGCCCAGCCCTTCCTGTCGGTGTTGGATCTCGTGCACACCTCCCAACCTGCTGCCAAAAATCAAGCATTGACTCAGGTGCACCCCAAAGCAATACAGAGGTTATGTTCAGTGTATTGATCCCCATCCCTGAAAGCCTGAAACTGTGTGCCAGTATAGCTACATGTAGTATCTTTGCAAGTCAGCTGTCTTGTTTTTGTCTGCATCCATGAGTCCCTAGCAGCACTCCAGTGAGTCCTTGGACAAAGCTGTTTTTTTCTTGCATTGAAACTGCAAGTAGTATACATGTAGCTAGTATCATGGCAAGTCTGCATTCTTGCTTCTAGCTGCAGAACATCCAATGAAATGTTCAGATTTATACAATATCAGATTTTTTTTCCTGGTTTCCCTAGATAAACCACAATCTCTTATTCAAGCACATAGATTGCAAAGTAACAGTGCTGGGAGTTTGTGAGGAGGAGTAGTGCAGGCTGGAGGTGTGGTCAACTTGCGGTTGGCAGGACCTCAGTGACAGTATTGGGCAGATGCACAGTATACTGTCCATCCCTTCATGTCAGTGCTGGTTTTCTGGCACACCTACCAATTTGCTGCCAAAAATCAAAGAATTGACTGAGGTGCACCCCAAAGCAATACAGAGGTGATGTTTGGTAGATTAACACCCATACCAAATGCCACTGTGCAAATCACAGCGTAGACCTTGATTGTTCTAAGTTTTCGGCCAATAGTATAAATTTGCACCAGGAGAAATGGCCAGGTAAATTTCCCTTTAAATGATATACGACAAACGTAGTAAACAACATGTACTTACAGACCTGCAAAAGATGACTGGGAGCATGCACTCATTACAATTTTGCCCTGCAGTTCATGCCTTACAGGTAACTGGTGTGAAATCACTTCTTGACAAAGCATTCGAGTCCATTGTCAGTGATATGTTTGACCTGTTTGGATTCAAGGAGGCTGTAACACAACTTGACCCAAAACACCAGATTATATTGATGTCATTTCTGATGGATTGTAATTGAGAGAACTGTCAGGCTGATGTGTATGGTATACACAGATGCCAGCTGGGCAACCTCTTTTGTACCTTTCTCTGAAGCTGGAGCCCCTGCACACACACACGCACACACACACACACACACACACACACTATCAAGTATATTGTCTTGGTAGTTCCACTTTGCCTAAGTAACAGATCTGGCCCATAGGTCATTTTTGCAAAATGGGTTTTACACCCCATAGGGCATTAGTACTGCTCGCCAACTGCAAAAGGCATTTCATTTCATTCTAGCACATCTCGAGTACCATCACAAACAACTCACCTATAGTTCTTACTCCCCCAAAATCCTGTTTAAGGATCTGTAGCAAAGAGGATGACCTCAGCCTTTCATCATGTCACGGGGATTAATGGGAGGTGGTCCAGGTTTGCTTTTGACATTGGCATACCATAGTGTGTGCTAGTTAGGAAAACATTAGAAATACTGCATACGTTTATTTTCCGTAAAAAGGATATTTCTCTTACAGACTGCATCATGGCAGACTGTGAAGTGTATCTTGAGTGTACTAACATGTATACATGTGTGAACTTTGTCATTTGCTGAAAAGCTTTAAATTTCCACAGCCATGAATTCAGAACGGCACTCCACTGAGTCCTTGAGCTCTTTTTTCTTCCATTGAACACAGCATCTGGGCAAGTCTGCATTCTTGCTTCCTGATGCTGCACATTCAATAACATGTTCAGATTTGTACGATTACAGATTTTTCTTGGGTGGATAATGAATGTTAAACCACAATCTCTTATCATTATCGTAATAAAGTGGACAACTGCTTCTCTGAAAGCACTGCCAACTGAATCCAAAACAGTTATCTGTCCCTCTTTCACCCCGACTTCAATCATGGACTGCCATGCAGCGTGTACCTATGAACAGACTAGCAAAACTATTTAGAGGTGTAGGTATGTGCTTCCCTTATAGTATGAGTTATAAAATCTTATTCAAGCACATAGATTGCAAAATAATGCTAGGAATTTGTATGATACTCTCATCAAACATTAATCTTCTGCACAGGTATTTAACCCTGGAAGTGATAAATTAGAGTATTTAGCTTCATCTGTAAAGCAGATACGACATTGACACACACACACACACACACACACACATACCCTCCAGCCGGTGTTTATGATGGAGTAATTTCCTAAATAAAATTTCATATAAATGACATGCACGTGCTTGTGAAACAGATAATACGTTTTCTTTGTCAAAAATAATCAGGAAAAGTGTCATGGACATATCTACTGGTACATGTATACATTATATGCGATGGATGAAACAATGAATCCAAGAACACCTGGCAATTGTCTTTCACTCTTATTCAGGTTTGGCATCATGGGCTCAAGGATTGAGCCCTGGGTTATGTAAAGTTTCAAAAATCATGTTGACCTGGATTTTGGCTTTTGCGTGTGGGAAATAGTACAGTTATATATTGCTGTGCAAATAATTGTTCAGTATGAATTAATATATATGTATGTGTATCAGACTTGAAAAGTGTGCATGTGCAAAATAAATGTTTGAACTACTGACTGGTTTCAGCTTGTTTTCTACTTGTGTAACTGGTACAATGCTGAAATGCACAATCATACACTGGCACATAACATCGACAAAAAGGCTGAAAACTATTGTACACATAACCACTTTATTTGCAAGGAAAAATGGCTACATTTCAAAGCACACAGATGACATTTGTTTTACACAAAATCTGCAGCAAAATTAAAAGGGAAAAGATGTCACCTGAAGGTACATCTGTGGAAGTTCACTGAATGAAATCTTCAGCTAAATGTATACACATATTTTGCAACTCATTTTACACCATTCTCTTACTGGCAGGTAATTTTAGTCAGGGTTTTTCCCCCCATTTACTGTGTATTCTTTGCACTGACAAAAGTACTGCCTGTCTGCAAAATGTGCACAACTTTTCAGATTTTACCGATGTCTGAAATGCTGAGAACAGAAGATCATTCTTTAGAGTAACAGACCATGGTCAGTGTGCATGAAGGGATGTTAAACACTAATTTCATCTATATATATCCAAAATGCATCAACTGTTTCACACTGTAGTTACAGGTCACCTTTGTTACATGTACAAAGCGTTCTACTTTTAGTGGATCTACTGACAAAAGTTTGGAAGCTCGCGAAAGATCAATCTCTTTCTGACTATACTGCAATGAAAAATTCCTGGAAAGTCCGAAACATCAAGCTCCCAGCTACCCCCCCCCCCCCCCCCCCAAAAAAAAAACAAAACGTTAAAGGCCATGTCCATTTAGAGATCAATGGCATCAAAAGCATATGAAGTAATATCAACTGATGAAAAATATCAACGTCAAAGGCTTGGCTTACGGATACGTTATAATGCACAGGTTCATTTACATTATCCCACCCAACTGTAGCCCCTAGTCGGCCAACTATGCATTGCAGGATATGTGATTTTCATGTTCAACGCCATTTTTAGCCAAATTTGTTTCACCACATTTGAACCAGTGAGGTATGTCTGTAACCATCTGAAAAAGGAGGATAATGTGTGTGTGTGTGTGTGCAGGGTTATGAGGGACTGAATTATCTTTCCACAGCCATGCTTGCCAGTGAGTGAGGTTATCAGTATCCGTTTGACTACTAAAATGAAGTTACAGTGGAAGTGACCTCAATTCAATTCAATAGATCTTTATTACCCCAACAGGGGAAATTAAGGTGTGGTGGACCTGTATCTTCAGGAAATCAGAACGGAAAAAGGTAGTGCTCAACACCCACTCAGTAACACTGACCAAGGAACTAATGATGCTACGCTAAGAATACTTACCTGGGTTGCACTCTTACAAAACATACCGACAACACGGACCACAATAAATTGAATAATCAAAGGTGACATGATGAATGAGATAAGATGAATAATTAACATTTCCCAGAAGCCAAGAAACGCTCAGACACAACAGAGAAATTTCATTGCTTACATAAACTATTAAATCATAAAGCTCAAACATGAGAAGGTCTGGAAAATCACACACTAAAATGAAAGCAAAAAAAGCTATGAACTGCAAAACATTAACAAGTACAATCATGACTGAAAAAAAAAAGTGATACATGTGTGGTACAATTGATGACTCAAATAAATTCATACTAGATAAATTTATTCCAGGAAAAAAAAAATGTTATCAGTATAGTAACACCTGTTGACCCCTCCCTCCTCCCTCTTTCCCCCCCAAACAAGGTTTTCTCTTGACAACTTTTTTCCCTGTGCCCCCGTAGACTGATTTACCCAACAGAAAACCTGAATGGAAGGACAGTACCAGTATAGCACAGGCAGTGGGTGGCAAGGAGTCAAGCGTGTCAGCAGTCAAGAGCCTAGACCAGTAAGCAATTACACACTGGGGTACAGATTGGAAGTCCTGTCCGTTTACTTTGAGGCAAAATGTCTACGTCAAAGGAATCAGTTACTGAAAAGTTAAAACGCACAGGGTCACATTTACATCACCACATCCATACCCCCTGAAAAGTTTCGGTACCATTCCCATTTCTGTAGAAAATCCGTAGCCTCCACTGTCATTTATGCCCCCCCCCCCCCCCCCCCCCCAAAAAAGCTGGGCCGCCGATACTACATGTATAACAAGACACACAAATATCTTTCTCTCTCTGCATATTAGTCATGGCTGCTATGCACAATACACTAAAGCTTGATTAATGTGTAGTCCTTCGGAACTGAACATGCACAAACTGTCCAAAGACTGACAGATTATCACCATCAGGGACATCATGAAAAGCGACACTGGACTTGCGGGTGGGTTACACTGGTGGTATCAAAAAGTGAAAATGACAGTGAACCAACATGATATAGCCATCCACTATACCTAACCACTGAGGTTTACCCACCATGCACGTAAAAGTCTGTCCAACATAACCTGGTGCAGGTGAAGCCTCATTAAAATGAAGTCGCCAAGGCTGTAAGAAGACTACCCCAAGACACATCTCATGCATCTCACGTCAAACTTCCAACATCAACGCAATGGCACAAACTGAAGGAAGAAATTGGCTCTTAAAGCCCCAATGTAACAGGTGACATGTTTTGTAATAACAGTCTCAGTAGATTACGCCCCCCCCCCCCCCTCCACCACCACCATGTCCTCCCTGAAACCATGCCCAACAGTAAACCCCACCAGACTTTCATCCTATGTTACACTTACCCCATCTTCCACTGTGTGTTAAAGGGGAATACCACAAGTCATTCATGTGAATGAATCAAATTATGCTGCAGTAACTTTGCTGTGTTAAATAATGGTGTACTGGCAAAATCAGATGGAATCCACTGTGATGGGAAAACTTGGTAGATCTCAGTAACCAAGTCTGCCATCAGTTTAAAGCTCTCCACCTTTCAGCGCCTGCACACACAACAGACAGACAGAAAAAAAAAAATTATATCTGTGTTTAGAAACAGGCAACAGTACAGAAAGACACAGCCAACCACAAACACATTAAAAGAAAAAAATCTCAACAGCTAAAAAGAAATATGCTGAATCCAGGCCCTCTTCTGAAGAAGTGGAAGTACAAAATTGCTGAATTAGTGAATACAAACATCTTTTCTCATTTCTTCTGATTCCACACCCACTGCCATAAACATAAACATACTGCAGTACAGCACTGTCATATCTGTGCTGACAACAGCCTATAAACCCCCAACTCTTATCCCCAGCTGCACTAGGTCTGTGTCAAACCTCGACCGTTTGTCGCCCGACCGGGAGCGGGAGTGGGACCGGGAACGTGAGTGGCTGCGAGAGCTAGAACCACTATGCTGCCGCTTCCGTCCGCTGGAGTGGCGTCCCTTGGACGTTGACCTGTTACAAAGCACACCAAATCCATCAAGAGCCATGAATGAGAGAGAGAGAGAAAAAAAAAAAAAAAGATGCTGTAAACATGGACAAACTGGACTCTGGAGTACACCAGTGTGCACATGACACTGATCTGGCAGATCATATCAGATTCAACAGGTTCACATCAGAGTGTTGCCACAGTAATCCTACTTAAAGTAAGAGTAACCATCCATGTTACTTTGGTGATAAAAGCATCAGCACACTTATTTTCTTTGTAGTCCTGGTCAAGTTTACAATTTCAAACAGGACTATCCATAACTGGCTTTCAAAGAAACCAGACTCTAGAAGAAAATGTAAATCTTAGCCTGAATAATACCACCAAACTAGTGGCACTCGGCAAACAGTGATAGTCACAGTACATGTATTAAAAACACTTTACAATATATATGAAAGCCAAATCCAAATTCCAAATGATGGCTAAGCAAGACTGCAGAGTCAAGTACGAATGCGAGGGAGTGTGATGTAGGCAAACCTGAATAACTATAAGTAAAAACAACCATCTTCTTTCTCTCCATTCAGCTGACATCTCACAATCTTGCTTGGCCTTTTATCCCGTTTATAATTACACATAACTTACCTGGTTTTAAACTCTTTTTTTTTCAAACCTATCTCAGCGTGATTTACATACACTCAGTAGTCAAAACAACCGTTAAAACCTGTCCAATTCCACAAGTACGACCCACAGACAAAAACACGCACACCTAAGCTAAACATTCCTTGACAATAAATTTAAAACTGGGACTGAAGAATTCATATTTATCATTTTAGAAAATAACACCCTTCCTGTGTGATAACACTTAAGGAAATAGCAGATACTAATGCAAGTCCTTTTCCAATACAGCTTGCTACAATGTATCAGTGCAATACAAATTCATGAAAAATGCACACCAGTGTCATTATTAAAAAAAAACAAAGAAAAAAAAAGAAGAGATAAATAGGAAGGTCATATAATTCATCATCCTATTTCTAACACAACATAATCGCCCAATGAGCCTTCCTTTCAGTTATTATACTCTGCCACTGCTGTACAATAAACTTCAAATGATCAAATCCTGTAATGTCAACACCAATATAGTGTGAAGAAATGTGAGAAACAAACAGCAACACAAAGCTTCAAAAACAACAACCACAACAGGTCACCAAATAAAAATGATATTGACCTTTGACCAGTTGTTACCTAGGTTACCGAGTGTTACCTGGACCTAGATTTTGAATGCTTCTTGCTTCTGCTGTCTCTGGAATATGATCCCGAGCTTGATCCAGATCGAGATCTGGACCGTGACCGCGATCTTGACCTTGAGGAGGAGGAGGAAGAGGAACTCCCAGAGCGAGACGACCTGGAGGAGCCTGATCCTGATCTGGATCTAGATCTAGACCTGGACTGTGATCTAGACTTTGACCTCTTCTTGTCTTTTTTCTCTTCTGTTTTCTTATCTGCAGGTTTGCTGTCGTCACCACTGTCAGTAAGGTCGTACTTAGACAGGTCCACATCTTCATCATCATCCTGATAGGCACGAAAAATTATAATAATTAACTGCAACCGCACAACTACATGCAGTAAGACATCCATGCATGTTTCATAACCATTCTAAGACACCGCATAATTATACCATTCCCATCTTTCATTCATTATAAAGGTCCACTGGCCACCCTAACCAAAAAAAAAAAAAAAAAGGAATGCCACATGAATAACAGGGTCACCTAACAGCTACGAATGCAAAGAATGGTCATAAAGTACAACCAGACATGAAAATATGGTAGCACCACCATAGCAGTCCCTACATGGTCCAACCCTTGTCGTGGGGTAGTGGCTTGTGTACCTCAATGACCCAGAGAGCTACGCCAGCGGGAGCACGTGCTCCTGGCAGGGTCACCCAAGCTGGACAGGTCGAAGGGTAGAGGTCAGACGAATGTGGACCACCTCTCCAAGAGGCTAAACGGGTTTGCGTAGGGTTAACAGCCCTACCTGTAAAAAACATAACGTTACAGAAGCATCGACAGCAACAAACCAAAACATTCACCTGGGCAAGGAAGGGTCTCCATCCCGGAGACCTATGACGCATTGCAGTGAAAGCCGAAAGGAAGCTGCAAGGCCGACCCCCCTTCTAACACCCAGGACAACGACGAGAGTAGCCACATGGAACATCAGGACTATGTATGAAGTAGGAAGGACCATACAAGTAGCAAGAGAGATGAAGAACTACAAGATAGGAGTACTGGGACTGAGTGAGACAAGGTGGCTACAGACAGGACAGCTGAGATTTTCATCGGGAGAGCAATTGCTGTACTCGGGACACACAGAGGATGGAGCCCCCCACACTGAGGGCGTGGCCCTGATGCTGGCACCGGAGGCACAGCGGGCACTCATCGGCTGGGAACCTGTCAACTCCCGCATCATCACAGCCAAATTCATCACCAAGAAGAAAGACATCAAGCTAAACATCATCCAGTGCTACGCTCCCACCAATGATGCGGAAGAGGAGAAAAAAGATGACTTCTACCAACAACTGCAGACAGTGATAGATAGAGGAGGAGCCAAGGACATGACCATACTTATGGGAGACTTCAACGCCAAGATTGGATCAGACAACACAGGCTATGAGAACACCATGGGAACACACGGACTGGGACAGATGAACGAAAATGGCGAGCGCTTTGCAGACTTTTGTGCCCTGAACCAGCTAGTGATAGGAGGCAGCATCTTCCCACACAAGCGCATCCACAAGGCCACATGGAGATCGCCGGACCATGTCACGGAGAACCAGATTGATCACATCTGCATCAGCCGGAAGTTCAGGAGATCGTGGCGAGATGTGCGCGTGATGAGGGGTGCCGATGTATCATCAGACCACCACCTTCTTGCAACAACACTGAGACTTCGGCTTAAGAGACACACCAACGCCAACAACACACGGACCAGGTACAACGTTGGCCTACTCAGGAACACAGAGACACAAGCAGCATTCCGGATCAGCCTTTCCAACAGGTTCCAGCCACTGCAAGACCTGATAGAAGACAGTGGAATGGATATCGAGACACAGTGGGAACACAGCAAGAAACTCTGGCACGACACATGCGAAGAGGTCCTTGGCAAGAGAAAGACCCAACACAAGGAATGGATCTCTGCTGACACCATCCAGAAGCTGGAAGTTAGGAAAAAGAAGAAAACTGCACTGAACACGAGCCGAACAAGAAGAGCTAAGGCAAAGGCACAGGAAGAATACACAGCAGCTGACAGAGAAGTGAAGAGGAGCACCAGAAAGGACAAGAGGGACTACATCGACGACCTGGCCAATCAAGCAGAGGAAGCAGCTGGACAAGGGAACCTAAAAGACCTGTACCAGGTGACCAAGAAGCTCGCGGGCAAATTTCAGCAGACAGACAAACCAGTGAAGGACAAGAACGGGCACCCACTGACAACAACTGAGGAACAGCTGAAGCGATGGGCAGAACACTTCAGGGAGCTGTTAAATCGCCCCATCCCTGAAACACCACCAGACATCCCGCCAGCTGAGACAGAACTACCCATCAACTGCGACAAGCCCTCTAAGGCGGAGATCAGGAAAGCCATCATGACACTGAGAAATGGGAAAGCTGCAGGGCCGGACGAGATACCAGCAGAAGCCATCAAAGCAGACACAGAGACAGCCGTCAACATGCTGCACAGCCTATTCAGCAAGATCTGGGAGAAGGAAGAGGTGCCAGCCCAGTGGAAAGAAGGGATCGTCATCAAGCTGCCAAAGAAAGGGGACCTCAGGGACTGCAGCAACTACCGAGGGATCATGCTCCTGTCAGTGCCAGGCAAGGTTCTCAACAGAATTCTACTGGAGAGGATGAGGGAGGCAGTCGACCCTATGCTCCGAGACCAGCAGGCGGGCTTTCGCAGGAACAGGTCCTGCGCTGACCAGATCGCCAGCCTACGCATCATCGTTGAGCAGTCACTGGAGTGGAACTCCCCCCTCTACATCAACTTCATAGACTATGAGAAGGCCTTCGACAGTGTAGACAGAGAGGCGCTGTGGAAGCTGCTAAGGCACTATGGAGTTCCCGGGAAGATCATCTCCCTGATCCAGTGCACCTACAAAGACATGAGCTGCAGGATTGCCCATGCCGGCCAGTTGTCAGAAAGCTTTGAGGTGAAGACCGGAGTCCGCCAGGGATGCCTGTTGTCCCCGTTCCTCTTCCTCCTGGTCATCGACTGGATCATGAAGACCACCACAACAGGCAGGAAAAACGGGATACAGTGGACACTCTGGACGCAGCTGGATGACCTCGACTTTGCGGACGACCTGGCGCTCCTGTCTCATAGCCACAGCCAGATGCAGGACAAGACTACATGCCTGGAAGCCACATCAGCCGGAACAGGGCTCAAGATCAACAGGAGGAAAACCGAGCTGATGAAGATCAACACCACTGCCAACACACCAGTCACAGTCGGTGGAGAGTCCATCAGGGAGGTAGAGTCCTTTGTCTACCTGGGGAGTGTGGTTGATGGACAGGGAGGCACAGACCGAGACGTCACAGCCAGAATCGGCAAGGCAAGAGCAGCAATGGTCATGCTGAAGAACATCTGGGCATCCAAAGTTGTCAGCATAAGAACCAAACTTCGCATCTTCAACTCCAACGTGAAGTCAGTTCTGCTCTACGGATGCGAAACATGGAGGACAACGAAGACGATGCAGCAGAAGATCCAGTCATTTCTCAACACCTGTCTGAGGCGCATCTTCAACATCCGATGGCCAGAGAAGATCCGGAACGAAGAGCTGTGGGAGCGAGCAGGGCAGGAACCAGCGGCCAAGCAGATCCTGCGGAGGAAGTGGGGCTGGATTGGACACACCCTCAGGAAGCCAGCATCCAGCACCACACGCCAAGCCCTGACATGGAACCCACAGGGAAAAAGGAAGAGAGGCCGGCCTCGCAACAGCTGGAGGCGGGACACTGAGGCAGAGTTATATAAGCAGGGGACCAACTGGACTGGAGTGGCAAGAATAGCCCAGAACAGAGTGCGATGGCGAAGGGTTGTCGATGGCCTATGCTCCACGTGGAGCCAGGGGCCTAAGTAAGTAAGTAACCATAGCAGTCTGTACACATGCTTCGACTCTAGAGTGACAAAATATACTGAGGAACTTACGGTGCACTGACAGCATGCACCTGCTTATTTTGAGCTCTGATTACGTTGGTAAACACACACACCAAAAAAAAAAAAAAAAAAAATCAGCTTCTTGAAAAAAAAGAAAAAAAAAAGGACTTCTAGCTCAAGACACCTGTCAACCATAAAACTGCTGATTCAGCAACAGAAATTTCTCACCTCATCCGAGTCAAGCTTGTATTTCGAAATGTCTCCATCTTCATCATCATCATCTTCCTCTTCTTCCGGCTCCTCCTCTCCTTTTGTCTCCGTTGTTTCTTTAGACTCTTTCTCTTGGGCCCCACTGCTACGCCGAGCTTTCCTCTTCCTTCCAAACTGTCAGCACCAACCACGAATAGGATAGTACAGCCACAGTTTCACTTTCACTAAGTCTGACACTCTGACATAAGTTTCACACTCATATTCAATACAACTTACAGTTACAAGTCAGGGTTTCATATCTGTAGGAACTATAGAATAACAGGACAAAATGTCCTGGCTGATACTACAGTACAGGACTGTATTTGTCCTGAAAATTGTGCACCATGGTGCAAAATTGACAGGACATCTGTCTTGGTAAGAAAGTAATTGGACATTTTGAAAATGAATCGGTCTGTGACCACTGCCTAACACAGATATATACAAACCCCTGAAAAGTTCAATCTGCTACAATAACATTGTTTGCCAGCTTCTAGATCAGGAAGAGCTGGTCAATGTCGTCATGATCCTTACCTCATCATACTCACTGTCGGAGTCATCACGCTGGATGTACTCAACCACCTCATCTCTTTCCATGTAACCACCACCAAACCCTGTTCTCTGTTCCACACGTCCATACTTGGGAGCATTGCACATATTGCAGCTCATCCTTCTTGCCCAGTTCACGTTTCCGCAGCTAAAATTAGTAAAAACAAATAATTTTAGTGTTTTACTTTTAGCAATCTAATTTCTAATCCTATAGACACATGTCTACGAGCAAGTATCTGTGGCAGCAAATTTGTCCAACAGCCAAGTTCCTGGCAAAAAAACAGCCAAAAACACACACACACACCACAGAAAACAATAAAACCTTCAAGAAATCAAGTCCTGAAAATTGCTTGGAAAAATAAACAACAAAAAATCTTCTTAATTTTTTAAGTGTGATATTTAACCTCAGGCAATGCAAGAAATAAACATGTACAGATTTAGGAAACTGAAATCTTTTCTTTGGTACCAACATTACAACCATAGCAGTCTCTATCTGTAAGATACTGCCCTAGCATCCTAGTATTCCTACCTTTTGCATTGCCAGTCATCAGCACTGAACAGCCCTTTGCTCTTTTCTGCCATCGCCTTGCCAATTTCAGTTCCTCCTTTTTTAAAGACTGTCCCATCTTTTCGGTCTGCATGAAAAGAACACATTTTTATTTTTGCCTTGTGATAATAATTATCACTGGTAGGAAACGGAATAAATGCCACGTCATGTATTAAAAAAAAAAGAAAAAAGTTTTGCCCAAAAAGCAATATGGCCAACAGAGAAGTGGTTTTCTGAGCCACAAGCATGATGATATTATCACCCACTTGAATCACGATGAAGGGTTTTGATTTAATTATAAACTGGTGCTTCATTCTGGGACAAGACCTTATGTCTCTATCTACACACACACACACACCGTGGCACACACACACGCACGCACGCACGCGCGCGCGGACACACATACAGCACCTTTTCCACATTTGTTGCACTGATTTCTCCTTGCGAAGTTGACATTGCCACACCTGTAAAATCAAAGACATTCAAACGCCAGATCCAGATGAAGTTCAACCACAACAGAAAGGGCGAAATAAAGCCACCCTTGTATTACGTTGTAACAGTCCTGAACATGTTTCGAGTTGTCAGCAACTGCAGCATGCACGAAAACTGATCATAGAACATCTCAGAGAAAACAAATTAAATAATGAGTCTGCGAGATGGTATTGGGATCTTAGAGCAGCATACTTAGAATCTGGACAAATCCAGTCTCCCTCATTTGGCTTGAACCGCGTAGACGCCGACATTTTCACTGAGCCCTTCGTTCAATATCCATTTACCGAAACCCAAGTAATTTTCTGCACAATGAAAAAAAAAGAGATAATTATTCCTTCCGGGACGTTTACCATTTTGATTTTATTCTTTAACCATTCCAAAGAGGCGTTCTCATATGGAATGAGAGTGACTGGACAAATATTGATTATAAGTATGATGATTTTTTTTTTCAAACAGCGTGACAAATACATGTATTTTTATCATGATTCACGAGTCTAGCGAACATCATGTGGTCTAAGTCAGTCACCTGAAGCCAGGCTAGCGACAGAGAGACTACATGTATTACAAGAAAGTTCGCGCAGTGCCCTCTACTCCAATCATCACTGAGCATACTACTTTGATGCTGGACTCTCTTTCTCCCAAAAACTGAGCCTTGGACGTCACCACACTGCATCACACACTTATTTTACATCACCAACATTACGTCACAAGCAGACCATATATGATAGACAAGACACTACCGGCAATGACAATAATATTTATTTTCCTACGGTAACAGTTTTGGCAGAAATACCAGAAATACTAGTACTGACACCACTATCAGGTAGAACTGACACGGGTGAATGTATTGTTAGATCAGATCAGGTACGCTTAGATCAGAGCCATAGTCTAGTCCGATCTGATGTTCTAACATGGGGTGAACGAAGAGAACCACTGGGCTGCATCTACTTTGTGCATGTACTGTAGACAGGATAACAGCATTATGGGCCTGTTTGCCTGAAAACCTCTTTACTTTGTGAAGGTAGTGCGCACTTTTCGGGGGCTTTGGGTTTATAGACCAAAGGCGTATCCGAGTCCGTTCAGTGTTTCCTGTGCTTTCAAAATTTATCCGTTATCATCTAAAAAAAATGAAACGTAAAATGCTCCGATAAACTTCACATTTTCATATTTTTGGTTTTTTATTTTTTAAAATCATTTTCTCCGTGTGTACTTGTATTCCGCACACTATTTCCGGTTTGGGTGCAGAAACCGAAAATGAATGCGCCGCCAACGTTTGAGTCGTTTCTTCTCTTCGAAGGAGAGAAAAAGTGAGTTTCGAAAGTGTACTCACGAAATATAGAAATCTGCCGTCATTTAATAAAAACTATCTCAAAATCGACAATAGTTAGGAAAATACTCTCTGAAGCAAACTTGAAGTGCATACCATTTTGAACATAGTGCCCCCCCCCCCCCAAAAAAAAATAAAAATAAATGAACATCGGTTTCTTGGTTTACTCACAGTTTGATTGCAAAGGTACACGCCGTGCGCGTAGCAGCGCTGAAAGTGCACCGGCTTATCAGTTTAGTATCAGTTGGCTTTGGTTTGAATTGCAGGCAGCCGGTGAAAGTTTTGAGGAAACACTTTACCGGGCGGGGGGGGGGGGGGGGGGGGGGGGGTGTCAAAGTCACCATGCAATATTTATGAGAATCGCTTTCCGTTGTTCAGGACCATGTTACGATTACAGTCACTGTTTGGTATGGACAACCATGTCTTGTTTTCAGAATTACCATTGAGAAAGACACCAAGGTTCCTAATGCAGCCATCTTTACTGTGAACAAGGAGGATCACACCCTGGGTAACATGATCACCACGTGAGTCAAAATTGTGCTGTGCATTCAATTTTAGAGTTCCACATAGGTTCCCTATTGCTTGCTTGACTTCAGCTTTAGTACATGAGATCTGGCAGTTACAGTCTTCCTTGCATTTCAGGCAGCTGCTGAAAGACCCACAGGTCTTGTTTGCGGGCTACAAGGTGCCTCACCCACTTGAACACAAGTTTGTAGTTCGAATCCAGACCACATCTGATTACAGCCCACAGGAAGCCATAACCAATGCCATCACAGATCTCATCAGTGAAGTGTCTTTACTGGAAGAGAGATTTAAGGTTGGTGACACCTCAAAACTAGAATGCTGTCATGATTATATACTTCTTGTTGAATTCAGCACAATTCAGTAGACTGCTATGATTGGGGAGGTGCATTTCATGGTATGACTTTTTGTGAGGGAGATGAAGTTAGAGCACTAAGAACTGTTCAGTCCATAAATTTAAACTACAAATGGAAAATTGCCAGTCATTTGGTTGCATGACAGGGAAAGAGATGCCAGCTTCAGCTTTTCAGTATAAGCACAGAGCTTCATATCCGTAGGAGCTGTATCAGGACAAAATGTCCTAAATGTAGAAGTACAGGACATTTGTCCTCAATATTGTCCAGTGTAACAAAAATGATAGGACATGTCCGCCTTTGTTAGAAAGTGATTGGACATTTTTAAAATGAACCAGTCGAAGGCGTACTAAGAGTGGTGTCCGATGTGGGTGTGAAGCCCTGCAAGTGGTAATACAGCTGCCCAGTATCTTCGACACCAAACTGTGTTTTACTGCCTCAGAGTGTACAATTGTTGCATGTTTTTCAGTTGGTGTTTTATGGTTTATGTTTTGCAGGATGCAGTCAAAGATAGACAAGAAGGAGAGATCTGAGAGCAAGGCCCTGTTCATTCATCAGAATTCATTGTACATAAATTTACATGTATAATTCATAAGGGGGTGTGTGTGTGCGTGTGTGTGGCGGTGCTTGTGGAAGATGGAGAGGTAACTGTCAACATTTGTATGCAAATTTTACACAAGTAAAAGCAAAATAGAAGTATGCCTTTCTCCGTTTTATTCTCTTGGGTCCACTAATTGTTCTTACATCTGCCGACACTGAAAACGCTGCAAGTGTACTATTTTGCAACTGTCCAGCCAGATTGTCACAGCTACACATTAAAAAGGATCAGAAAGCGAATCAGTCGCACGTGCCTTCTTGGCAACTAATAAGTAAAACGAAATGTGCCCCATACACTACAAAATAAAGATCATTGCAAACAAAACAAAAAAATTCAAAAATTAAACCCAGCAACAACATGATTCATTTTTTCAATTTCTACCTAGCTGTCTGCTGAGGTTTCAAGCTGAAACAACCCGTTTCCAACTCTACCTCGCCTTCACCGGGTAAAGCAAGAAGCAAAACCGTATGGGATGGTTTTCTAGAAGCATGCTCCTTACAGAAACATTACATTTACAAACATTGACACCAACACAACAGAATGGAACAGATCCTCTATGAACTTTGCGGTGGAACTGTCATACTACGCCAACAGATGAAAACGAAAAAGCCAAAGCAATATGACTGATGCTACAGTAGTAAATTTTATGTATTAAACTTCAGGAAATAAACTGAACAGCTCATGAGGCGAAACAGTTCAGAAACAAGTGAGTCTGTTGCACACAGCCTTGCATTGCAGATCATCCAGACAGAAGCAGAGAACATCTTTTTCCTTCGTGCCCTTCATGGTAGCAGTGCCTGTTACTGTGCAGCACAGAGCCTCTTGTTTACTCTGAAAAACACAAGCCAGTAAAATCACTAGAATTAGTAAGAAGTGATTTGTATGGTAACAGAAGTCTGGTCTTCTCGGCACTAAGCATCTTGCAAATATTTGTGATAGCGCAAGCAAGAACATAGCCAAAGAGCCAAAATACCATTTTTGAGTTAATGACGTGGCAAGTTAAACTCTATCATTCCAGTTGCAGAAAAGACAGAATAGCTCTAAGTGTGATAGTCGTTAAGCTATAATTGTTTGAAGTTGGGAAGAACAGTGGTCAGTCCATCACTCCACGCACACAGTGACCTTTTGACTGGTCTAGCTGAAATCAGTGCCCAGTGAGTTTAGCCCCATATTTGTGTGGCCCATAACGATTTCTAGATGAGTTCTAAAATCCGTACCTCCACCTTTCTGTTACAATAATCTGCCATTTTCACAGTCCCAACCTAGAAAGCGGAAGCGTTGTACACATACAATGATACATACACTACATGCAGTTTGAACCCGTCACTTTCACATTTACTTGGCATCTGTTGGGGTAATGTGTTCCGACTATAAAAGCAGTATATTATTATTAAACATTATTACTTACGATTAGTTGGCCACGATTGATGTTCGCTAATTACAGGTGTGCTTTGATTTCCTTGATGACCACTTCACTCTCTGGGAACTTCAGCTTCCTTGGAGGCCCCTTTTTTAGTCCAGACCAAACCAAAACAGCTGTGACCAGACCAAAAAAAAAAAAAAAAATTATTACTGTGCGAGAATGTAAATTTATACTTTCAAATAATTTTGAATTAAATAAATGCACTGTAAGTGTAAGCTCTGTGATCTGAGGATAGCCTATCAAAGTGTAAATTCATATTCTTTCAAAAAAATCAGAGAAAAAGGCGAATATGAACTACTCACCACTACCATAATATCTGCAGGCATGCAATGCAACCCACAAAATGATTGACTTACTCATTCGTAGTACTGAAGTTCTTTCCAGGGGGAAAAATCTGCACGATCAACAATACCTGCATTTTTGTGTGTGTGTGTGTGCATCATTTCATGATTCATGAGTCCTCTGCACCCATGGTGCACTATGGGTCATACAAGTAATACACTTACGATTCTTCGAATCGGGATTCAGTGTGATTTCAAAGCTGCCCCTGCGCGGCTGAACTGGGTTCAAGGAGACGTCCATGTCCCCAAACTCTTTTACCAGGTCAGCTGACAGGGCCTCAGCCTTGCGGCGGAACACCTGTCAGGATTTACTGAATTGGAAAAACAAAGGATGCAAGAGCATGAAAATCCCTGGCTGCAACTGTCACAGTCAACAGTGGTAATACACAACACATCCTTCAGGTCTTTGGCCTGCCTTTTTATTGATTGCACTTGCCATCACAAAAAACAGTAATCAAAATAATATCGTAGTATAAATGACTGCCACAATGCGCGTTTTTTGTTTTTTTTATTCCTTGGGGGGGGGGGGGGGGGGGGGGGGGGGGGGGGGGGTTCCCAGTGGGTATGATACCATATAGTTAGCAGAAAACTGCTGCCAGTGCTGACGCAGTAACTGGTTGTTGTCGCGACGGGTGCCTTACCAAAATTCGACAGAAAGCTTGAACTTGCAATCGTTTTTGGGCGAACTTAGTTTTGCTTGTTTGGACGGCACATCGTTTGATGATTCCGCCACAGCAGCGCCCTCTCCTTTCGCTTTCAGTCCTCGCTTGCGCCTCGTCGCCATCTTCATTTATGTCATAATTTCCCGCCAAAATTTCTGGCGATTTGAGGTCAGCAAGGTTTCCGCTCTCGCCAGATTCATGCAGAAGAAATGAATGTCCTGAAAATCACATACGACTGCAGTAGAGAAAGGATTAAAGACAAGAGAGAAAAAAGTAATACGGTATTGCAAATTACAAACTCCACCGCAGTTTGATTACACGCTTCATAAAGTATCGTCACAACATGACGCTCTCTTTGCGGCGTGTAAACATCATCAATTCACCGCAAAATTGCTTAAGGCGCGAGACGGGGCAGTAAAAATACCGGGTTTTTTGTGTTTATCATGGGTATTTGCGCTGCTGTTCTTATTGTCAGTCTTATATCAGTGATGTTCTGCCGATTCCAAAACTGGATTGTAGAACGTCTTTTTTCCCGCAAACCATTAGTGGTCTCTTCTGACTCTGTAGTGAATTGACGGACAGCCATCTCGCCCACATCGAAGCAGCAGACGACAGTTATGGACACGGCGTCGATCCGTAAACGAAACCACGGGGAAGATCCTCGGAAGATTCAACCGTCATCGAACACACAGAGCAGTTCTGCAGGAATTCTTTTGCAAGAGAAAACAGCTAATCTCGATGGCCGTATTGTTTGTTTGTTTCTCATGTTATTGTACGGTGCTATATGGCTACTGATACACTGGCGAATCTCTCAGTTTCCGACACCTCTTGACCCAAAGGATGCCAAACCTTCCGACTTCGTAGAGAAGAGAGCCCGTACACATTTGGACAAGCTAACTCAGCTGGGCCCTCGTGTTGCGGGTAGTGCAAGTAACTTTGCAGCAGAAAAGTACATCCTTGGGGAAATTGGGAAAGTCAAAGCTGCTTGCAATCCAACGCATACTTTCGAAGTTGATGTGCAGACGGTTAGTGGCACGTTCGTTATGGACTTTGAGGCTCTCGGGATAGGCAAATACGCCAGTGTGTATGAAAACCAAAAGAACATACTTGTCAAACTAGGACCCTCTGGATCAAATGATAGCGTGCTGATTAACTGCCACTACGACACAGTTATTGACAGCCCTGGTAAGTGCTTTTCTTTCTTTCTTTTTTTCTTTTCTTTTTTTTTGCAGTCCATGCCCTGTGTGAGTGATTGTAGATGGTGTCTTATCTGAAGCTGAACAATAAGTGGAAAAGCAGTTAAAAAAATACTTGGCAGTTTGATCAGCAGCTGGCACAACTATGATGACTCACATATATATTATATGGGAATGTTAATGTAATGTGGATCAGACCATGTCATCTTTATATGATCACTATTGGTCTAGCATACACACACACACACACACACACACACACACACACACACACCAGGCTGCTACCTTACATTCACCTGCTATATCCACTGCCTGCCTTGTTCCTGATAATTGTCATAACTAGTCAGTCAGTTTCCTCAAGCTTATAACATCATTCTAGTGCTACTACAGGATACCACCTATATTTGCAGGTGCAAGTGATGATGCTGTTAGTTGCTGTGTTATGTTGGAGATGCTGCGAGCTCTTTCTAGAGATGAGAAGAGTCTGCGACATAACATATTGTTTCTGTTTAACGGTGCTGAGGAGAATATCCTTCAGGTAAGAATCTGGAGCCATACCATGTCGCAGCTGCATATATATTGTTTTTAAATTAGACCCATTGAGATGTTGGTTTGGCAGGTTAGTTATATGCAATGCTTTTCTGTTGCCATGACAGATATATGACAAAATGTATACATGTGTGTGTGTGTGTGTGTGTGTGTGTGTGTGTGTGTGTGTGTGCACAGTTATGCAGGACGCCCAGTTCTGATCTAGAGTACATTATGCATAATTATACCCAAGTGCTATTTGAATGATGTGTGGCAGCTGGACGTAAAGCTGTTTACTGTTTTAGGCCAGCCATGGGTTCATCACTCAACACAGGTGGGCCTCCACTGTCCGTGCTTTTGTAAACCTCGACTCTGCAGGGGCAGGGGGATGGGAATTGCTCTTTCAGACAGGTATGTGGGATATATGTAAATACAGTTTAAAGCATGACAGTTTCAATTAGCCATGCGAATATGTGTATGATATATGTATATATATATAATACAAATGTAATGAACCCACAGCTGTACACATGCAGGCACTTGGCGAAAGTTCATGAAATAATTTTGGCTGAACATTCCCCTTTTGCATGTGAGGTGATGATTGGTTACAATCTCTTTTTGAGTGACCACGAAGGTCAAGGTTACACATGAGTCATAAAAGCTTCTCTTTTTTTTTTTTTTATACATGTACTAGTTTTACACTCAGTGCAGGTTTTTTTTTTTCTGTTCTGATTGACTGATAGGTCCTGAACATCCATGGCTGATTGAGACATACATTGCTTCTACACCATACCCCCATACTTCTGTGATGGGTCAGGAAATCTTTCAGAGTGGGTTGGTTCCATCAGACACAGACTTCAGGATTTTCAGGGACTATGGACACATTCCAGGTAAAACGCCCTTAGTTCAGGAATGTACCTATTACGTAGATCATACATGTATTATCATCTTTATCGGCTTATTTTCCTTTGATCTCTCCTGTGAAATACGTGTCCGTATTGTACCACTACTTTATTAAGCTCAGGATTGATTTGCGTTTTGGATCAAAATACTCGTCTGTAAACAATAGTTTGATAGGGAATAACAGCTAAATATAATTGAAATAACTAGCGGAAGTGCCAAAGTAACTGTTTCTCACAGCAGTTTGTTGGTAGAATGTAATTGTGCCAACTGGGAGTCTGCTTGTTGTTAATGTTTTTTTTTTTTTTTTAACAGATTAAAAGTTTGATTTGTTTACTTAGATGCAAACACACATGCAAGCACATTTAACGTGCATCACAGGTAGCTTTCACAGGCCCTGCCAGAGAATGTTTTTTTAAATTGAAGTTTAATGATGATTGTATTAATTTTTCCTGATAAAGTCACCAGTGCTACATGTTGTGCTGGCAAACCAGAAAACTTTGTGACAAATGTCAATGGGGTGGTCGGTGGTCTAGCGGTTAAGAGACTTGTCACCAATGCGAGAGGTGGGGGGTTCGAGTCCCACTCGGCAAAGAATTTTTCCTTCTTGTTCGTGGCACCATTCGTTCAGGCCGATCGTCAGGGGTTCTCTCCAGGTACTCCGGCTTCCCCCCCCCCCGCTTTGGAAATGTTCAGCCCGCCAAATTTGAAAAATAAATGCAATTCTAAATTCCGAAATTTAAACAGCTGAGCTGACCCTTCGCACCACGTGATTGTAATGTGTTTATGTCCAGTGTGTGAGAGAATGCATGTGATTCACGTGAGCGTGCGTGGTGGGTTCAGTTCGCGGCGCTTTGAGCCAATTCACAAAATTGGGTAAAGCGCCTATACAGTACTCATTATTATTATTATCATTATTATTAAATGTAAATGTTTTTGTCGCATACCCTGCTGGCAGATTTTTACAGCCCCACAGTAACAGATACAGTGTACATGCACTTGAATAAGCGTTTGGATGACATGCAAGCTGGTGTACAACACTAATCATTACAGAAGTAGGTCTAGCCTGTTGGTCACAAACCCAGCTAAATCCTGTCAATATTGCAGTGGGACTCAGTTTCAGTGTCTCCAGCTAATCTTCAGCTGATTAAGTCTATAGCTGTGCTCCACCAATGGCCTCATGTTTTGACCCAGTCATTCCAACCTTAATCTTCTGTGCCTAGGGTCTTGCACAGTACAAAACCTTAAACTGCTTTCCTTGTTGATTTAAGCCACTAACAGGAGGATAAGGAGCTGTGTGTGTCAGAGAGGATAAAGAGGAAAAACCTTTTTAGCAAGTGGGACTTACGCATTCCTCCTCTTTTTTTTTTCTTCTTTTTTTTCCCACTACTTTATTATCCCTTTGGGGAAATTTGGGCTGCTTCCCTCAGGGTAAGCCCATCACTGCTGTGCTGTGCCACGCAAACTACCTACCGGTATCCTTTTTTTTTCTTCTTTTTTTTTCTTTTTTAATTTGAATTTTGATGGGGGAGGAAAATTGGAGGACTCAGAGAGAAACCCCCCAATGATCAACCTGGTCGCCAGGAAAAACCAGTACACGTATCACATATCACAGGTTGTCCTGGGCTCAAACCCAAGCCTTTCTGTGACAGTGATGACAGTCAATTCAATTCAATTCAATTCAATAAATCTTTATTGTCCCAAAAGGGCAGTTTGTTTTGCGGCTGTAAAATATTATTACCTATACTGAAAATAAAAATAAAAGTAAAACAAGATAGGGTATTAAACTGGATTAAATTAATTAAACGGTAAGTAAAAACAACAGCATTTTTCGTTATATACATATATCACAAATCCTCACTCAGTCCCTCCCTCCCCCACCCCCCTGCTCCTCTCTTCAAAAGGCACAGCCACCACACCCTCACGCACGCACCAAGCACACATTTAGTATGCACTAAACATCCGCAAACTAACCACACACACAATAAACACAAAACACACATGATTTACAAGCCAAACACTGGAGCTGAAACTACCAGTCGTTCAGTACCACACCTGCTAAGCTGGATGCACTACCTATTAGACAAATTTTCATCCCTTTCTTTCTTTTTCATCCACCAGGGCTTGACATTGCTCACATCAGAAATGGCTATGTTTATCATACACGCAATGATCTTCCTGAGTTTGTTGAGCCTGGCTGCTTACAAAGAGCAGGTGAGTAGTCATGCAGTTTTTTAGAAAATTTAAATGTTATACCTAACGAAGTTGCAGGGCAGGGATTCATATCCTTATCGGTCATAGATTGTTTCATTTTCGAAATGTCAGATTATTTTCTAACCAAGGTGGACTTATAATATGTCCTATCATTTTTGTTTGGGAGTCAGCCAGGATATAGTCAGATAATACACGTAGTTCCCACATATATGAAACCCTGGTAGAGTTTACTTATAATGTTATAACCATTCCAAGATCTCAGGCATTGGCTTCTGTCATTCACTTGTAGTGAACACATAAAGGTATTTTATTCAGTTTTCTTCTGCTTCTTCTTTGTCTTTTTAAACTCAGGTGAAAACCTCCTTGCCTTGCTGCAAGGCCTGGTATCTAGCCCTCTTCTCACAAACCCTGGGGACTATCGCCATGGCAGCCTGGTCTTCTTTGATTTCATCGGGATGTTTGTGGTGGCGTATCCTAAGCGTCTGGCTGTTGTTCTAAATTGGATTGCCATTGCTGCTGTCTTCACTGCAGTAGTGCTGAAAAGACTCCGGAATCCACAGAGTATGTTTATTTACTAGTGTGTGTTGAAAATCATCTTAAAATATTAGCAGAAATAAAGAAATTTTTCTTAAAAAGTGATTACTGTCATGTGTAACCAGAAGTAACGGTCAGATGAAGTGAGTTGTTAGAATTACATAGATTTGTGTACTTTAAAAAGTTCTCTCTGTCATACCAAGTTTGTTATATGAAAAACAACACAGTGAAACAAAACAAGAAAACCAATCATTTTTTACAGTGTATGAATTTGTTCTGTTGTTGAGGCATTTGCATTGCATGTTTGTTTGATGGTGAATGCTGCTGTTTACATTTGTGAGGTAGTTTAACTGTGGATGTATATATTTGACAGAGGCTGAACGAGGCCAGAAGCTGGTGCACCTGGTGAATGCGATTGGAGCAGTTATTGTGACGTGGGGTGTGCTGCTCCTGACCGCAGTTGCCATGGCCTTGATGATGACGTGGATTGGCAGAGACATGTCTTACTTCACATACCCTTTCAACATTGTCTGGCTTTTTGTCTTGCCATCTGTCGCAGCTGCCATTTCTTTCCATCTCCTGCTGAAGCGGGTGTTGTATCAGGTATACTGATTTCCTTTTACATGCTAATGATGTAGATAATACCCTTTTATTAATTTAAGGTGAATTTTATCCCTGCATCATTTAGTTTATTGACAAGCTGATAGTAGTGTCCTCTGTGTGTGTGTGTGTGTGTGTGTGTGTGTGTGTGTGTGTGTGTGTTTAAGTTTTAATTCTGCTAGCAGTTTTTAAGCCTCTGCTCACAGGGTGGGCAAAGGGGATTGTTGTGATCAACTGCATCATCTGTGTGTGTGTCTGTAGAGAGAAACTAAATATCTCAAGAATGGGTGAACCAGTCAACACACTTTTGGTGTGTGTGTTCATTATCAGACTCCAAAGAAGCCTAGTTGTCTTGGTTAACTGATTGTATCATTGTCAAAACTTTTGAAGCAGAGTAGCACCAGACACAGCCCTGTGCACCGCCACCCTACTGCAGTGCCCCAGTATGGTATGGTATGGTATGGTAGACTTCTCCTCGGCGCACATATCCATCTCTGCTGAAATGCTCACGGCGCCGCAGGGCTGGAGGACGAAGCAGTGAAAGCCTGCTGCCGTTAAGCGCTACTTTGTGTGCAAACCTCCACCCTGCTATTCACTCTGGTGCGTGCGACAGTATTTCTGTTTACCACGACACCGACCACAGCCTACTCTTCTTTGAAAGATGAACGTGGGATTTTTAGCGTGCACACTTGATGTTTGTGCGTGCGTGTGTACACGAAGGCGAGACAGGCACCGCAAACGTGTCTGCACATGGATTAGACTCGATATGGGAAGGAAAAATCCCACCATATTCCTGCCCACCGGGGACTCGAACCCGGCAGCTCAGGATCCGAAGTCGGATGCCTTAACCCAGTAGTCTCTGTAGTCCAGCTCTGTTGCAAAGTTAAGCAATGGTGACCTCGGTCAGTACTTGGATGGGTTACATGCAGTTGGTTACATGCGCTTCACACTTGCCCCAAAGATTTTTGGCTCCCTTGTGTAACAATGGGAGTCTATGTATTAACCCTCCGTCGTCTGTCTGTCTGTCTGTGTGTGTGTGTGTGTGTGTGTGTGTGTGTGTGTGTGTGTGTGTGTGTGTGTGTGTGTGTGTGTGTGTCCAGAAAACTTTAACGTTGTCATTTTCTCAGAATCTACAAACAGTAGAGGCACCAAACTTGGCATGCTGATAGACTAGCACAAGACCTTTCAAAACATATCATTTTGAATGACCTTGACCCAAGGTCAAGGTCACTAAAGCTCTCTGTTTGAAAATTTTACATTGGCATTTTCTCGTAATCTACAAATGCCAGAGGTTTTAAACTTTGCATGATGATAGACATTGATAAGAACTTTACAGATATACATGTAGTCAGTGACCTTCTGTCAAGGTCAAGGCCGTACAAGATAGTTTTGTGAAACCTTAACATGGGCATTTTCTCAGAAACAATGAACAGCAGAGGTGCCAAACCTGGCATGCTGATAGACAGTGATAAGACCTATGCACACATACCATCTTAAATGACCTTGACTGAAGGTCAAGGTCATTGAAACAGTGTTCGGAAATTTTACATTTGCATTTTATCAGTATCTAGAAGAATCAGAAGCATCAAACTATGTGCAATGATTGACATTGGCAGCACCTTTACAGACATACCTGTGTTCAGTGACTTTTAGTCAAGGTCAAGGTCATGCAAAGGTTTTTTTTTTTTTGGAAACTTTAACCTTAGCATTTTCTTCAAAACAACAAACATTAGAGGCACCAAATGAGGCGTGATGATAGACAGCAATGAGACCTACCTTTCTGAATGACCTTGACTGAAGGTCAAGGTCATTAAAGCTGTCTGTTGTGAATTTTAACATTACTGTTTTCGGAGGAACTACAAATGCTAGAGGCATCAAACTTGGCATGATGATAGACATTGATGAGATCTCTTTTGAATGACTTTGACCAAAGGTCAAGGCTGTACAAACTGTTTTGGGGAAAATTGTAATATTGCCAGGAACTCAGAGCGCCAGACACATCACTTAGCATGATACTGGATAGTGATAAGAGCTCTACAAACATACTTTTGTGAATGACCTTGACCTGTGTCACAAGGGAGCCATGGAGGCTTCTGCCTCTCTAGTTCCACCATTTATTACCACTGGCACCTGGATAGATTCCATGGCCAGGGGTTATGTCACTTCATGTGTGGCCTTCTCTTTTTTCTTTGGGCAGTCTGCCTTTTAAAACAAAAAAAAACATTTTAGAACAGAAAGAAAAGGTGTCTGTCTGTGTGAGAGAGAGGAGGCCTTTAAATGACAATTCTGCTGCTTATCCTCCAAATATTGTTGATTTCCAGGGCTGGTCTGGTCAGGAGGTGGCAGCCCTAATCTTGGAGGCCAACCTTGTGGTTTGGTCAGTCATCTTAGCTGTTTTGACATTCAACAACATCATGTCAGCTTACATACCTTTAATGCTCATCGTCTTCCCTGGTCTCTCTCATGTGATGGCAAAGCTTCTGAAGCTGGGCGTGCCAAGTAAGAGTTTCGCAGTGTGTTTAAGCTGGATCTGTGTTGGTGATTATGTTGCATGGGTGGTTCTTAGTCAAGAGATGATCTAGAAATTCTTATTGTATTTTTTACAGATCCCATCTCAGTTGTCTTTGCTACACTTTCTTTTGTAGTTGAAACATATGCTGCATACATTTCTTTTTTTTAAAGTGATGACATTTTGGAACTTGCACAAGAGGTTACTGGGTGAAAACTTAGCTGACTCGCATCACAAGTGACAGAATTACATGGGACAAACAAAACAAAAGTGCTGACAATTCTTTAACCCTGCCTCACAAGAGAAACACACTGTTATGTGCCAGAGCTACATTACACTTTGTGTGACCTGTTGCCCTAGTCTTCTCATAGTTTGGTGACCACTTGGTAATATTTGTCAGTGGCTTTATGTTGTTTGTCATAGGGGGGTGTTATTTGCTATACATGTACTTCTTTCACTATCTGTCTGCAGATGACAGCATGCAGCTCACTCAGATAGTGATAGGGACGGCATTACCACTGGCGTACATCATGTACATTGGCTCCACTGTCCTTACTTTCTTTATCCCCATCATGGGACGTGTGGGCACAGAAGAGAAACCAGATGTTAGCATATCCTTGATGACACTGCTGCCTATCACAGCGGTGTTACCTTTCCAGGTAGGAATTGATGAACAGCTTTTTGAGGTAATGCAGTGTACTGTCAAAATGAAGAGTATTACTGTTAGTCGAGTTGAGTGTGATTTACTGGTATGATATGATGAAGCTCTTTTATTTGATTGCAACAGCACATGATGTCTTCTGTTTTGTAAACACCAGTGGCTTGGCAGATTTGGGGTGACCTTCCTTTTTCTCCATGTTAGCAGTTTGCTGTATACCTTTTTCCTACTGTTCCTGTCAGTAAGTAGCAGGGAAAACAACCTCTTGAGCCACTAGGAACCGACAAAGGCTAAAGGCTTTTACACCAGTCTCAGAGCTTTAGTTTAATATTTTGCAGAACACACAGTTTCAAGACAGGCGATTGAGCAGTGTGCGTACACATTCGTTGATGAATGCAGTGGGGTGAAATACCTAAGAGCTGCATGTCGTATGTGTTTGCATTTGTGGCCACAAAAGAAAATCATACCTGGCAATACTGTCCTGTTTGAACTGAAACCGATCATGCTACTTGTACATGTATGTGTATTAATGGCTGCTTTATTAAACTTAACAATACCGACACATTCGCACACACTGAAATCACTATCACACACTTAGTTTCAAGAGGTTAGAAGCGATGAACGTCCCATGCCCATGTGTTTTATCTTGTCTACTCTACCAGCTGGGCTTGGTGTACAGCAGCCATCATGTGGGTGCTGTGATCAAGGGTCTGTTAGCTGTGGCGCTGCTTGGAGTCTTGGCTGTCATCTTCACTCCACTGGGATTTCCCTTTGGAACCAGAGAACAGTCCTCACAGCAGCGGATTAATATTGTGGTAACTTCACCATTTTCAGATTTTTGGCATTTTATTTTTCTGGATACTTTTGCTTTCTGTATGGTGTTAGAGACATATTCATTATGGAGAGACAAAAATGATGTGTATTCAGTAGGGATTTTGAATTGATGGGAGACCCTCGTGCAAGATCGTAATACCTGGCGCACCAGTATCATACAGCTGAGAATAACGGATAAGAGACATTCATTCCCAGATTGGACTCGGTCCTCTGGATACACCCATCCATTTGACATCCACACACTGAAGTCATGGTCATCATCACTCACGACTGACAAACAGCAGTACAGTAGCAGAATAGATGGATAGTTAGTACATGTAGCAATTTGTGTCTGCTATTGAATGTGGCACTGTGTGAATATGGACAGAGGTATCCATTAGTGAAAGACTTCACTTGATGTTCATACAGGGCCATTCATTCCAAGGCAGGTGACGTGATCAAGCAGGTTTCCCTTGAGTGAAATACCCGCTGTCCATACTGTCTGTATTTTCAGCATGCAGACAGACAGTTCCATTCCAAGTCAGGAGAGGTGATCAAGCGGGAGTCTTCCCTGTGGCTGAAGCCTTTTGATCATAAGGGATACAGTCAGCTGGAGAAAGAACTGCCAGATGTCTTTGCCCAGGCACAGCCTGGAACATGTGAAGGAACCTACTGTGGACGTCCATACCTCTATCCTATGCTGTCACGTCTGGATGCAAGGTATCTGTGTGCACTGGGATGCTGTCATATCTTTTGAAATATTCACAAAAATATGTTCTCTGACTCGGTGTAACACCTGTGAATTAGGTTGACAAAGCTTTATTGTATATGGGGTACCTGGGAGAATGGAATAGTTCCATACGTTTGTTGGGTCACACTCGCAACATGTCAGTATTCTGTGGCTGTCAAGATCTCTGTGTAAGCACTCATTTTAGGCTCTGGAAGTAGAGTCAGTTTTTAGCTTATTATTAATGCTTGGAGAAATGGATGTTTTGTTATATTCTAAGTATTCACCCAATAACAGTACTCGGTAGTTGCGACACTGACATTCAAATGTGTTTATTCGATCATGCATATCAAGCTATGACAAATTAATTTTTTTGTAGGGCACATAATATTTGTACTTTAAATGTATACTTATCTTATCATTTTTGGCTGTAGGTTATTTGCTGGCAATTTTGTCAGCTTCTTATTTCACATGAAAATCTTGTTCATGTTTTATCACTCAGAAAGACCATTGATCTGCCAGCACCTTTCCTGAATGTGCCACGTGTAAATGTCAGACTACTAAATGACACATACATCTTACCAGAGGTGCGAAGGATGGTATTTGAAATGACAGGTGGGTGTAGATATCATTACGCATGTAAATAAATACCCTTAGTGCGCAGGTTCTCATATAACCTCATTAAAATAACAGGAGTATATAAGTGTTTAACACAGCTGGAAATACCTTACAGGCACCATAAGTATTATAGTTTCTTGGTCAAGAAAAGAAAATATTTATGTTTATCTTAGTTTTCACTGCCCACTACTTTTTTTTTTTTTTTTAATGAACAATTACAATGATATATGGCATGCTGGCATCACTGATCACTGCTGATTTTACATGCTACAGTGTACATATATTCCTATTTTTGTAAGACTGATGGCTTATGTATTTTTCTCACACACAAATCCATCAGCATGTATACTTCTTCATACCAAGTACATGGCAGTTCAGCTAATACATCACTTTGATTGTGTTCAGGCCCAGACCATGTGACCATTTTCTTCACACCAACACCCAAGGCTCACGTAGTCCGCTGGACTTTCGGTCATGGGGAACCGGTCTTTGTCTCCACACTAGATGACGTGGATGACACTCATTTCATTTACTACGCGTATGGAGAAAAGCCTACTAAGCCCTTTGAATTCTCAATAGATTTCTACGTAAGTGAGCCTCACTATACATCACACTTCCCTTACTTCTTCTACACACAGGCATGCATTTTGTGGAATGGCTAGAGCAAGATTACCATCATTTGGCAAAAGGGTCTAAGTGTCATGGATTGTGATAAGCACTTAGGTCTGTGCACAATACCGCTGTTGCCGGTTACGAAGAGTCGGGTGCTCTCCAGCGCCGGAGACGCGAACGGTCCACCTGAGGTGGGCTACGCATGCGATGGCGAGCAACGTGAGCGTTTCGACCGGCGAAGATGTTCGCGATAAAATTAAATCAATGAAAGTTCCTGAACTGAAAAAATATCTGAAAGACAGGGGCGTGCGTTTAAGTGGCTACACAAAAGCGCAGCTTATCACTCTAGCCCTTGAAGAAAATCGGCAGTCGCTTCAACCGAGAGGTAGGCGGGCGGTGTAAAGGTCAAGTCGACCTGTGACTTGTGGCTTGCCACTAATTTTTATTCAAGCACTTTGGCTGTTTATCAGTGCGAACTGAACTTTTGCTTGGAAATGAAAGTCTTTCTTTCTTGATTTTTGGTTCCATAACGATTGTGTTCAAACAATGTAGGTACCGGGACAGAATTTGTCCGCTTGTCACGGTTCCCGACGAAATGGCGGCTGCACACGCTAGGCCACCGAGACGGGTCGGCGTTCTGCCTTCGAAATTTCTTGAAACTTTTGAAGAAAAGGGCTCAAACTGAACGATCTCACCATTAGGTAAGACCGTCTCTGGGAATTTCTCCAGCTTATCTGATTTTCTCGAGCCATTTTGGCAGCCGATCGCAACGCAGTGGTAGTGCGGCATCGTGTGTGACTCGAGTAGCCCACATGCCGAGTCTATCAAGCCTTGTCTCGGTCCAAAATCGCGCACGTTCACACATGTTCACGCGCTATAACGAGAATCGGCAACAAGGCCATTTGACAGGACTAAGCATCTGGATTTGATGGTACTTTGGCTATTTTACCATTTGACAGAAGAGATTTTTTACATAAACCTAACTGTCAGGTGGCAGATCTGCCTATCTCTACAGTTTTTCCATCTTTTCATATGTAGAGTTCAGACTGAAAAGGTAGAAGTTGTCCATCCAAGACAAGGCAGACATTTTGCTCACAATAGACAGAGATCGCAGTAGCCCATGCTTTTCAAAAGCGAAAAAGTAAGGTCAAGCCCAAAACAGATCACTACAGATGAAAACCTCCAAAACTACTGAAAGCTTGGTTTTCTGACGGGCAAACTGCTGAAGTGCATTTTTAGCGGTAGGCAGGTCTGGCAAAAAAACAGCTTCTGGTATGAATGGCTTAAATTATATGCCGTTTCCACAAGTTAGATTTTCTTTTCTGATTATGTGTGCATTCTAGATGGATCCTACCTTGCCTCGTGATTCTGTTGTGGTGGACATGGGCTTCTCTGGGCATTACATGCATGGAGAACATCAGTGGACAGAGCCCATGCTACGCCTGCACCATCGTCTGCCACCCTGGACAGTTTCGTTAGGATGGTCTGCAACATATGATGCCTTTCAGTTTTGATCTCGGTTCTGTTTATTAGAGATGAACTTTTTTCCAGCTTCAGCTTAGTGCCTTGTGTGTGTGTGTGTGTGTGTGTGTGTGTGTGTGTGTGTGTGTGTGTGTGTGTGTGTGTGTGTGTGTGTGCAAAAGTATGGCTTTTTACCCTTTTTTTTTTCTTTTTTTTAAAAACATGATTGTAATGTTATCACATTGTTTAACGAACTATTTCCTGCATTGCACTTTCAAAATTACGCGGTGTATTTTGTTTAATTTTCCTGTTTCTCTCCTGAACAATTTTCAAGGGTTTTGGTGTGGGTGGATAGAGGATTAAAGGTGCATGTACATGTAAACAAAATAGGGCACATTTTAATCTGTTCTTGTGGTTGAGGGGTAGCCTGCATGACTTGTATATGTGTGAACTTTTCATGACCTGTAATTCAGTGACTCTTCCATGAGATTGTGAGATTGTATAAACGTAGATATGCGTTTTGGGTGTGGACTGATTCACATTGTGACAAGATGAGCACTGAGTGCTTTTGTACCCGCACTGATGCTTGTAATGTTTGTTTTCACTAAACATATCTTCCTTTTTTTTTTCTTTTTTTGGGGGGCAAAGTACACATAGTATTTTGTTGGGAATAGCCACTTGTTTAGTGGCTCTACCAGAACCACCCTAGTCCCAGCATTTGGAACCACTCTTTGGACCATTTTGCAGGTGACTCCAATCCATTGCCTTTAATGAATGCTGTTCCGTTGCGTAGAAGCTACATTAAGTATCTTGTGGCACTGTATAATGAGTTCTTTAATTGCCACAGTGTAGTATTGCTAATAATAATGCATGTGTCGTGATAATGAGGATAATACATGCTGCAGATGTGCATAATGGGCTACATTTTCAACAGTTTTGATTTAGAGTTGCATGACACCTTCATGTAACTCTTTCAAGTGCCAAATCCAGGCGGGGGGGGGGGGGGGGGGGGGGTCTTGTGTGCCAAAGCTCTTCAACAACCAATATTTTGTGTGCCGCTGCGGAGAGGTTTTAAGCATTAAATTAATATTTGCCACCGCGCTACATGCATCCAGTCCTTGTGCTTGCACTTGGATGATAAATTAGTGTTGGATATTTAATCCACACCACCATGCCTTACCAGAACCATTTTAGATGGGCATTTTCATAGCTTTTGTCTTTTTATGTGATACAGTATTTCATTTCACCCTGTTGGTGCAGTTTTAGTTTTATTTATTACCCAGCTGAGCCAGTTGGCAGTTTTGACCTTTGTTTTATATGGAGCGCCAAGAACAGCATAATTATTATTGCATATCACATTCAAACAAATGCTCTGTGACAAATGTGTGAATCTTGTTTTGCATGCAGGAAGGAAAATCATTATCTATTACCGGTATTCCTGATGAAAGATGTTGGATGGTGAACACGATGAAAGGAGTTGATAAACATATCAGTTTCAAGCAGTTACTTCTGTGATGTGCTTGTACTTACTTGTCTACTGAACAGCTGATAAGACTTAAACTGGCTGTTTCTGTGCCCCTGCTTCTTTGAACGAAGCATGATCTGGGGCATTTTTTTTTTTTTTTTGCATCCTGCAGGTTCAGAATTTCAAAACCTTGACAGACAGTGCTGATAATGTTCATTCCATTACTTGCAGTAAATGAATTTGGGATGCAGGTGTGATTTTTTGAGGACATGAAAGGATGAGTCGGTGTGAAAGTAATGCATCTGACAAAACTAGTGCCATTGATGTACATGTACATGCATTTGGCTTAACACTGTTCAGTTGCATGCTTGCACACTCATACATCTGTAGCAATGTATATGTGTTTTGCGTGGCTTGACATAACATTTGAAACATTTTGTTGTTGTTGTTCAATTGAATTTGCAAACAGAATGCAAAAATGAACAAACTGAAAAGCTGGCCGGACCATTTCAGTGTTGATGACGTATTGTGTATTTCACAGTTGTTTTGTGGGGTGTTTTTTGGGTGTGTGTGTGTGTGTTTAGAGAATAATGTTTTTCACATTTATTCAGAGAATAACAAATTGCCCTCTGTTATACACCAGAAGTCACCCGTATTCCATCTGCTTATTGTAAATATATCTTGTTAGACCAGCATTAATGATTTTTCCTCATTGATTATGAGTGTGTTTATCTTTTAACACTTTGAGAATGTTCAATAAAGGTTAAAGTTGTTTATATCCCATATGGGCATTTTCATATGTTAGGTTATGACTTGCTCTGAACCATTCTAAATAAATGATCAGCAGTTTGCATGACGTGGACTTCTCGTTCTAAATTGCCAGACATCTCGAATTCCTTTGCGTTGATGAGCAGTGTGATAGTATTTGTGGACGGAATACAATAATAGATTGCTCCGTGCATGGCAGCTGGACACTGAGTAGTACATACAGGACAAATTCTGCCGCAAAGTTGATGATGGAGATTTAATAGCACACGGCTCCACCCTGAGTGCTCACAGCACTTCAGGAGATTTCAGCAGAAAGATACAGAAAATAACAACAAACAAAAAACAGATCTGTGGTTAAAGGTGTGATGCACAAAAGAGATGAGTCTGCGGGCGCTTCTGGATGCGGCTATGCTGACTGCCTCCTTCACACCGTCTCCTTCACTGACTCAGGAGAGTTCTAGGGTTTTAGGGCAGCATTCTTGAAGGACCTCGTACCTCTTGTACTTCTTACTGGAGTTCTTATTGTTTGCCCAGTGCAGCGCTGCGACATTTGAAGATATTTTGTGTTTTACTTGTGCCACGGACCATGGCGCAGAAGGGCGCCCGGGCACTGCAGCTCATGAAAGACTTTGCGGCAAGTCGAATACAAATGGGTAGATTCGACACTGCAGTTTTGTCCAAGGTGATGGCATATCGACCGTCATTTTGGCAAAAGGGCCTATACGCCATGGATTTGATAAGCATATATGGGCTCTTTCACCATTTGACGATGAAGCAAATAAAAGGGACAAACATAACATGATTTCTCCCATTTATTTGCTTGTAACCACTTAGCAGTCATTACCGTTTCCATTTCCATTTGACGGTGATTTATACTTTATCATGGGAAATCACAGAATTCGTCTATTATGGTGAAACAAAGCCGAAAAGAGTTGTTTGTGCAACAGTGACCAGTTGGAAACTGGATGGTAGGAAATAGCCTAGTCACTGATGATAGTATTTTCACCTAGCTGGCTAGTTATTCAGTGTCATATCAAGTCAAGTACCCGTGACACTAAAATGCCTCAGTCAGCTCTGTTTCCATTCAAAACAGGGCCGTAGCAGGCTCCTCGGGATTGGTCCGGCGGCAACCCACACGCCCTCCCATACCCAACTTCTGCCCCAAATGACAATCGTTCATTGCGAAATGTGACAAAATATGTTCTTCGCTCCTCTCTCTCTCTCTCACTCTCTTTTTATGGAATTAATTGGTCCAGCACTCGCCGGACCCGGCAAAAGCATGCATCCAATCGATGACGGAAGCCAGTGACACATAACATGTTCTGCATGTTTCTGCAGAAGCAATGTGTTATCACAGCCAGGTCTCTCCTACAGTTTAGATGGCATTAACCTCACTTCATACACCACAGTGCCATCATCCAAAATTTTTAATGCAAGCCCAGTCTAATGGTAGATCTGTCAAACTTGGGTGTGTGTGTGTGTGTGTGTTTCTTTAAATTTCTTTCCAGGTTAGTACATGTAATTGTATCATTCTTTAGCTCTCATCCCACTTGCATTTTGTTCATGTTCAGCAGCATTGTGTATATTTTACAGGCGAAGATAGTGGACGGCTCTGAGGGCCACGTGAAATGTGAGATACCGGTGTCTACAGAGCTCCTTAATGGTGTCGGTGCCCTGCATGGGGGTGCTGTGGCAACCATCGTGGACAGCATCTCCACCTGGGCTGTTGTCTCCATCGGCAATAATGTACCTGGAGTCAGCATTGACCTCAGCGTTTCGTAAGCGAACCATAGTTTTTAGAAAACTATCTTCATTTTTCCCAGTAATGTGCAGTTACTGTTGCTGCTTTTCTGGGGTTTCTCTCCGATTCCTCAACAGTAGGTAGGTGCCACTGCAACACTGTACGTGCCTCCTGTAGATAAAGGAAGTCCAGATTTCACAAAAGGGACAATAATAATTCATAAAAATTGAAATTTCTTGATACTGAGGCAAACTTGGGAAAAAAGATGCAAACCTAGATTTGATGGGTGCATTGGCTATTTCCTATGGTCGTGCGCTCAGGTCGTGAATTTGAATCCCAGCTGGGGCCAAATATTTGTGTATTTTTCTCGTTGCCCCGCCTTTGATACCACCCTTACGTGGTGGAAAAGGATGTTAAACTCCCTAACACCCACCCACCCTCCTGTTTGAGCTCAAGCCATGAAATTTTTGTTCACCTGTCGTGGAATTTTGGCATCAATGAAATTTTATAAAGATGACGCACAATTTACAATTCTCCTGTGTTATTCTCAGTAATGAGTTGTGCTGAAATGCATTATGGTAATCAACCAGCATGAATCTGTTGTTTGTTCCTTCCAGGTACATGAAAGCAGCTTTCCCAGGAGACACTCTAATTGCTGAGGCACATACCTCTCACCTTGGGAAGCGTCTGGCCTTCCTCACTGTGAACATTACAAATAAGGACACTGGTGCTCTGCTGGCACAAGGCAGACACACCAAATACATGGGCGGACAGCAAAAGAACACACAGACTAAGGCAGACGATAGTAAATCATAGATGTGCATGTTTAGCGTGTGTGTGCATACAGTGGAGCAGTGCTGACAGGGCCTCAGTGGAAGGCGGCAAAGGGAGAATATTAAGACTTACTAGTGATAGCTTGTGTTTTTTTTTTGTTGTTGTTTTTTTTTTTTGTATAGGTTTTGTATAGGTGCAGTGTAGTTTTTATTACAGGCTGTAATAATGAACATATTCTCTTAAGTACATGATTGTATTCTTTCTGTAATGATGGATAAATTCTCCTATGCTTGATAAATTGAACACAAAGAAATTTTCAGTTTGGTTGAGTTTATTTGGCCTAGGGTAACGTGTGTACACTGCTGACTTAATCATTATTCCATTCACCATTGTCGACAAAATCGTACGCTCTAAATATCAATGTACATAATCGGAGCAAGCTACGAAATCAATACTGCTGGTGCCAGCAGACACCTTGTACACTTGTGTACTCTGTACATTCTGTGTGGCATAAATACAGTGTGAACACGAAATGGGGAAGAAAAAAAAAACACGGACTGGGTGAAATTTTGACGTGATCTTTGTACATCATTCATTAACATTGTTCTGACAGTGTCACCCAGCGACATTGCAGCAGGGAATGAAGCTGGGTGAGTCCCGCTCGTAAGAGAAAAGCTACATTCACTTTAATTATAAAAGGTTTAGTCAGTGTCGGGGAAGCTAAAGTCAAAGTAGTACAGCTGCCTAAGATCCCCACAAAATGCAAGTGCAATTTAAGAGACCATCACCACAAAACTGCAAATGGCGCGGGTGCACTTCAACCGATCTGTGGAAATTAGAGGGCATTTTACTCTCATCCAGACGCTCGCACAGTGAAGTTTGTATTAGTCTGGTTGGCTTCACACACTGCTGCCTGGACAGTGAGCAGTGACCTTGACATTCAAAGCGTTCATATTCCGTAGAAGAAAGAAGAAAAACACTGAAGGTGATCAAAATCATTGAAAAAGTTCTCGACATTCCTTCTTAGAAGTAATCATAACTGACAGTTAATACTGTAATAACAGATGTTATGATGTAAGACATACAAAAGTCCTTTACTGTGTATGTTTTAATAACACAGTCATGTATGTACTGGTATTACAAGTATAGTTACTAATGTTCGTTATCAGTACGTGCGGAAAAGCAATAGAAACACAAGACATCGGTTTCCTCTCCCACACAAAAATCGCACAATAATATTGATGTGGCTGAAAGCACTGCAAAATGAACCCTGTATGTATGCTCACCCGAATCACTTGCAATCACTCAAACACCGGGCATCCAACACATGACATCACCTGGGCAAAGGGTCAGCTGTAAATTCCAAGTTTCAGTATTTAGAATTGCACTTTTCTGAACATTTCCACAGCAGATGCAGAGAAAACATGAATACGCTAAAGGAAACCCCTGATGACTGGCCTGAATGATCAGTGCCACATACATGTACTGACGAAACATCTTACGTGATGTTATGTGTGTCAGTGGTGTAACACGCAGCAGGAGGTCAACACTCCTTCCAAGGAAATATAAATGGCTTAAAGACACTGCATTTACACAAAAACTAAGGTTCAAATTTTAAAACTCTGACTGCCATTGGTAAGACTTAAGTACAGGTTGGTTGGTCACTTTAGGGTTTTACATCCTTTTCCGCCACATACGGGTGATATCAAAGACAGGGCAACGAGGAAAAAGCAAGCACAAATGCCTGGCCCCAGCCCATATTCAAACATGCGACCCACGCATTGAAAGTCAAACGCTCTACCGCATAGCTATACCAGCTCCCTCAGATAAGTACAGAGTAAAAGCTGCTTCAGTAAAGTTGTTGAACACAACTAGCAGTCAGAACCCTGTAAAAAATGCCACATTTACGGATTGTCCTTGTTGGCACAATGAAGACTCCCGCTCACATTGTACTGTGTTCTGTTTAAAAGACTAGTGAATTTCTCTTTCCAAGGCTTCCAAACGGCAGGGCTTTATATACACGTCAGACGTTGGTTACGGACCCATCCATTCTCGAAATGTCTGATTAGTTTCTTACTAAAGCAGACATATATATATGTATGTCCTATTGTTTCTGCACCAGAGTGGACAATACTCAAGACAAAATTTCATTGCCTGAAAATACAACTGCCATAACTCCGTTTTCCACATTTGGAGACTTGAGACGTTATTCTTTCCAAGCAGCGATTTAACGTCCTACATTTTTAGTCTAAGCCAGGACATTTTGTCTGATCATAGTTCCTGCAGATGCGAAGCCCTGAAAGGGTACACGCAATTACATGTACATGCATACAAACTTGCAGCATGTATTAGCTTTAGGTTGTGTCCTCCACATGTGTCTACAATACAATACAGTAACAATACCTGTACAAATCTTCCAGCAGTAATCAGGTAGGGTGAAATCTAAGGCGTATTGAATTTCTCACCTGCCTTGCAATGGCATCGCTGCATGGTCCGTATTCACCAAACCTGCATACATGTGTAATCTCCAGGCAGTGTCCTGCACACGCTCACAATACTGGAAGCGAACTACAAAGCCTGGAGCAGCAACTGGCTACGGTAAAACTGTGGCGATGGGCAAATGGTTGAAAGTCTTATTTACATACCCGTTCAACAAAGGTGTCCATGTTACACATGACTAGACGGCCAGTGACAGATTCACTGGAGATCACATGCCTGTAGTTGGTTGGTTGGCTGGTTTGGTGAAAGCTGTTTCACTTCTCCACCGTAAGAGTGATCGCAAACGGCGCTAGCGGGCAAGCTGTGGGGAATTAGGGCAGTAACCCTGTTGGAATAGTCCAGCTGTACACTATTCAATCCAGACAGACTGCAAAGGTTCCTGATGTGCATTTACAGTAACGAAGAAAAAAAATTACCGACCTTATTTCAGCGTCACAAACAGGGCTTCCCATTCACGTCAGACATCGGTCACAAGACTGATTTATTTTCAAAATGCCAGATTACTTTATCACCAAGGCGGACACACGTCCTACCACTTCTGTGCCACAGCAGATAATATTCAGGGACAAATGTGCTATACTCTGACAGCCAGCCTGGATATTTGTCCTACTGTATTACAGTTCCTGTGGATATGAAGCTCCTGTACAAGTACACGGGATCTGAGATCTGCTTGTCTAAACTGAGGTACAGTGACAGTGTACCAAAACATGCATGGATCCAAGCAGAAGTATGCATGGGACAATCCACATCAACTGATGAAATGTATTCTGTCCTGGCAGCGAAGCCAAAGTTAATGAACTTTCGATGTGATATGAAGCAGTAAAAAAATGGACAAAACACAATGAAAAAAACCTGAGCAGTCTAGTCAGCCAGTTACGAAGCATGTTTCAAACAACAAGAATGTGGATAAACATGATTTTTCACTGGTTCAAAATGAACCTGCACACACTCTGACACTCATTATAAATTATTACAACTCAAACAGTACCTCGAAAACTAGCACACACACACACACACACACACACACACACACACACACACACACACACACACACACACACACACACACACACACACACACACAGTGAAAAAATCAATACATAGAAAATGGGAAAACTGACTGATCATATATCACTGTTACACTGGTGCAACCAAACAAGACACAAACTCAACTAAATCGTACAGCAGATGTTCTGAAAGCAAATTCACATGTATTAGCCTCCACAGGTGGTAGTGTCTGACCTACGGTACTCGCACCATTCTTACCCCTCCAAGAAAACAATCTAACACACATACACAGCATCAAACATACAAGTTTAAAATCCCACGCCCACCTTTCGAAGAAAAGGCTGTGGCCGGTGGCATGGAAAATGGAAATATTGTTGCATACAACAGAGTGAATAGCAGGGCAAGGGTTTCCACATGAAAGTAGCAGCTAGCAGCAGCAGGCTTTTACTACTTCATCCTCCAGCCCTGTGGCGCCTTGTGTGTCTCAGAAGAGGAGACAGATACATGTGCGCCGAAGAATAGTCTTGCCGTACCATCCCACCAGTTCAGCTGCATGCAGGGTCACTCTCAAATGTCAATACAAACTCAAACTGAGGGATTATGAAAAGACTCGTCCGACAGCCCACAGACTAGTGAAAATACCGTCAGACTAGTTAAATTACTCTGACTCTCTCTCTCTCTCACACACACACACAAACACACACACACACACACACACACACACGCATGCACACATTCTCATTCTCTACCACTTTTGATGAGGACACCTGCCAGACAAGAAGACAATTGAATACACATATTTTCCTAACCTACTTGTGCGGACTTTGGATCATGTACATCGTACAAAGGCATATGGTGGTAACAGTATAAAAACGACGAACATGACAGTAAAAAAAGAATAACCGGTACATCAAAGCAAAGAAATCTTGATGATGACATTCTCAGTTCAAAATCTGACTTTCAATATGCATAGATTTAGCCTAAAGACCATGTCAATGACTGGCACACAATTATCAGGTCTCTGGAAATCTACAAAAATCTAACTAAACATGATTTTATCTTGAACCGGAAAATGTTCGCAATGTTATTGAACGTAATTTACAAAAATTCATAAAACATTATCAGATCATCGTTTTCTTGCTGCCATACAACTCTCCCAGACACACCAAAAAGTGAAACTGCTTTCACCTGACAAAAGCACAGGCCAGTGATGGACAAAGCGAGTCGAAGCCATTCTTGCTTTGGTTGGGGATTTTAAAAAAAATTATAAATAAAAAAAGTTGAAGATAATGTGTACTTTATTTACCAGTGATACAGTTTGGACCCCTTCATTCAGTGCCCACCCATCCATTCACTTACTCTTCGACTGCCTCTCCTTAAAACAGATCTTGCTAGTGCAACTACATGACAATGGTGCAGTGTTAAAACTGTGTAAATTTCACAAAGTGTAGCACATTTCAGATTGTGCACAACAGTCCCGCGTTTTTTACTTTTTCAGTTTTGGCCCTGTCAGCGAAAATCAGGCAAGAGTTCCTTGACGGCTCTCACTGCAGCAAACACAAGTATAATTGAACTATGGACCGGGAGACCCGGGTTCGAGTCCCAGCCGAGGCAAGCGGGATTTTTCCTACCTAGGTCGGCTCCTACCCAGAGTGGGTGTGCTATGGGCCCAATGGGGAGGCTGTTGCCACACAGCCGAGCTTCACCCACTTCACGGGTGCGACTTTGGGGGTGCTTCCCTTGGTATGACACGTCTTATGATGTGGATGATTACACGGCCGGCACCGCAGGTGCCGTAGTTCCCGGGCCTGGTTAATGCCGGGATATTTATGACAGGAAGCGTGGAATGCGGCCCTGTCCCGCAGTCCCAAACCACATGGACCTCCATAGCATCATCTTACCATCATCCTCATCTCCATCATCATGCATAATAAAAATTGTCCCAGCTTCCGAGCCCTCCGTGGATTCCACCCATTACCAGGGAGGAACACCACTGGAGTCGGCAAAGAGTTGTGGCAGCAAAAAAAAAAAAAAAAAAAAGGATAATTGAAGTGCAACACTCCCACTTTGCCAAATTTAAATCCATGCAGACACAAATTAATTATGTTGTTTTGTTTTTTTTATTGAGGCAACAGGTAAACAAACCAAACTTACTTGGTAGGAACTGAGTTAAAAGAGATCCCCTGGTTTTTAAGTTTGTACATTTTAGCAACGTGCTGAAAGTTCAAACAAAATGTATCTGTGATTCAAGTCTTTCCTTAGACAGCACAATTAAAAGTGCAGTCGATGAAAATATGCTTGCGGTGACAAAAGCAAACCACAAAAATATATATAAACATCACTGGTAAAGCACAGCGAAGGCGCTTTTCAATTTTGGCAAGTTTTGATCTCTACTCATACCTGGGATTTTCGTTGACAGACTACACTATGTCATGAGATCTGGTTTTGGCCCTAATACACATGTATGGAAGTCGCAAATACGAACACAACATCCCATAACTACTGCTCTAAATACTGTAATACATGTATATCTTTTTCAGTAGCAAAGATTAAACTAGTCCAGAGGAAAGGTACACCTTTTTGTTAAAGTATGTATGCATGTACACTGTACCTTCTTTTTAGGCTTTACACATCTCATTGTCAGGCACGCAACAATGTTGAGATCTGTGATTTTAAAACTGTTAGATGGCTCAAGTCAAAACGGAATGGCCTAACACTAGCAGTATGCAAGCAGGAGTGCTTCTTCAATTTATAGCCTTAGCGTAGATAGCTCCTCACGCAGAAAAGAAGGCGGGTTGCCCCCCTCCCCCATCCCTCCCAGCTCACATCCAGTGCCTTCAATTTATAGCCTTAGTGTAGATAGCTCCTCACGCAGAAAAGAAGGCGGGTTGCCCCCCCCCCCCCCCCCCCCAGCTCACATCCAGTGCCTTCAATTTATATGCGCACTCTGGTTTTCCTACACTAAGTGCCTACATTGCGTCAGTAGCTCCCTGCTTCTACTGTGAACATAAACTGACCAACACAAAAATTATGCTGGCAATTGAAAAGTCAGTAACATTTCTAAAATAAATAAAGCGCCAACATGACCGCTGATGTTCAACAGGTAGAGTGATACATAAGGAACAACGATGCACCGACGGTCATATTCATAAGTGTATGGTAGACACCCACCCTCAAATGGTCTGGTCCATAAACAGATATAAAAACTGTTGTTCTCCCCTCTCAATCGTGTGCATACTTTATTTTGACCATGAGGTGCAGACTGGTTTTAAAAAATATGTCAAATGGCGTTCTCGTTATCTACCTCAATTCATTAAATTGCCTGCCAACACAGCTCACGGTAATCCAAGAAAAATACAAGACAACAAGCACAACTGCAACTTCAGCCTGTCTGTGCACACATTATTGGAACACAAGTTCCCATTCTCGGTCATCTGAAACTGGCCAGCAGAAATGAGACCAATGTTTACATCTGGTGCCAGCTGGTTTTGAACAGGTCTGGTCACTCGTACTCGTAGGTCCAGCCAGTGACTAACTCTCGTTCACATGCAAACAAGATCACTCAGATCCAATGATTAAAACATCACCAATTCTCCAACACATCAGCGTAAAATAACGTAACTGTTTTACAAAGCTCTGACAAGTCTTGAACGTACATGGAAATTTGGCCCAAATCAGTCAAATCATCGTCACTCACGTACCGTCAACTACAGGTGATGATGTGGCTGCCTGAAACTCAATTACGTGTACACACAAAATTGAATGGGCTCCAGCAGGTACTGGACAGGACAGCAGCATTCATGGCCAGAACGGGACTCCCAGTGTGAGATGATGAACGACAACTGCTGTTTCTAGAAAAGCAGCAGCAACTCGGGGCCGGTCAGCCCGAGGTTGGTCATGGGGATATGAATGCCAATGTATGCAATCTCCTCTGCTTCTTCCTGGGCCTGCCACTGGGCCACCTCCAGTATCACTCCTTCATACGCTCCCATCTTGTCCAAGCTCATGCTCAGTTCTGGTCCTTCCCCTCCTACCGCCCCCTCTCTTACGCACGCAGCCTCCCCGTCACAACCCTTCCCCACCTCTCCGATTCCCTTCTGTGGTCCCCTACTGTCAGTGCTTTCCTCTCCGCTTCCACCGTTCCCGTCTTGGTCATCCTTGATTGAGCCTCCTGTGGACTTCTCACTGAACGGCTGCAACATCTTTGCGTCTTGTCCCCGTCTTTCCCTACCAGGTTCTGCTGACTTCCTGCTCTGCCACATACCTCTCACCCACTGTCGGATCTCTCCCATCACCTGACCCATCTCTCTTCTGCTTCTCTCCATCACGACGCTGCAGGTTTCCTCCCCACCTGTGGCCGTACTGCTCTCAGGGCACGAGAAAGCTCTCAGCAGCCTCGGCCGAGGGACACGAGGTTCATGGACGGGAGTCCTGGTCTTGAGCACGGCACCAAATTTTGTCCAGCGCTTCCTCTCTCTGTCAGAGTCTTTGATCACGCCCGCCTCCACCCAATACCTGGCGTGAGCTTTGGGTTCTAAGCTCACGACAGACACGCCACTACAAGCGACAGGCTCGTCCTCCGATAAGGAACGCAGCATTTCGTAGCAAGTACTCTGTCCAACGCAGTCAGAATTTGTGCGGTGATATGTGAGACACAATTGTGGCGAGTCTGTGAGATTGCCATGTGTCTCGCTGGATGTGGTACTGAGTGGGAGGTAGGGCTGTATGTAGGCAATACTGGTCACAATGTGCACGAAGTTTGTCTCCAGTCATAAATCTGGAAAGCGACCTGAGTCCTCTCGGTAGTCGCCTGGGATGGTAAAGAGATCAGTGTCGAGGTCTTCTCGCCACTCAAACGATGTGAAAGTCACTTTGGCTGTGATTGTTGGAAATACTGGGATCTCTGTAAAAAAAGAAAATGTAGTGACTTACACTTGGTAGTGACTGGATGAAAGACCCAACTACATAAAGCCATGAATTAGGCTCAGTTTTGGTTCTTTTTTTGTTCTGAAGCTCAACATGCCAGCATAACAGGATACTATACAAACAATGGTCCAAGGACGAAACTCAAACACAGAGAAACAAAATAATACCAACGAGTACAGTGTGAACTGTGGTACCATACCTATTCGGACAGGAAATCCTGGGGGTAGTTTGGTCATCATGAAGTCTCGGAGTTTCTGGAATTGTTTGAACGGGGCTACAACCTCTAGAACATCCAGCAGTCTACAAGAAGAAGGTACAATCAATCAATCAATCCATCAATCACTCAATCAACCCACCCACCCACCCAGCCATCCATCCGTCCATCCATCCATCCATCCAAGGACTGCACAAGAGAATTACTGCAAAAACTACTCACTCAAACTGAACAGCGAAGACATCTGCTTCCCACTCAAACCTTTCAGACATCATGCATACAACTGTATTTGATGTAGATGTTACATTTCTATGAGTAATGGAGCAACCTGACCACCCTGCGAATTCACTACATTCAGCTGTCTATAGGAAACAGTACTTACACTTCAACTGTCATTGGAAAATCATCGCTCTGAAACCCAAAATCAAAACCGATATTAATTATGCACTCATTAAAAAAATGAAGAGAAGATAGCAAGAATGAGAGAAAGAATCAGGGGGAAAAAAAGAAGAAAGAAAGAAAGAGAGAGAGAAAGAAAAAAAAAAAGGTAAAAAAGAAATTTAAAAAGAATTTGTCTATTCCCCCTCCACCTCCACCCACCATATTTTCTTTCCATTTACCACATGAGGTGAAGCTGCACACACTAATGGCAGTACTTAATTAGTGGAAATGGAATTACCATGGCAACAGTTGCCTTGAAAGCTTTGGCACTCTCCTTGGCAATCCAGTGTCGTCCTAAACAAGGCGGCCGGCCAGGCATTGCTTGTGCATAGTCATCCCACGTCACAGACGGTCGCTCTGGTGGTGTGAGTGAATGCCTTCTCTCGAGCTGCTGTTTTAAACACACACAACAGTTGTCATCAACCATGCACAAAAAGCACACCAAGAGGCAAGCAAAGGAAAATGAAATAAACACACAAAATTTTGTTTTTTCTTCTAGTTGGTTTTCATGTACTCAGTGTATATCTGGCGCACACATTTTAAAACAAATTTAAAAAAAAACACTTTTAAAAAGCCCCCCCCCCCCCCCACCCCACTAAAAAAAACAAAACCAACAACTACACCTGCTGAGAAAGCTCAGACATTAACTTTTTTAACAACCACGCACCCAGCGTTTGTGCAGAGCCTTTGCATACCGTTGCCAACCACACACCTAGACCCTGGGCGTTGGCGCACATGTGAGGATGCTGTCACCAAGCACCTATCACCCATCTCCACTCTCACTGTGGCCACTACGCCCAATTTCTCCAGCCAAAAATATTTTTGCATAAAAGTGCTGATAATTCTCTTTCAAACCATTACAAAACACAATCACAAAAAATCTGAGGAAGACTTCTTTCAAAAAAATTAAAAGGTTGCTAAACTCGCCCGGTTGGCAAGGGTTGTGCATGCACACTGTCTGGGTCACGGGGGAATTCCACGGCATGCAGTCAAGGTCGGCAATTAATTAATGGGGTTACACTGCTCCTCTTAATGGTCAGAAAACTTTCCAGAAACACAACTCTCTTCTTTCACCACCACAAACTATGACAGAGGTTGAAGTGCAGTTTTACTGGTAACTAAACAATAAGAAGTGCCCTCAGCACCATTCCCATTTTAAAAGTGTTTCTGTCTTTTTTTGGGGGGTCTTTTTTTTCTTTTTTACTACTTTATTATCCCTTTCAGGAAATTCGGGCCGCTTCCGCCGGGGGAAGCGAGTCGCTGTGGTGCAGCGCCACCTAATACCTATCCTATATTTTTTTACAATTTTGCTAGGGGAGGAAAGCCGGATGGAGAGAAACCCCCGATAAGCAGCCCGGCAGCCAGGAAAAACCGGTATCACATATCACAAGCTCGACCTGGGTTCAAACCCACGCTTCATCACCAAGACACTGGCGACAGCCGTTAAGTAGCGCAGCGGCTAAATCCGACGCACTACCTATTAGACCACCACTCACTCCAGTCTTTCACAAACTTCAGAGCCAGATGCATGTGTAGTCATCTCTAAATAGTTACCTGGCTGTTCTCCCATGCTCCTCGTCCAATGTTCTCCATAATGGCTTTATTTTTCTGCACGTCTTCAGGTGATAAATGTTCTCTCCTGAAAATATCAGAATGTTAATTAACTTCACGGAAAAAGACTGAGAAAACCGAAGAAAATGATGTATGGGTAGCAAAGAAGAAGAATGCACCACACAGATATATGTACGTAGACCTTTTCACTTAATTCATTCAATTAGTTTATTAATATTTACAGGCATTCATTCTATTGCTGGGAAAGTTAGGTTGCTCCCTCCAGGGGGAGCACGTTGCCATAGTACAGCACCATCCATTTTTTCTGTGTGCATGGTGTGTGTTTTTCCATTACGCAGCCTCTCCCATTTCAAACAGGATCAATCATTAACAAGCACACGTGATATTGTGCATGCGTGTGTGTAGAAGAGGTTGTGTCAGGCACTACACACAAGTCTGTATGTGGTTCTGACTCTATTTGGAAATAAAAAATCCAAATAAAAATATCAAAATCAAGATATTGATTGTGCACTGACCTTTTCCTTGACTCCAGGATAAGACCGTTCACATAGTAGAAGTCTGCCTTAAACTCCCCCACCATTTCCTGTAAGTACAAACACACCTGGTTGGGTATTTGCACGGCAATGTTTGATACATGTATATGGAATTAACACCCCCCCCCCCCACTCCACCCCCAAAATTGTACAATGGAAGCAACCAAAAACGTCTTTGTCAAGTTGTCAAGAAAGACAAAAGGGGACATGAAAGATACAGGCAGTGTTCTTAACGCATGTCTTATAACAATGTTTTATACCAGCTACACACTGACCGTTTTATCTTCTCGGAACAGCCATCCACTTTGCGCTCGAGAGAAGGTGATGTTCTTGGTGGACATTTGTGCTGCCATGATATCACTGCTCATCAGGATGTCTACCTCATCCTCAAGGTCAAGGTCACTCTCCTATTAAAAAAAAAAAAAACAACACAAAAAAACGTTAAGATCTCTGATAAACTGGGAACAGTGCATCAAGCTCTCATCATAAACACTGCCAGTGGGCAATACAAAACCAGAGTATTCTGACAGATAATGTAAATATGTTCTGAGGAAGATGCAAGAAACAGCTAGAGAGAGACACACACACACAGAGAAACATTGCATCAACAGACAGACCAACATGATAAATGCACGTTTATGCTGTTTGTGTTTTAGAGTGATCGTGCTAGCTGTTCTTCAAACCAGCACTGCTATCGAGCAGAAAGCAAATAAGCAAAACAAACCCGTAGGCCACTCATGGGAACCAATGTCAATCAAACACCAGCACAAACAATAAGCTACGTCAGCAAACAATTAGCCACACTTGGTACCACGAAGAACATGTCATTTCCAAATTCCAAACACACTGTGACACTGACAGTAATCACTACATAACAGTGGTACACCATCAGTGGTATGGAGATAAAGGAAAGAATCGGTAAAGCTGAGATCAGTAGGTCATTCCGGCAGCCAATTTTTTTACCTGGTATTTCTAAAATTCAGCCAGTAAAATACCAGCAATTACCAGTACATGCAAGTACTGTCTTAGTTAACGGCTGGGGCCACATATTTGTGTTGGCCTTTTTCTCGTTGTCCCGTCTTTGATATCACCAATATGTGGTGGAAAAGGACGTAAAACTCCTAAACACCCACCCACCCATCTTAGCTAACATATATTTTCTTTTTTTCCTTGGGTTTTTTGTTTGTTTGTTTTACTGGGCAAGTACTGGGGATAGACACTGAGCTACGAACAGTGATTATATAATGGAAAAACCTGCTACGAGGAGAAAGTTCAACCACATTACATCAAACCACATGCTAGGACCTACCTCGTATCGTATTCGTTGATATACACCTAGTCTGTTGTCTAGTACTGTAAGAGATTCCTGCGGTCGCTGACGGCCGTTGAAGATGAAAGAGATGTCTCCCCGCTCCCAATGCATGTCGTTGAAATCTACCAGAGTTGTGTCCAGTCTGTAAATAATAAGAAAACCAACACTGGCTCAGGTCCTGACAAACAATACACAGATCACACTATGCAAGACACAATCCCAAGTAGTGATAATTACTCACTGTGCTTCAGTGCATGCGTGTGTGTGTGTGTGTGTGTGTGTGTGTGTGTGTGTGTGTGTGTGTGTGTCTGTGTCTGTGTGTGTCTGTGTGTGTGTGTGTGTGTGTGTGCACGCATGTGTGAATTGGGATGGGGATGAGGAGTGAGGGGTGTGGAGACTTGGAGGGAGGAAAGTAGAGAGAAAGAGAAAGAGAGAGAGAGAGAGAACACCATCAATACTTCAAGTTACGTGCAACTGGGCCCCTAACCCAATGAAACCGAAGACGGAAGAGGCAAACATTATCTCTCGGGGCCTTTAGCAACCTGGTGACTACATCTGGCCACCTCCATGATCTCCCCACACAGTAGGTCAAGTGATAAACTGATACAGAGTGAAAGTCCTACCTTATACAAGCTCCTTTCTTGTAGATTTTGCAGACATCAGAAGGCAACATCCTTGAGACAAGAGGAACTAGAGAGAAACACACACAAAATTGAATAACCCCTTGCAAAACAATAAGAATGAGACCACACAGCCGGTAATGGTACAGTACTAATATATGGAGGGATCAATTTTCTCGCGCCCCGTGCGACTATGTCTCATATTTTGATAAAATGTCGCATAGAAATTTCGCAAAATGCGTCATATGTCGCACGAACATGACATCACAAGCGCACTTGACAACGCGAAGCAGAGATGCGCTGTCCGTGTCAGTCATAGAGTCTGTTACACCATTAGTGATGAGGCTTACTTATCCCACTCGCCGCACGCGTTGCCAGGAACTCTCGCTCGAAAGAGTTGCAAAAAATATTGGCGCGTCATCAGTTTTCTCACTTCTGCGGTCGAGAGGTCCTTTTCCGTTCAGAACCTGAACGTCACTGCACTTAGGAACAGGCTCTCGGCACAGACATGTGACAGAGTGATGCGGGTGAACTTGATTGTCTCATAGAAAATGAAAATGTCTCATAAAAATGACTGGTCAAGGAGACAATGTCTCATTGGCATTTTTGAGTAAATCCATCCCTGTACATGTACTGCTAATAGTAATACAGTGACTGAGTATGACCAAAGTAAGGCCTGGATATATATGGTCAAGAGTACAGAGGTGAGTCGACTGCTCAAAATGGGTACCCATTCACATGAATGATGCTATAAATTTGTTTAAAAAGCATGCACAGTTGTCTACTTTGGCTCACTTGTTCAGTATAAATCAGAGTTTCAAACAGTGAGAGTTGGATGTGGTACATTTACTTCTTGCGTTTAAAACTCTGGGTTTTTGGCGAAAAATTGGTGATTGCAGTGGAAGAAAAACGTGACAGAAAGTACTTGCGATCGCTGAAGTGTTATTTTGAGAAACATGGAGAACGGTCAGTGAACCCATTTGCTGTCTCCAAATGCTCAAAACTGCCTTTATTTCAGTCGGCATACTGGCAGGTGTCAAATATTTTCCGTTTTTTAGAAAAATGACTGAAAATGTAGGCACGTTTGGACATAACGTCGTCGTAAACTTCCGATGATCAACATCGACCACCGAGGTCGAGCGTACTTTTGTCCTGCGAAATACCTAACTTGCATAATCTCAACATCGTTTTTTCACTCTTTATTTTTCATGGAAGAACATCGATATATCTCGTGTTGTTGAAAAGAAACTTCGTGTTGATTTCGAAGACCCGACGGTGTGTTAATTTTCCTGGTATGTTCATGCGAGAAAAAATCGATCGCTACACTCGGGTATGAGATAAATTCAACCAGCGGCCGTTTCAAACACAAGCTGGAAGCATGATTTCTTTGAGCCGATGACTTTGATTACCGTCACTGGAGGAGGCAGCTGATAATCCCGAGGGTAAGTTTTAAGTGTTAAGTGTTATGTTCAGACAAATCTAGTCAACTCAGCAGCAAAAAGTGAATAAACACAAAGAGTCTGTGTTCTTGTGCATTTTGGAATACTGCTGACAACAGCGGCAATGGTAAACTCGATGTTAGTGTGGTGATTGGTATCACCAACACGTGGATGTTAATCCTTGTCGTGATTCTAATCGATACAGCCGTGGAGACATTTGTGGTTTAGGTTGTAAACGTTATGTTCATGACTCTGTTACAAAAGTTGTGTATTCAGCAACAAACAATGAATGCCTTAGGTATTTTTAGGTGGAAAGCTACTCGGAAAAAGATCCCTTGCGGGGAGTAAAGCTTTCTTATGTAAAATTTCAGATGTCTCTGGTTTGAACACAACTTTACTCACAAACGAAGGTCGTCAGCATTATGTTCAAACTCATATGACGACAAGTCTAGCACCAAACAAAAATAGAATATCCTGCTAAACATCTTTGGAATAATTTTTCTCCCTGGAGTCTTGAAAATTTCCATTCAAACACATTTTTGTGTGTTCATCTGTTTGTTTATTGAAGTTAACTTTACACACCGTACCCAGATTCATGCAGTTGTTATGTTATGTACAAACAAGAACTTGGGCATTCCTTCATTTTTTTAATGGCCAGAAATAGAGGACAGCGAAATTATGTGTTTTTATTCATGACTGTGTTTTTTTTTTCCAGGATCACACCAATAGAAAATGTGCAGGAGCTGTTTGTGTTTGAACACAACTTTATACACAGACAGTGGGTTTCACGTTATGTTCAGTCAAAGGTTACATTTTTTTCCTTTGCTGTACTGAAAAATGATATGTATTCACTATTTCCTATGCTGTGAGCCCCTTTTTGATTATAGCAGTTTGTATACATCATTCCTGTGTGTGTTTGAGTGAAAGCTGTTCCATGAGTGTTTGTCAAGTTAAGTTCCAGCAACTTGATAATGACAGTTAACAATTTTATTATGCTTTTAAATCATATTTTTGTGAAGAGAATGTGTACCTTCGACTAAAGCACACTTCCTGGTAATACATTTTTTTGTTCCGTTTCCTCTTGTTTGATTTTGACAGTCTCAAATGAGTCTGTCACAGTGTAGTGTTATGTTCGAAGTTGCGTAAAGTTACATTCATGTAGCTTGAGATAGCAATTATCTATGGGATTAAGCTTAAAATCATACTTTGAGGGGGTTAAAGAGTACCTCCCATTGAACCACACTTACTACAACTGATATGTTTTGTTCTTTTTCCTTCTGGTTGACTTTAGCTATCTGAAATTTGTCTGTCACAGTGTAATGTTGTGTTCAAGTGTGTCAAGTTATGTTCAGACAGCTGGATATGGTAATAATTCATGTGTTAAATCTGTTAGATACATTTTTGTGTGACTAAGGTGTATTTACCATAAAAACAAAGTCACTGGTAATATATTTTTTTGTACCTTTTCCTTCTGTGTGACTTTAAAAGTTTGGAATGAGTCTGTCATGTTGTAATGTTATGTTTAAGCATGCTCAGTTCGTTCTTTGATCACTTTATTCAGGGACACAGTGAAGTAGCAACAGTTATTTTTGTTTTTGCATGTATTTCAAGGGTCAGTCTTTAATTTCACTGGGAAACAATAATAACTGGAATAAAATGTTTAGCTTTTTAAAGGGTTTTATTGACATGTTCCGTCAAGCAGAAAACCAGAAACATTTGAATCCATTTCTGTTCACGTATCATTTATTATTGTTCATGTATTGCACTACATTATTATTGAGTAACCCAAACAATGTTCTTAAGAAGGTTTTATTGACCAAACAGTATCAGTACTCTGTCATAATGGTGCTCATTTCAGTTTAACATGCCGCTTGACGTAAAGTTATGTTCACACCACTTTTTCATTGTATTTCTTTGCATCTAGTGAGTCTTTCCTTCTCTTTTGTGATACTGCTGAAGGTTAAGCCTTCAAAATAAAAACACAAAATGCAAACAACATCACTGGTTTGTTTTTGCCTTGAAATTTCAAGTCTGCAAAATTGTGACAGTGTTTAATGTTATGTACAAACTCACAACTTATTTCTTCAAATACGGCCAATCGACAACTTGTATGAGAAAATCAGATTCTGTGAAGATTGCTCATGACAAGACACACCAAATTCATATAAAATAGTTTGTTTATCACTTTGCTGAAAACTGGGTACTCATGTCACACTCACTAGACTCAACTCTGTACTCTTGACCATATATGAAAGTAAAATTTAAATAATTTATTTCAAGATATCATGGTACGGTATGACAGACTTCTCCTCGGCACACGTCTCTACTGAAATGCTCATGGCACCGCAGGGCTACAGGATGAAGCAGTGAAAGCCTGCTGCAGCTAAGTGCTACTTTATGTTGAAACCTCCACCCTGCTATTCACTCTGGTGCGTTTGACTGTATTTCTGTTTACCATCTGACTGGCCAAAGCCTACTCTTCTTCAAAAGACAAACGTGGGCTTTTTAGCATGCACACTTGATATTTGTGCATGCATGTACACCTACACGAGGGCGTGACAGGCACCTAAACGAGTCTGCACAATAATTCTGACTCGAGTTGGAATGAAAAACTGCAACCAAATTCCTTCCCGCCTGGGATCGAACCCGGCAGCCTAGGATCCGAAGTCAGATACCTAACCACCAGGCCAAATCCCCAGTCTAAAAATTATGAGAAAAAAAAATCAGGAAAAATCACACCATCTTTCAAATGTACGACAAAAGCCTACATTAGTAATAGTAGCTATAAAACTCTTTTTTTTTTTTTTTTTTTTTAAGCATAACTCCAGAATTGACAGATTACTGAACAAGACTAACCCCAACTGTGGAAGTCCCATTTCAGCTCAAGGTAGAAGTCGCCAATGTCTTTCAGAGCTTGAATCAGGGCTGGCCGTCTTTCTTCCAAAGCTTCCCTTGCTTGTACCTTCAATTTTCTCAACACTGATAAAACTGTAAAGTGAACAAAAGAATAAAATGTAAGTAAACCAGCTTTGCAAAACTCATCTTCAGTAATCACCCTTATGTGACAATCTAGATTAACTCTCAGACTGGTTAGTTTTTTTTTTACAAGAATGACAGAACATGCTCTAGTGTCCTGAAAGCTGAATAGCAATGAAGCTGTTTATTAGTTTGATTATGAGTTTTGTGTCAAAATACAGGTATACATATATATAGATACACACAAGTATACATGTGTATATATATAGTTACAGGGGAAGTAAGTACAGCTGAGTGATACCTATATCTAGGAGATGTGTGCTTTTGCTTTGCATGTCATTGGACAAATCTGCCTTGCCAAACATTGACTACAAGCCACATTGGAGGGAGGTTGGGGAGGGGGGGGACCTACGATCATACTGCTAAAACACCTAACAGATCTAAGGGTATCTCACCATTCACAAGAGAGAGAGAGAGAGAGAGAGAGAGAGAGAGATGATAATATGTCCTAATTCAGTATTTTTTAAACAAAACAATTTTGTATATTACACAATTAAGTTATATCTAACTGTTCTGAACTTGACTAATGTGAGAGAGGGAAACTGTATGAGGGAAAAACTGCAGTTGGTGTGCACAGATTTTCACATGTCCGCATGGCACTCACTTGTCTGTCGGTCTCCATAACTAATGGCTTCTGCAAGAGGTGTCCATCCCATTGCATTTTTGATTTTCACAGGGGCATTGTGTGCAAGGAGGAGATGTACACACTCTGTTAAAAAGAAACAGCTTTGAAAATTCAATAAAGATATTTAAAAAAGAAGTCAAGACAAACCACTGTAGCAAAGCAACAAGCTCATTACAGGAACTGTGAAACAACAGTAGACACAGTGACCTTGCTGTTGTATTAACTTTTTTTTTGTTTTTTGTCCTGTCACAAAAATTTTAATTGGCTACATACACAGTGAAAGGTACACTGTACTACTTCAACCTGTGTTGCTTCAATGAGCCAGTCTGGTTTATCAGTACAGCTGAATCACAAGAACTGAAAACTGACAGTAGACCAATTATTTTTTGTCTTAATAATGACATACCACAGAATAAAAATCTTACCTTTGTGACCAAGCATCACAGCTAGATGTAAAGGAGTGTTACCTGAAATCAGCAAATTAATGTGAACGTCTGTACTGACTTGCTCGGATGAGGAAATAATTTCTACAAGTTGAATGCAACATTACGTTTCAGTTGACTTACACGTTAAGCTGATGACTGTCAACAATTTATGCCCATTCTTCATAAATTACAATGCACACAGTTGAAAGTACCGCTTTTTCGATGACTAATCTCGCTAGCTCTGATGTGCTGTACATTGTGGCTTACATGATTCATTCATTACCGGAGGTGTCAAAAGGTGCAAACCTACAATGTCAAATATGTAAAAAATTCGAAACATAAAGTTTTGTAACCGGTTGTCAGACAGACTTATTACCGTGCATGTCTTTTTGGCTGATGTCGTGGGTACGGATTAATTGAGCAACCCGCCGTATATCGCCCTCAAAGACACTAGCGTGAAGGGGGTACCCCTCAGCCGCCATCTTTATTTACACTCCGACAATATTGTGGGAGTAATCATTGCTCCAGTTAACATTCTTTACAATTCTTTACTTCGTTTTGCGTTTTTTTATACAATAAGTCATTACGGGTGCTCTATACTGTTAAAAGCTGATGACTGAAAAGGTAACCATAGAGTTTTGCCTTCAATTTCGAAGAGCTACAGTATTTTGATGTGAAGTGCAATGAGAACAAAATTCCCAAAAAAGTTCTTGTTCTTACTTGGTACAGGGAAATGGTCTGAGCATTTTGTGGACTGTTTTGTTGGCTAGCGTGGAGGGGTGCACTTTTATCTTTCAAACTGACCGAATCGATGGCAAACTCACATTCTCCGTTTTCATTGTGAAAGGTAAAGTCTTCACTTTTTAGCTGCAGGCTCAACCAATATTTACTGTTGCAAGGATAGGGTTGTAACCTCGTGCCTTTGGACATTTGTGCAGCCTGTCCAGGGTCTGAGAGTGAAAGTTGAATAGGACAGCCTCGGGTGGGCAGGGCTTACTGAGCTACATGTAAATTGTTAAACAGGTTTCAGGCAGATTACGTTGCTGCCTATGATTTTGTGTGTCCAAACGCATTATTAGGCTGAGTGTCTAAAATACCTTACCGGCAGTGAGGACAGAGTGTTTGTTTACCCAAAACAATCCCAAAACTGTCACCGCATTCTCATGAAATTGAAACTCTTTGCTTGCAGATACATGGTGATCTGGTGGCATACCCCTGGAAGAAACTATGGCAGGGAGATCTGTTCTTGGCATTGAACATGGCATGTACAGCATAAACCAGCCATCAGTGTGTATTCAGCACTCGGAAGTGCTTTTGCTGGTCATCATACGCACCATTTTCTCCCATTTTGACCGCCGCACCGTCATCCGTGAGACGTGGGCAGCCAGGAAGAACTACCATGGATCATTTGTGCATGTCCTGTTCTTCTTTGGTCCCTCAGAGGACAATCATGTGCAGGAGTCTCTGGAACGAGAGAGTGCCTTGTATGGGGACATAGTGCAGTATAAGACAGAATACCCAAATCACAGTAACTTGACTCTTAAGACTGCCCTTGCTTCGGAATGGGTTGGTCTACATTGCATGCAGTCGAAATTTGTGTTAGTTGCAGATGACAACATCATCGTAGACATTTTTAAATTGCTTCCATTTTTGAGACAGCAGCTGGAACTGCCTTTGTCCAACTCCATAGTGCTATGCAATTTCAGAACTTCTCGAGCTGAGATGATTTTGTCAAAACACAACACAATCTCTGAGAGAGAACGCAATTTTTGCAGCAACGAGGCTTATGTTGCATCTCCAGCAGTTGTCGACCAGCTCCACATGACGTGGCAGACAATGACTTCGCACCAGAAAGATGTCTGGCTGAGCAGTTTGGCTAAAGCAGCTGGTGTCAAATTCAGCAATACCTCCCAGTACTTTGCTGGTGCCAGAAAGAAACCGTCAGTGCTGAAAACGTTCATGGCGATGGATTATGTGACGAGTCCTGTGATGATTGGGATCGTGAGTGAAGTGTTTCAAGGGAAGGAGGCGACCATTATGCGTCACATCTGGCGCATAGTGCAGGAGCACCACACTCGCATGCAGCTATCCAACGTTTACCGTGCACAGTTCCCTACGGCTAAAACGAACGACACTGGAAGTGTGCAGTTTATTGCTTTTGTTTTGATGTTTATCGATTTCTTAGTTGTCTTTGTCATCTTCTTTGTCATCTTTTGTAGGAGAAAGCGAAAGAAGTGGTGGTGAAATTGTGAAATTTCCAGTTTTTGTTTAGGTGGATCCATTCTTTCTTTGATTTTTGAGTTTTTTTTACCAAGAGAAGGAAGTTTCTCAGTCCTGTAGCTCGTTATTTAAAAATGTACCTTCAAAGTTTAACCTTCGGACGACGTCGTGGGTAAAAAGTTGCACACACATTGCTTTAGATGAACGTATCTCGGTCAATAATTATGTCACACCTTTGAAATTTCATGACATTGTCAATAAATGGTTAGACTATGTTCATGCCAAAAATTGTGTTGTTTAACTTGTAATTAGCAGAGTAATTAAAGAATAAGTTGTGAATTGCCTATATAAAAACCATGGGTAATCTGTTTCCCACGATGTAGGACTAGGAATAAGTTGAAATTTACCTTTCTAAAAACCATGGGTAATTTGTTTCCCACGATGTAGGACTAGGAATAAGCTGCAATCTGCCTATATAAAAACCATTGGTAATTTGTTTCCCATGACGTAGAACTAGGAATAAGTCGAAAATTGCCTATTAACTATTTAAAAACCATGGGTAAGTTGTTTCACACGATGTAGGACTAAGAAGTTTTTTAGCGACATAGCCGGAAAGTTAATGAATTGTCTTTGGCCATCCTCCTTGCAGGAGACAATCTATAAAATGGTACATGTAATTTGTGTACATATTGTGGATTATGTAATCTTAACTGGAATTGAAGAAGGGAGCATTGGTGCTGGACTTCCGACTCAAGTCACAGAATTTGTAAGTGTGGTAGACTTACGTTTGCTTTCATTCCGCACTCTTAGTGCTGTATTTGATACATTTAAGTATCATGAAAGTATTTTAAGTAATTTTTTTGGTGGGATTGGGCCATCTTTTGAAATGACAAATGATCTCAAAATGTGGGCATGCATGTGTATAATAACGTCAACGTAAACCAATAAATAGACACTAGCTTCACTGTGCCATGTTATGTTTAAGAACAGGATCACAAGAAAATATTGTAGTGCATAGTTAGCACTTCATCCCATTAAGCTGGTTTCCGATAAATTTGTAAATATGCCCGACACTGTACTGCCGTAATTAGGTAGCTACACTCCCAAACAAGGAATCGCATGCAGCGAGTCAGAGATCTGTACTGTTGGTATGCACTGTGCTGTTGTGTAAAAGTGGTCAGACAATGAAAGATTTAGCATGGCGTTGTTGCTTTCCCTAATCAGTGGTGTGTGTGTGTGTACAGCTCGCCCGCTCGCTTTCGCTACCAAATTTACCATCGGGTGAGTGAAAGTTCCGGTAGCGGTAGCCCGAATGGTGAGCAGGAATTCTGAGATGAATCAGAACCTAGCAGCCACCCCTGTGTGTGTGTGTGTGTGTTTGTGGAATGACTCTTTCATACAGACTACTGTACTAAAACCTATATTTGCGATTCGGGCTTCCAGAATTTTTTTCAGGCTACCAGTTTTGTTCAGGGTGGTAGCCCGAATGGCTACCATGGTCCTGACACATTTGACGATCGCTGTGTGTACACTACATGTATGTGTTTTTGTGTGAGCGTGCTTAGAGGTTTGCAGGACTGTGAAAGTCGGGCATGATTCTTGGAGTTGGAGTGTCCATCTCAGGGACACTAACAAAAGCTATCACTTCTACTGAAACACAGAGACTGTTGTGACGTATGAAAGTGTAATTCTTACAAATGGTACACCTTTTCATGTATGTTAAGCCATAACAGAAGTTTAAACTAGAGAGGCAGTAGCCTCCATGGCTCCCTTGTGACACAGGTCAAGATCATTCACATGAGTATGTTTGTAAAGCTCTTATCACTATCCATTATCATGCCAAGTAAAGTGTCTCTGGCGCTCTGAGTCCCTGGCAATATTACAATTTTCACCAAAACAGTTTGTATGGCCTTGACCTTTGGTCAAGGTCATTCAAATGAGATCTCATCAATGTCTATCATCATGCCAAGTTCAATGCCTCAAGTATTTGTAGTTCCTCCGAAAACGGTAACGTTAAAATTCATAACAGACAGCTTTAATGACCTTGACCTTCAGTCAAGGTCATTCAGAAAGGTAGGTCTCATTGCTGTCTATCATCATGTCTCGTTTGGTGCCTGTACTGTTTGTTATTTTGGACAAAATGCCAAGGTTAAAGTTTCCCAAAAAACGCTTGCATGGCCTTGACCTTGAATAAAAGTCACTGAATACAGGTATATCTGTAAAGGTGCTGCCAATGTCAATCATCAAACATAGTTTGAGGCTTCTGATCCTTCTAGATTCTGAGAAATTGCAATTGTAAAATTTCCCAACAGACTGTTTTAATGACCTTGACCTTGAGTCAAGGTCATTTAAGATGATATGTGTGCATAGGTCTTATCACTGTCTATCAGCACACCAGGTTTGGCACCTCTGCTGTTTGTTGTTTCTGAGAAAATGCCAATGTTAAGGTTTCACAAAAATAGCTTGTACGGCCTTGACCTTGACACAAGGCCATTGACTACATGTATATCTGTAAAGTTCTTATCAATGTCTATCATCATGCAAAGTTTAAAACCTCTGGTGTGTGTAGATGAAGAGAAAATGCCAATGTAAAATTTTCAAACAGAGAGCTATAGTGACCTTGACCTTGAGTCAAGGTCATTCAAAATGATATGTTTTGAAAGGTCTTGTGGTTGTCTATCAGCATGCCAAGTTTGGTGCCTCTGCTGTTTGTAGATTCTGAGAAATTGACAACGTTAAAGTTTTCTGGACACACACACACACACACACACACACACACACACACACACACACACACAGACAGACAGACAGACAGACGGACAGACAGACGACGGAGGGTTAATACATAGACTCCCATTGTTACACAAGGGAGCCAAAAAAAGTAGTTCATCTGAACTTGCTGCTTGAAAACACATGCAGCAGCACTCACTTGTTGCGTGAACTGTACAAGACAACAAACATATATATATATACACAACTTCTAAAAGGAACAATGCATACAAAATACATGTACCATGATACAATTCCAATGTGACATGATAATTATTACCATTACACACTCACTCTCTCATGCACAGGGATCCAATCTATGGAAGTTGCATTTGAAAGGGCCAGCTTTAACATACTGAAACAAGCAAACCAGGTATGCGTGCGGGCGATTCGGTGCCATCGGGGAAGGTTCTTTGGTTGTGATGTCTACATGTTTGCACTTAGTTATCTATTTAAGTTTGAAATATAATGTATCACTGGTTTACTTTTTCTGCTAACCACAGAAATTGCCCAACATTCTTTTCTGGTCTCTTTTCTTGTAAATACATACATGTAAATTAATAATATATGAATTTGCCACCGCCAGCATGTTCTTACTGTCACAAGAGCAAATCACTGCTACATGTACATGTATATGTACACGTGTACATCTCTCACTGTAATTTACAGCAAACCTTTTCACTCTCACCCCTAATCCACCTGTAAGAAAGTTACTGCCATCATTTTCCTTCTTTCTTTGTAAAGTTCTCATTGGATAAGTTCACTGATTCTATACCAAACAGGACAAAAGTCGTAGTGCCGGTGACTACATTAAAGCACACATGACCCTTCCAGTGCAAAACTTGAGTTCAACTTTTGAGACAAAACTAGCCCAGTCAGTGAGGAACTTGTACACCTTACAAGAAAAAAGGCATGAAACAATGCATACAACGCATTTGAATAAAAGTCACAAGCTCACCGTAATTGCTGTGATATTAATTTTCAATGAACCTTGGTTACAGACATCAGCGCAAAATTAAAAAAGTTATGAGAAAATTGCTTTCAGTAATACAGTGTACCATCCTCTAGACCAGCTTCTGAAAGGTGAGATTTTTATAATGTGGTTGATATTTCCAGACAATAACAGTGCATTCCTCTCAGTCTCACTCTAAGTGAGGTATCACATGTATCATGCACCACACTGCCGTATTATGCATATTGCTGTGAGGTTGGGGTGTGACAAAAGTTTTGACAGAATATATATATGGATAATGTACGGCTTATGCAGAAAATACGCATCAGTGTACCTGGATAATAAATTAGCACACACACACACACAAAGTATGTTCCCGAAACTCAACAACACTGTCAATGGCAAAACTCAAGACGTACATGTACCAAAATTCACACATAGAGTGTGATACAGAATTTCCAACACAATTCATGATATCCTAGCACCCTGAAAAGAAAAGAAAATGGTTGAAGCACACATCTAAGTCACACATGTAAAGAAGGAAAAGAAAAACAAAAAACAACCCTACAGTGTCCACAACAGTAGCTGGTCAATCTGCAAGTGCAACGTGTGACAACACTTGTACACATTCTTTCTTGATCAATAAAACGGAAGGATATGCTCAAGAGAAATTTTTCACATTCACGTAACATATTCCTGGCAGGTGGGTGGGTGGGTGGGTGCGTGTCCGGGGGTTTTAACATCCTTTTCCACCAAATACACATTTTCCTGGCATTTTTAAAAGCATTGTTGGACATTACAGATAAACACACAATAGCAAGTGGCATACAAATGCGTCACAAGTGCACTGTTAGTATCACAGTAAGTAACCATATCGTAACTTTGAGGTGGAGTTTGTTTAAAAGTTTGACCTCTCTCTCCCTCCCTCTCTCTCTCTCTCTCATCCACAAACCCACCCACCTACAAACACACACACACGCACTCACATTCTCTGAGATTTTGTGATCGTAGGCCGCTCAGATTAATCCATGAGCTTCAACCAGTTTAACCTGTGCCGCATTAAAATGTGATAGCAGTACAGGTATATTGTTGATGACTGACACTCATATCTGACACCTTTTCACCAGTCATGTTAACAAGTACTCAAGAAGTTAACTGCTCTGAGCAAACACCCAGGCTGGGGAATTGCCAAGGAAAAAAAGACTGAAACTTAGGCCGGGACTCGGAGGCAGCGCCCTAGTGGGGGACCACGGGGCAATGCCCCATTTCACAAAAACAATTTTAGCATTTTTAAAGGCATTTAGTAGCTTCTCCTGGCTCCCGCAAGTAAAATACTGCCTTGGTACTGACACAGAAATCTTCAAAAATAAAGTTAGACCGCTGTTAAGTATGGCACTGCATGTATCATGATATATTCCTGTGTGTGCAACCTTCCCCCCCCCCCCCCAAGTCTTTTCTTTGGCTGAAATGTAGAATTTTTGCTGAAATGATAAGAAATTTGGCTGAAAACTGCCAAATGACTGAAAATTCCCCAGCCTGAACACCAACTGTCAAGCTTTCCCTACTGGTATGCACTATTATGTACAAACTGCATTTTCTGAGAAGAAATCTGACATGTTTTGTTAATATATTCTGAGCAACCAACAGCTATTCTTTCAACTCTTCACACAATTCTTACATCACATTCACCGTTCACGCTACCACAGCACACCAAAGCTGTATTCACACCATCGTGCCATTCGTGAAAGTCAAATGTATGAATGCAAGATCGTGATCAACGCTTGTCTCGGGGTTTCCCCTTTGGTGAATTCAATCACATATATATGGCAAACGCTGAGTGCCTCCTTGGACTCCACGTGACCCAGCATCAGTTGAAGTGCATCTTGTGGACATCAGAATCTAAATCGACAGAAGCTGAACGTTCAGTCTTCCCACGGGTTCATGTCTGTGTCGATGGCTATACAGTTGTAGGCTGCATAGCGTAGCTTCTCCTCTGCCATCTTAGCACTGAAATGCGAAAGAGGAAATGGTTTAAGTTTGCTGTTAATCTGAATGACAGAACCTGAACAAAAAAAGCCCCAAAACCCAAATAACAACAAAACAAGAATAACTGAAATCAGCCTGCTGACATCACATCAGCCCTGCAGATGTAAAGTGGAAAGATGCAAGACTTACCTGGAATAGTATGGCAGGTACAGCATGTTGGCACAAGTAGAGGACTCAGGCAAGGAGTCTATCGTGTCACTGTGTAAACATCACCAGAAAAAAATGAAGGTAAAACAATGCACAGGTCTTTGCTTGTTTGTTGTTTGTTTTAGTAAAACGCCTGCCAATGAGACATACAACAACTTCGCACTTGGCAATAAAGTGATTTGAACAGTAACCCTTTCTTCCAAACTGAAATTTTTCCCTTTCGAAGCAGCTAGGTGGCATTTGTTAGGAAAAAGTAATTTTCTTGGTGCCAAATTGGCAAACCAATCACGGGCCAATGTTCATACCAAAATTTAGCTTGCCACCCTTTGACAACATAAAAGTGCATGGTACAAGATACGTTTCAAAGCGAAATCAGCGTTGTCAAAAAATTTTGGCGTGAATCCAGTTTGAGGATAGCACAAGAGAAGTTTACATACACAATGCATGTCAACCTGTGCTTTTCTTAAAATCCAGATAGCCGTGAAATAGTCTTTGTTGCTTGCATGGTGTTAAGCCCAAAATAACTAACTAACCAACTTCTCAAAATCCAGATACGCCAGAATTTTACAACATTGAAATACAAACTTGAATCTGACACACTGCACTTTTCAAATCAGTGTTTTCTTTGCTCAGACCAAAACGCATTACAAAATATTCAAAATGCAACAGAACATTCACTTAGCTGTGCCCCCTTACACTGTGCCCTTGTCTTTTTCCACACTCCCGTACTAACCCTTTTCCTGAGGAGATCACAAGCGGTGCTGGTAGTCGGCGCCGCCCAGTGACAAAACGGAGAAAGCGGCTGCGGTCCTCGTTTGAAAAGGCTTTCAGTGCTTCCCACAGATACTTCACGCGAATGTCTGTCTCATCCAAGTCATCGTAGTACGCTGCAAGAGAACAACTTGAACTTAGTGAAGAAACCTTGCTTTTTGTGAGCAAACAGGAGGCTAAAAAAACACTGAAATAAGAGTTGAAGAACAAAACATATCTCTAGATTTAGAAATCAGCCACACTTGGTTAAGGTAAATATACAAACTCCTCAAACTTATTTCAAACTCAAGAAATTTACCAGTTTCAAACAAATTGCCTTCGGGTGTCCCTAAAACAACGCACACAAAAATGAATCTGTGAAAATCTTCACGTAACCCTGGAGTACGGGTCCCGACAGTACTTATCCCACACTCACTGGTTTTCTTCAGAGCCTCAATGGTGATTTCCGGATCTCCACAGACTCGCGTCTCCAGCTCCTGCCACGTGAGAAGCTCCAGCACAGCCTCTGGCACCACCGTTATCAGTCCCTTTCTCATCGCCATCAGCTGTTGACAAAATATTTGGTGACTGTAACTTAGTGTAAGATCTCTTCAAACTGCGCTTGATTTCACCTGGTCACATGACAATGTGCATCAATCTTGCAATTAGCAACTCCACTCCTGTCAATCAAAAGTGTCCCGAGCCCCAAGAATTCAGCCAATCGCGTCCCATGGCATAATGAGTACAACATGTGACATGGTCTGGCAAACATTTTGCCAGACACCACTACGAGGGAAGCACATGTAGTTGGATATGACCGAAACATGGAAAGAAAGCACTAAGTCCATTGACATCAATTGAGGAAAAAAGACCATTATGTCAATCTCTTTCATCCTGAAATCACCCCTTTTCCCGTCATGGATGTACTGTGTTTTGCCAAAACACGGCAGTGTAAAGGGGCAGGGCTTTGGCCTCGGGCCTTGCCAAGTGTATTTGTCAATTACAGAGACCCTGTAAAAACTCAACAGTGTATACCTGATCTTCAAATTCATTCATGCGTATCCGTCGCACCTCCTCTGCGTACTCATCACGCTCACTGTAGTTGAGCACCTTGGTGGCGCCATCAGAATCTAAGCGCAACGCCAATGGTGCGCCATTGCTCAGAATGAGGCTCCAGCTGCGCCCCAGTGCGTTGAACGTATCTTGGTCCATTGAGTCAAGGTTGTCAATGAGCTGTACCTGAACAATATTTTTAAAAACTTTTAAAAGAAAATTCAAGTTAAAAAAATACTTAGATGATCAGAAAAAGATAAACTGGATGCCATTACAGAAATACAAAAAAAGCATGAAATAAAAGCTCCACTAACAACATCCATTAACCACACACACACATGTTAAACACACACACAGAACAGTGTAAAACAGATAAAACACCATACAAAGCCAGGCTCACAGAGTATGTAAGAATGACTATTAGTGTTGCCTGATTTTAATGATCCCTGTGATGATTCTGTGGTATCCTGATAGTAGCACGACCAAAGCTCAAATTTCAACTATGGCTGCAGTGGTGACAAAAGTAAAATCTACAGAAATTCTACACAAATCTAGCCCCCTCCCCCCTCCACCTTCCCCCAACCAACCAAACACTTAGTACTGCAAGTATCTGTTCTATCATAATTATAACTGTACACCGTACCTAACAGAACAGAAGTGCATACCATTGTTAAATGTGTTTACAGCTATTGACATATGATGACCAACCATGAAAATGTATATATTTCTGTGTGCCCATACCTAAAAAGGGAGAAATTTAAGGGAAAAAAGGAAATTCTGCACAAATCACGGCAAAGAAATAAAATACCTCTGCTGCATTGACCGTCTGGTAATCACGTGACCAGGTTGTTGTTTCCCCCACGAGTTTTTTCCACACGAACGGTGGCAGTGATAAAACCTAATAAAGAAGTAGAGAAAAGAGTCATTATCTATATCAATCACACACTTTCCTCACTGAATTTCCTCTTATTCTGAACTTACGCATTTAAAAAAACAAACCAAACCCAATAATACATAGTTTCTATAGAGTGCTGCCCTCCAAATACCAAGGACTCACTGCGCTCAGAGCACACACACACACTCACATACACTTGTATACACTCACAACATTCAATACGAAAACATGAAAAAAGTTACAAGCACACGCATGCATGCACGCGCACGCACGCGTGCACACACACACACACACACACACACACACACACACACACACCTGATAAAGAAGTAGAGAAAAGAGTCATTATCTATATCAATCACACACTTTCCTCACTGAATTTCCTCTTATTCCGAACTTGTGTATAAAAAAATAACAATAATACATAGTTTTTATAGAGCGCTGCTCTCCAGATACCAAGGACTCGCTGCGCTTAGAGTACACACACACTCACATACTCTTGTATACACTCACAACATTAAAAAAGAAACATGAAAAAAGTTATATGCACGCACGCACATGCACACGCACACTTGCGTGAGCGCGCGCACACACACACACACACACACACACAGCCCTTACCAAGTTCTCCTTGCTGCGGAAGCAAGCCCCCATCAGTTGTCCAATCCATTCATACTTTTCCCAGTCCTGGCAAGCCGGGTTGGGAACGTACATGTCTCGGTTCACGTTTGAATCATCGTGAGCCTGTAACCACCAAAACGACTGATCCATAACATGAGACAGGGTTCATAAATGCCAATGGTTTCATGCACTGAATGTGCACTGAACTTGCCACAGTGCACACACGCATGCATACATCTCCAAAAATGTACTCTTACAGCACTTTACTCTTTCATGTAAGACTGCAAAATGAACAATTGAATGTTAATACAGATCAGACGTGGTAAGGAGTCTGGGATGAACACGGCATGAGCAAATCCTCGGTTGTTATACCGTATACCACCTGCAGATCAGGCATGCAAAAAAGGCAGTGGATGATGACTGAACCTGAGATACCATATTTAACTGAACTGTAAATTATTGTATGGCGATACCTGATTTGGGGCCCTGTTGAAGTAAGGCAGTGGAATCGGGGAGTCCGACGAAGTGGGACACAGTTCTTCGGCAACGTCTGACAGACTGTCACGGAACCCTCCGCCCTGGTCGATGATGCCCTCCGACAAAAACTTGCACTCCCACCACTGGTCGTATCGTGAGGACCACCTGAGCAGCATAATACACAGAACACGATGAGTATTGTACATTCTCTAAATGTCAGCCATGCTTGCTGGCTAAAACTGCTCTATTCATTTGAAACGTGACAGCAGTAGCAGCCACTCGGGTGAGCATAGTTCGACCGGCAGCAAAACCAACTTTCATAGTGTGTTACTCAACAGCTATGGGTTCGATTCTGAGCTATGTCAAACTGCACAATGTCATACTGATTTTTTTGTTTTGTTTTTATTCGCTCAGGTTTCCAGAATGTTCATCCACGTTTCCTCTCCAGTCCCTCTGATTTTCCTGACCAAGCAAAATACATAATACATGTGTAAGTAGGTGGGTTGTGCAGCTCCCATCCACACTTACCTGAACCTCCCAAAACCCAAATTTCACAACAACAAAATTAAACGGGGAAAAAAAAAGAGAAAAAAAAAAGAAAAAATCCCTAGCCATTGTGTGTCCTGTCCTTCCTTGAGGACATCGCAGGCAAAGATCTCACTTGAGAAATGAATGTTTCTTGAATCTTGAATACCTCAGGGATGGATTTACTCAAAAATGCCAATGAGACATTGTCTCCTTGACCCGTCATTTTTATGAGACATTTTCATTTTCTTTGAGACAATCAAGTTCACCCGCATCACTCTGTCACATGTCTGTGCCGAGAGCCTGTTCCTACTAGGCTAAGTGCAGTGACGTTCAGGTTCAGGTGAACGGAAAAGGACCTCTCGATCGCAGAACTGAGAAAACTAATGCGCCAATATTTTTTTGCAACTCTTTCGAGTCATGTTCGTGCGACATATGACGCATTGTGCGAAATTTCTATGCGACATTTTATCAAAATATGAGACATAGTCGCACAGTGCGCGAGAAAATCGATCCCTGATACCTTACACATACCTGTAGTGAAGAGGCTTGGAGGTGCGATCACGAGGTTTGAGTCCCTCGTACAGCTGCATGAACACTGTGGACTTGCAGTCAGGATCTTGACTCGGGTCACACCGGTGTTCCATGGCCGCTCGCCGGTTTATATACACCACTGGCTTCTCTGAGGGACTGAGAAAGGTTTGGGCAAATGAAAAATAATAATATCATAAGAATAATAATTGCATTTTTTTTTGGGGGGGGGGGGGGGGATTTTTTTTTTTTTTTTTTTTTGGGGGGGGGGGGGTGTTCTTTTCTTGTAATTGTAATATTATTATTATTAATTTTTTATTTTTCAAGTATTTTCCGATGGTAGTTATGATACATCCACGTATCCAGGGATGGTTGCATATAATGATATGACTGTGTATGTTTGAAAGCCCCAAAGTATGAATGTTTGTTCTATATGTATCAGGCTGGGGAATTGCTGAAGGAAAAAAAGACTGAAACCTAGGCCAGGGTGCAGCAGTAGCACACTACTGTGGGACCACGGGGGCAACGCCCTACTTCCGATGAACAAATTTTAGCATTTTTAAAGGCATTTAGTAGCCTCTCCTGGCACCCAGAAGTTAAATTTATACTGCCTTGGTGCTGATATGCAAGCCTTCAAAACTGAAGTCCCACTATTACATGTATCATGATACGTGTGCATCCTTTTCCCCCTTCCTTTTTACGGCTGAACCTTGGATTTTTTTGGCTGAAAGGAGAGGGAATTTGACTGAAAATTGCCAAACGACTGACAATTCCCCAGCCTGATGTATGTCAGATATACCAAAAAAAACGAATAAAAAAAAAATAATAATAATAATTGCATTATTATAGGTGCTTTGTCCTAAATATTTGGCTCAGTGTGCTCCGAGCTAAACTCAACACACACACTCACATGAATCACACGCATTCTCTCACACACTGGACATGAACAAATTTACAGTCACGTGGTACAAAGCGACAGCTCAGCAATTTAAGTGTCCGTAACAGTGCACATTATGTTAACTGGAGTCTGATGTCAACTAAAGGAAGGTGCACAGAAGAGAGAGGCAAGCAAGGGCCAACGACTCACTCTGTGGCTGTATCTTTCAGGAACGTCTCAATGAGATTCAGCCTCTTTTTGGACAGAGGAAGCAACTGGCGAACTTTCTGGAAAAATAATCGAAAAAACACATAAAGAAATTGAAAAGGGTCATCAGCTTCTGTTGTTGCATGTGTGTGTTTGTGTGTGTGTCTGTGCATGGTCATGTATGCATGCGCATGTGTGTGCGTGTGTGTGCATACATGCATGTCTGTGTGTATCTGTCAGTGCCTGGGTGCACTCTTACCTGCAAACATTTGTAAGATCCAATGGAATACTGCCATGCTGGGACCATGTAATGCAGGACACTGTCCATGATATTCACAAACCTGCACACATTAAACACAGCGTCCCTAGTCACCAAACGCAGTTAGCATGACCCTACTGGTGCAATCACAAACAAGTCCTTACTTACAAAATTCATCTTCTTGATCTGCATAAGAGCAGCTGGCGACCTCACTTATGATGCCACAGCACAATGGCAGATGTCACTGACCAAGAGGCAGTTTCACAAAGAGGTAACCACATGTAACGCCCAGGGCAGGTGAGGTTACATTTTTCAGGCTGGGGAATTGCTGAGGGGAGAAAAAAAACCAAAAAACGACTGAAACCCAGGTTGGGGTGCAGGGGATAAGAGAAAAAAGAGAAAACGAATTTTAGTAATTGTGAAAGCATTTACTGATTTAATGGCCTCTCCTGGCACCCAAAAGTTATGAAACATTTACACCTGGCATTTTTCTTTAAATTTTTTGGCTGAAAAGAGAGGAAATTTGGCTGAAAACTGCCAAATGACTAAAAATCCCCCAGCATGGTTTTCATTTTAAAACCTTCAATCTGAAAATACAGTGTACTGCATCATACTATCATCACCATCATCATATGGTACATAAGAAAAAGAAAATGAAAACATGTTGCATGGTAAACCACAGCCTCAGCACTGTGCCACAAACTGACCTCTGCAGAATGATGGCTCTCCTGTATAGAACCTCCGGGCTGAAGGGTTCCAGCATAGGGAAGCGCACCAGTTTGTCCTTGGAGAAGAAGTCGCAGTCAAACCCTAGTGATCGCTCCTCTGTTGACTGCAGTTTGATGCCTCTGATTCTTGTATCGATACCCCCAGCTGCGAGAGAGAAAAAAAAAGTTGTCATTACAAACAATGGATATGTGTTTGTCAACAAGAGTGATACACACAAACAAACAAAAAGACCATGGGCTCAGGACCGGGTTGCAATAACCATGATCACTGATGTGGAAAATTTTCACAAAGTGCACCAACCTCACGTCACACACACTTTAAACTACACACCTTTGTTTTTCATGTTTGTTTTGAATTACCCAGTGAATGATATGTGTACATGTATTCATGTATTTGTTATGGGTTTAGAGGCATCAATTTCTGTGTGTGTGTGTGTGTGTGTGTGTGTGTGTGTGTGTGTGTGTGTGTGTGTGTGTGTGTGTGTGTGCGCGTGTCTGTGTGTACACACCTTTGTTTTTCATGTTTGTTTTGAATTACCCAGTGAATGATATGTGTACATGTATTCATGTATTTGTTATGGGTTTAGAGGCATCAATTTCTGTGTGTGTGTGTGTGTGTGTGTGTGTGTGTGTGTGTGTGTGTGTGTGTGTGTGTGTGTGGGTGCGCGTGTCTGTGTGCGTGTCTGCGTGTCTGTGTGCGCATGTACTGCCACTGACCCATACATTCCTTGATGCGGATCATGATGATGGGGTAATGTTCTGTCATGTTCTCCAGCATCACAACATCCTGTGTATCAGAGATCGTCCTACAACAGACACAGTCAACCACGTGTGCATGCAACAGCAACAAGGAAAATCAAATTAAAACAGCCTTGCGCATCTGTGCATCCTGAAATGGAAATGACCTAAATTTGTGAAACAGGGTCAGCTGGGAAGCCCCGACATTGACTGGAGATCAGATGTGAGTTTTCCCGCTCCCCCAAAAAAGAGGAAAACAGTACGTGTTAAAGAAGAGACCAAAAAAGCCAACAACACTATGGAAACAACATTTTTTAAAAAAATGGCGGTGACATCAAATGCTCATGAACACCAATAAGAGGAGGAGGGGGGGGGGGGTTTAGATTGTCCAGATTGTCCAGCATGTCCAACATTTTTTCCTGTCCGTTTTTTTATTGGCCTAGGGGTTGAAAAAAAACATGCCTGAAGCAATCACTGAATGACAGTTTTCATTTTTGTTTCTTTCTTCTTTTGCCTCAACAGCAGAACGGTGCACAAAATTTATGAAACTGGGCTAGAGGCCGGGGAATTCATCCAAACAGCTGAAAAAACTCATGCCTAGGAGATACACGGGAGAGAACAAAGAGCGCAAAACAAAAGACCAGTATCACACACGAAAGAGATTCTCCAGCTGAAATTCATCTTAAAATTTGTGCATTTGACGCATCAGCAACTGAGAAATGCTTGTAAGCAAGTACCAGGACAACATTGGCTTGCACAACACATCCTCAGTAAAACGTGTATCAGTATCCCAAGAAGTCTGTCACAGAGTGGACAGGTGTTTGGCTCTAAAGACGAATATTATCTCCCTAAATCCATGTGCAACAAACTTCTGAATAATACAGTTCTTTTTTCTTCGGGACCCATCAAGTAGATCACAAAGACACACATCTCATCAGAGTGAGCATATTTAGCCAATCAGCAAATAGGTGAAACTTGCAGTGGTTAAAAAGGTCTCACAAGCTTTCGCACGGCAACAAGTATACTGGTTACTTACCTGTATACATGTAGCACACCCATACATGTATTTCGTGTTGTAAACACTTTTTGTCAGACCTAACAAATTGCTGCATACAATGACAGGAAGTGACATCGCTTGTGGCCCCTCACAACAGTTACTGGGCGCTCCCGGAGAGGTAGATTGGTAACCTGAATATTATCTGCACTATCAAATGCTCCACAGTGCTTTATCTGTTCCTAGCCGCGAATTAGCCTTTGTTGCTTGCGCGGCGTTAAGCCCTAAATAACTAACTAACTAACTTTATCTGTTCCACTTACCAGTCAATGTGAATGGTGTTGAGTATTTTGAGGTTGTCTTGCTCTCCGCCTTGAACCAGGATGCGAGACGGTAAGTAATTGTCATCTGATCCATCCAGGACAATACATAGTTTTCTGCAACAGAAAAAAATTGCAAATCTTCCTCCCTCAAGGTCCGCCAAAGAGTAGTGAGGAAACAATACTATTGTTTGTGGTCACTGTGGGTTGTTGTTTAGTTGGTTGTTTTGTGTGTGTGTGTGTGTGTGTGTGTGAGTGAGTGTGTGTGTGTGTGTATGTGTGTGTTTTGGTGTGTGTTTTGGTGTGTGTGTGTGTGTGTGTTTTGTTTTGTGTATGTGCGTATGTGTGTTTCATGTGTGTGTGTCACTGTGTGTGTCTCCCAACTTTATACCAACCCCCGTCACTGTGTGTGTGCATGCATGTGTGCGTTTGCTTTTTAATCACTTAATTGCCACACTAGGGGAGAGGGGGGTGGGGGAAATTAGCCCATTTAAAGACAACTGATTGGTTGGCTGCAGCTTTAACGTCCTTTTCCATCAAGAACAGAATGATATCAAACTTCAAAGATGGGGCAATAATGAAAAAGCCAGCACAAATATTTTGCTTTCAGCCCGGATTCAAACTCACAACCCGAGCACTGTAAGGTCTAAAGACAGAGTGTTTGCTAACAACACAGACTCACTTGATCACGGTGCCTTTCTTCATGCGTAGCTGAATCCAGTGCTGACCCTGGCTACCGTCACTTTCCCAGTACGTGTCTGGGTCACCATCAGTCAGGTTAAGTGGTCCATCTTCGTCCTGCGCAAACATGATCACAACTACAACTTTATTCAGGTTACTGCAGACAGACTAAAACAGATAATATTATGCTACTCCATTACCTCCTTGGCACATGGCTCTAAGACGAAAACCTATGTTCATGATCCAAGAACCGTCACTGTAAAGTTTATGATGATGTACAAATCAGGTGTGAGTTTTCCCACTCCCCCCAAAAAGAGGAAAACAGTACACGTTATAAAGAAAAAGAGTAAAACAGTTCACGTTATAAAGAAAAAGAGTAAAACAGTTCACGTTATAAAGAAAAAGAGTAAAACAGTTCACGTTATAAAGAAAAAGAGTAAAACAGTTCACGTTATAAAGAAAAAGAGTAAAACAGTTCACGTTATAAAGAAAAGAGTAAAACAGTACACGTTATAAAGAAAAGAGTAAAACAGTTCACGTTATAAAGAAAAGAGTAAAACAGTTCACGTTATAAAGAAAAAGAGTAAAACAGTTCACGTTATAAAGAAAAAGAGTAAAACAGTTCACGTTATAAAGAAAAAAGAGTAAAACAGTTCACGTTATAAAGAAAAAGAGTAAAACAGTTCACGTTATAAAGAAAAGAGTAAAACAGTTCACGTTATAAAGAAAAAGAGTAAAACAGTACACGTTATAAAGAAAAAGAGTAAAACAGTTCACGTTATAAAGAAAAAGAGTAAAACAGTTCACGTTATAAAGAAAAAGAGTAAAACAGTTCACGTTATAAAGAAAAAGAGGAAAACAGTACACGTTATAAAGAAAAAGAGTAAAACAGTTCACGTTATAAAGAAAAAGAGAAAATGGCGGCAATGTCAAGTAACAAGTCAATGGAGTGCTCCTCAAAACCAACAAAGGGGCGCTTGGGGGTGGCTGTCCTGCACATCCAACATTTTTTCTTTTCTCCTTAAAAAACCTCCCAAAAACAACAAACATTTAAAAAATGGCAGAAGCTGGCCTCGGGGCTGAAAAAAATGATGCCTGAATGATACCTGATGCTGCTAAACTGTCCTGCTTGCTCTTTTTCTCTTTTTCTATGGTAGAACAGCAGAAAAAGAAAAAAAAAAAAAAACAGTGGCAATTGGCATAGAGACGGCAGAATTCATCCGAAAGCTGAAAAAACTCATGCCCGACAAATACAAACAGGGCTTCACACCCACGTCAGACAATAGTCATAGATGGATTCATTTTTAAAATGTCCAATTACTTTCTTATGTAGTCAGACATATGTCTGATCATTTCTGCGCCATAGTGGGCAATATTCAGGACAAACGTCCTTTACTTTTATCGTCAGCCCGGACATTTTATCTGATCATAGTTCCAGCAAAGACAAATCCCTGCACTTCGCATTTTGTGAAAAACAGACAAGGATTAAAATTTTTACAGAAATTAGTTTGTTTAATTTTCAACTTGTAAGTACAGTGCCAGCTCACACAGTCACAGACTACAAATTATAAGATTTAAGTGAAGCTGTATAATCGTTTAGTTTTAGATATATGTCATGAATAACTTTCCATCAATGTTTTCACAGTGGATTTTAAAGTGAAGTACTGACACAATACGATGACACGTCCACATGCTCAACATAGCTCTTGATCGCCCCGAGCGCGTCGTTGTCACGGGGAATGTGTTGCGCCATCAGCTGTACCAACGACTCGTCATGCTCCAGCGACCACGTCTTGTCTCGCATTACACTCTGAAGCTGTGCCACTGCGGTGCTATCTGCCTGTGCCTTTGTTGGTCGACGCTGTGGAAATTGCAGAGCATAATGGTTGTCCACTACATCTTCCCAGCTGCAACAGACATGAGCTTGCTTAAACAGAAGAAAACAACCAAAAAACCCTAAAAATTAAAAAAAAAATAGTAATAATACTAATTATTCATAGACTAATATTAATTAATAATCTGTTTCAAATTCAACAATACAAAAAACAACCCCCCCACAAAAAAAACACAGGTTAACTGACATTATACTTGAATGATAAAACGGAAGTCGCCAGAAATGCTGAAAGTAAGAAACACACATTAGGGTCGTAAATCCATAAGCTGGGGTCAAAGCAGGAGATTTTATATATAATCTGGAGGTAGCAGTTCTATCTCAATGCTATTCTATGGTAATCATTCTAAGTTATTTTCATGATGTCTAAAATTATAACAAATTTCAACAATACAGTAATGATTTTTTTTAACATTGTCCTGAATGAAAGTTAATGTTTAACACTCATTGCACTAATTTTGTACACATATTAAATTTAAAAGATCACTGATTAAAAATACATGTCATGATGTGACATGTGTCATGATTCAGAGATGAATACACCACACACACACACACACACACACACACACACACACACACAAAACAGTGTGATGCACTAGCATATAAAAATATCATGAAAGAGTACTGTGAACTATGACTACAATGTAAACAGTATATTTCTTTGTTGGACCTAAATAACAAACGACTGCTCCTGCCTACAAAATCACAGACCTGGTTATCTTGCTCGAGGTCGACTTGTCAACAGTTTTGGTCCTTGTTTTCTCTGTCACGGGCATGATTGGCGGTGCCTCCTCCACTGAACTGCGACTACTGAATAGCAAAAGCCAGGCATCCTTTTTTATGTCTTCAAAATCACTGCCAGCATGAGCCTTGACCTGAAACACAATATATGGGTCAAATCACTTTGCAAACATAAGCCGCAAGCTGGCACCCAAGTTCAGAGAAAGGTGCAGCAAACACAGGAGATCTTAGCCACAGACTAAGCGATGACTGGAATGACCTCCCCCCCCCCCCCCCCCGAAAATAACTTACTCGGACATCTGTAAACAAATTCACAAAATTAAGCAACAGTTACACGGGCACAGTAGATATGAGACTACAGGCGCGAACCTAAGAAGCGATAAACTCCGTATAAATGTAACCACAAACTCCAACTATTTCTGCAACTGTCTTCACAAAGACCGCACTGTATACTTTGTGCACAGTCACTCATCGTCTAGGTCTCCTACCTTCTTCACTTTCAGCCATTTGCCCTGCCCATTGCATAGCTCTTCTCCACTAACGATGATCCTAGTGTCTATGGTACACGCCAAACTCAGCACAACTTCACTGCTTGTGTTTGGACAGGCGTAAAGCTTGATGTTGGTCTTGCTCGGAGGGTAATATTCCAGCTCCAGTGGGACGTAGCAAATGCTTTCAGGCAACGGTTTACTTTCATGCAGGCAATCTATACACTCCTGCAGGCAACGTATTCTTGCTAAACGCCGTCTAGCCGGCGGTAAAGTCTTGGCAGCCATATGTATCTCTTATTTTGGCAGATTACGTTGAGTCAGATCTCGAAAATACTTGCACGAAACAGAAACAAGCTCCCGGAAGTACCGGAAGTTCCTAGAAGTGCATGCAAAGCTATTCCTACTTTCCAATTTTTAAGTCTCACTTTCGTATCAAATTTGCCGATGAATTCCGCTTCATCCTCAAGGCTAACGTTGAACGCAAGCGTATTCTGATCGGCGTTTTCTTAGAATGTCCACCGGTGTATCTTATCCAGGCTGCAGATACTCAATAATCAACTTGTGCTAAAATGATACACCGTCCAGTCCGTGGCTTGAAATCGGCGGGGGAGGCTATTATGGAGGGAACTCGTACAGGTCTATTTTTAGACGGTTAGGGTTAGGGTTAGGCTTAGGGTTAGGGTTTGGTTAGGGTTTGAACGCGCTATCGGGCGTTTCCGGAATCCCGTGACCTCAGGTGACGTCCGTCTAAAAATAGACCTGTACGAGTTCCCTCCATAACAGCCACCACCTGCGACGGCCGAACGCCTTCAGCGTACGCCGCTGTCGCCACCAGTAGCGGCAAAGCCGTATGCCACCGTACCCAGGCGTCAGCGACACTGATTAGGCGTATATATATGCGAAGTTTGAAATCTCATTGCATGTACAAAGTCTACTGAGGTTTTTGAGTTTGTTTGTTTGTTTGTTTGTTTTGTGTGTGTGTGTGTGTGTGTGTGTGTGTGTGTGTGTGTGTGTGTGTGTGTGTGTGTGTGTGTGTGTGTGTGTATGTGTGTGTGTGTGTGTTTCCAGTTCTTCTTCTTCTTCTTCGAGTCTTCTACTGAATTATACTGATGAAATGTCTGCCCACCTCATCATTCTGAGGATTCTGACATTGTCTTTTTCCTTTTGCTTTCTTTTTGGGGTTTTGTTTTTGTTGTTGTTGTTGTTGTTCAAGTGTTTTGTTTTTGTTTTTTTTTGTTTTTTGTTTGTTTTTTGTTTTGTTTTGCACGGTTTTTTTGTTTGTTTGTTTGTTGTTGTTTTTTTTTGGGGGGGGGGGGCTTCCGGTGGGTTGGGATGGTTGGCTGCCCTGGAGGCCAGCAATGGCCCGAGGGGGTGGGTGGTGGCGGGGGGGGGTGGGGGTGGGGGGCAGATGACGGAGGGTTAAGTGTTAAAATAATTAGTGTTTGCCGGTTGGTTGGTTGTCTTTTTCTGTTGTTGTTGGTTTTGTTGTTGTTGTTGTTGTGTTTTTTGTTGTTGTTTTTTTGGGGGGGGGAGGTGGTTGTCGTCATCGGGTTTGTTTGTTTGTTTGTTTGTTTGTTTGTTTGTTTGTTTGTTTGTTTTAACCATCGCCGGCAACGCTTTCGACTCCGTGAAGTTTGTGGCTGTGGCACCGACATGCCAGTGTGCGTGTGGCGGACTGGACTGAGAGTCGGTGCCGGCGCCTTGGCGGTTCGAAGTCGGAGTTCCGGCAGTGATCCAGTTCCTTCGCTGAAGGGAAGTAGGAGCAGTTCATTTGGGGACGGGTGGGTTGAATGTCACAGCTCTACTTTCGACTGAGAGAGGCATCCCGTCTCACCAGTCGGTTGCCTGCTACTGCTTCTGGTACTGGGTGAAAAAACAAACATACAAACAAACAAACAAAACTGTTCTTACCGTACACTTTCTATAGTAATGCATACCATTGGAATTTTTTTAAAACTGATGGTGACCCTGATGACTGATGAGAACATATATTCCTGTGTACCCATACTTAAAAAATGAGAGAAAAAAAAAACAGCCAGTTTCATTTGTGGCAGTATATTTGCGTTTCCGGGGGAACTGGGCGGGGGGCGTCGGCAGGGCTGTGCTGTCTCAGTGTACAGTACGCGTTTTGTTTTCAGTGTACTATCCCTATTATATATCTCCACCATGCCCATTTCAAAGCCCCGGCCGCAGAAACCACCAACATTAATAAATAACGACTGAAGCTCAAAAGCCAGCCAAAGTTGATATACTCGGAAATCGTACGTTTACTGATTGCCTCGGTCGAGCGAAAATGGCCCGCATTGAGTCTGCTTCCAGATAGCAATGACCGTTATGTCCACCTGAGGCATCAACCACTGAATAAACCATGAGCAATTTCCTGTTCAAGTTGATCATGTGCTCATGCTGTATTCCGAGCTCAACCTGGTTTCCGCACCCCAGCAAGCCCCCCCCCCCCCCCCAACAGACTCACACACACACTCAGACACAAACCGCTTCTCTTCCTCTGCCGCCCCCACCCCCCCTTCAACTCCCCATAAATAGAACAGAATATCATATCTTTTGTACTCTTGTTGTTTGGCTGGTCCTCTGCCCCCCCCCTCCCCCCCCCCCTTAACATAATAGAACTGACATTCTAATATTTTTATGGCGAGTGGGGGGAGGGGGGGGGATTGTTGGTTGGTTGGTTGGTATGGTTATTTGGTTAGTTTCATTTGGTTTGGCTTAGTTATAAGTTATTATTGCACTTATAGCGTCACATGGCACCTGGTTCAACTTCAAATCTATACTGGCCGGTGCCGCCAAAAACTCACAGGCACTGAAAGAGCATCAGTCACAATCAATAATTCTCACTCCGTTCGCACAGCGCTGGTCCCAAGTGAACAATAGCGGTGCTGGGTGCCCAGGTAATACGATAGCGTCAGTCGCTGGTTTAGCCGACATCTCTACCGTCAGATCATCAAAAGGGTTTCAGTTCTTCGCAAATCCACAACGCTTAGGCCCTTTTACCTTGATGATGGTGATATTTTCAGAACATAAACAGCGGAAACGCCATCAGCAAGGACGCGGTAGCAATTCACGTACTCACATCTGAACTGCCGCATGAAGTCTGTGAAACAACAAAATTTATGTGATTGTAAGGTAGATTGTGTACACACTCGGAACGAACAATGGCATACACTGACCAGGCGCGTAGGAAGATGCTGAGAGGAAGGGGGGCCCACTAAGTCGGGTGAGCCATACGGCCGGGGTGAAGAAGGGTGGGGGGGGGGGAGGGGAGATTTTCTTACATAGAGAGAGACAGTGTGTGTGTGTGTGTGTGTGTGTGTGTGTGTGTGTGTGTGTGTGTGTGTGTGTGTGTGTGTGTGTGTGTGTGTGTGTTTTGACTGCCAAGGATTGTGTCCTGCGACAGCAGGGGGGGGGGGACCACTGGTGGGCCCCCTCTCCTCTTATCAAAAGCAAGGGGGGCCCAAAGATATTCGGGCCCCCCTTCCAAAAATCGAACGGGGGCCTGGGCCCCCAGGGCCCCCGTGATTCCTACGCCCCTGCTGACACAGCAGTGTTAGTCGTTGAGAGCAGTCCAGCGTTATCTGCACTTTGACAGGCTTGCGACAGGTGGCGCCGCACTACACCATAGGTGTAATAGGCAGTTTAGTCTGGGACTTTAGTCTTTACACCGTCCCCCCCCCCCCCCCCCCCCCCTCCCCCCCCCCACTCCCCCCCCCCCAACAAAACAAAATAATAAATGATTGAATTACATTAAAATCGGGGGACGAAATTTTGGCCGTTTGAAATAGCCTTTTTCATCAGCACTCAGTGTGTGTGTGTGTGTGTGTGTGTGTGTGTGTGTGTGTGTGTGTGTGTGTGTGTGTGTGTGTGTGTGTGTGTGTGTGTGTGTGTGTGAGAGAGAGAGAGAGAGAGAGAGAGAGAGCGCGCAAAGAGTGTTTCGTAGAAAACAGATAGGCGCTATATAAACTGTATTCATTATCATTATTAGTTCGCAGACTAGCCGCCCTAGCCTCCGCTTATGCATGTCGTACTCAGTAATCCGCTTTTCGTATCAGATTAGTCACGGTAGTCTCAGTTGGACTTAAATACGTCCTCTCGTACTAATCCGGCTTTTAGTCTCAGCTTAGCCTAGCTAGTCTCGGACCTACGTCCTTTCTATTAGTCTCAGCTTAATCAAGGTAGTCTCGCACGTACACCATAATTCAGTATAGTCTCTTTCCATGCACCAGGCCCCTGATTCTATCGCCACTTAATCTGAAGGGGCCAGTGTGCGTGTTCAACCTATGACTGAATCAAAGACCGTAGATAATACTGAATTGTCTCTCACTCGCGCCAGGCACTAATCGAATCGGCGTGATGATCTGTCACGTGACTTGCCGCCGGCTTGACTGAAACTGCTCATCAACTGAACTGTTCATCATTTGAGAATTGAAACGCTTCTGTGGTCCCAGATTTCCGGGGTTGCCTGTTCGCGTTCACCAGCAGCAGTGTGGACGTCTAGGCCAGCTTTCGTCTCGAAGACTGCATAGGGTTTTTTTTTATGCCAGTTGGTTGGACATCAGGTACTGATTGTTTCGAGAGACCGGCATGCTGCAAGTGCATGCCTGAATGACTGTACCACCACTGTAATTAATTTTTGCCGTGCCTCCAACAACCAACGGATCATCATCTAAACGGTTAGTAGTTTTGTTTATTTTGTTTGTGTTTGTGTTTTGTTTTGTTTGTTTGTTGTTGTTGTTGGGTTTGTTTTGGGTTTTTGTTTTGTTTCTGTTTTGTTGTTGTTGTCTATTGTTGTTTTGTTGATGTGTGTGTGTGTGTGGGGGGGGGGGTTGCTGCTGCTTTTTTATTTTCAAGGGTTTAGTAGGCTTCATGTGAAAGTCTTTATGTTCGTACATGTAATAAGTTCTGAGGGGGAAAAACTGCCTTTGGTCCACTGGTTATTGCGACCATTTTCATGACTTCGCGGCTTCCAGCAGTAGAGTAATACGACTTTCTTTGACCTAACGCTTCCATACCTGTCCTACACGCCGGCCGACAAAGTGGCTAAAAATAGCCACCAATCAGCGCTGTCTATTTTTTTTAAACTACTGTACTTCATTATCCATTTCGGGAAATTCGGGCTGCTTCCCCCCCCGGGGGAAGCGCGTCGTCGCGGTGCAGCGCCACCCAATACCTATCCCTTTTTTTCTTTTTTTTTTTACAATTTTGCTGGGGGAGGAAAGCCGGATAACCCGGAGAGAAACCCCCGATGAGCAGCCCGGTAACCAGGAAAAACCGGTATCACATTTCACAAGCTCGACCTGGGCTCGAACCCACGCCGCTTCATCGCCATGACACTGGTGACGCCGGCCGTTCAGTAGCACAGCGGCTAAATCCGACGCGTTGCCTATTAGACCACCGCTCACCCCAGGTCTTTAGCCCGCAACCACTGAAACAACGCCGTCTGCTCAGTGTGCGGTACGCTTCTACCTACATAAAACAACATGACACGCCAAGCAGTCACCACAATGGTTTCTGGGCCCGCATGTAAAAGTCGGGGATAGGGAGTTTAGCTGGCCCTGGGTTAGGGTCTAACCTCGAACTAAACTAGCTCTAGGGTTAAATTTTCTGTTGGTTTTTGTTTTAAATCAGGAAGCGGGTCCATTCCAGCAGGGTGCCTATGCCGTTATAGAAGGATTTTTGTCTTTCTTTCTTCGGTTCCTTTTTTATTTAAGTTTGTTTTGGGGTTTCTTTTGTCCTAGTCTGGGTTGGGCCCGTAGCCGTGGGTTAAATTAACCTCGAGTCTTACATACGGGCTCAGATGCTGTATTAACATCTGTGTCCCAAGTGACTGGTTCTGATGCCTGCCTCAGTCTAGAAACTCGTCGCCGAAGAACTTCGAGGGGACTGACCTCGACGATGCGGTTCGACGAAGCCTGTTGCGCATTTGATGAATAAAAGAAATCCACAGTGTTGTTGTATGCCTGACAAATGTATTGAGACTTAAAGATCTAAGCTCCCAACAATAAGCTTTCCGAAGTGTGAAAAAAATTGACAGAGTCGAGGTGGGTGGGTGGGTGTTTGGGGGTTTAACGTCCTTTTCCACCACATAGGGTGATATCAAAGACGGGGCAACGATGAAAAAGCCAGCACAAATATTTGGCCCCAGCCGTTGACAGAGTCGACCGTGCAAGCACAGTCAACTCTGTCACAGTTGCAGAGTTTTCAACGTCCCTGAAACCCCAATAAAAGCCAAGGGCAGTCTGATTTCACAGCTCAGTTTGCGTTTTGACCACTGAGCGAGAAAGATCGTGCAGTGGTCAACATCCGCTAGACACTGTAGCGATGTGTCTCGCCTGACCAAAAGCGGCCAAATAATGTCACGGCAAACTCGTGCTCTGGTTTTATAAGGTTCCCCGAAGCGCTGAAAACTCTGCAACTGTGACAGAGTTACCTCACGGCTGGATTATGCACAGTCGAAGGAGTCGCAGTTTTAAAAAAACGCAATGCTTGCGGCTTTTTGATGAGATTGCAGACCCGCTTTAACTACTACGTGTATATCTGACAGCGACACTCTAACGACCACAAGATGGCTGGCGCGAACGGTACTGTGGAAGACGACGACATGATCCTGAATCAAGGTGTAGTCTGGACGCTGGTGGTTGTGGGCGCGGTGACGTGGACCAATGGCGTGTTCGGTAACATCCTGCTTCTGTGCACGCTTCTCACGCAGCCGTTGATTCGCTCCCGCAACCCGGGGTCTGCCCACGACATCTTTATCGGCAACTTGGCTGTGGCGGACCTCTTCATCGTCGGGTATGTATGGAAAGTCGATAAATGGACGACTCCACTCGGCAAACCCCGAGGCCAAAGCCCTGCCCCAGTACGTCCATGACGTCATTGTCTGGGGGACAGTAACACGGAAACCGCCAACGATCAAAGTACGACCTCGACTTTTAGCAATTTGACTGGGGTTAATGAAAAAGGGGTGATTTCAAGATGAAAATATTCAGTGACGCAATGGTCTTTTTCCGTGAATGACGTCAGTGGACTTACTACTTTCTTTCCAGGTTTCAGTCATATCAAACTACACGTGCTTCCCTCCTTGTAGTGTCTGGCAAAAAAAAGTTTACCAGACCGTGCCATGTGTTGTGTTCATTATGCCGCGGGACGCGATTGGCTGAATTCTCGGGGCTCGGCCCTATTTGATTGACAGAAGTGGGGTCCATTATGAGGTGGGCATGTTGGCTAATGGCGGTAACAGGATGGCGTCGCCAAACCGTAGCTAATAGATACTTAAACCGTAAGCTAATAGCGCATTTGACATCTAAATATCTACATGTATTAGCTTCGGTTTGTCGAAGCCATCGAGTCACCCCCATTAACTTTCAGTCCTTAACTGTATTCTACAGCCTAACATATGCACATAGGTCATATACTCAGTATCTCTTTTTTTTTTTCTCTTTTCTCTTTCCCGTTGTTGAGCTGGCGTGTTTTCCTCGTTGCCCCGTCTTTGATATCACCCATACATCGTGAAAAAGGACGTTAAACTCCCTCCCACCCACCCACCCTTTTTCCCGGTGTGTGTGTGTGTGTGTGTGTGTGTGTGTGTGTGTGTGTGTGTGTGTGTGTGTGTGTGTGTGTGTGTGTGAGTGCGCGCGCGCGCGCCGGTGTTTTTTTTACAGCAACCTGTCTCCCTTGCAACATTAGCGACATTAAAATTTACATGTGCAAACCTTTCGGGTCGTGTGCTGTATTACCGTCTGGGGCAAAGTGTTTGTGCTGGCCTTTTTCTCGTTGTCCCGTCTTTGTGTAAAAGGACGTTAAACTCCCAAACACCCACCCTCCCACCCACCCTTGTCCCGTCTTTGATGTCACCCATATTTTGTGGAAAACGACGTTAAACCCTCAAACACTGACCCACCCCACCGCCCGCCGTGTGGATAACTTGATCGGTACCTACATAGGTTTTTGCTTGTTGTTCTCCGAAGACGGTGTATGATGGCGAAAGTGTATACTTGTATAATACATGTACCTGCATAGAAAAAAAAGTCATAACCAGTTCATGTGCAGGGGATTTGTTGGTTGTTTGGGAGATTAACGTCCTTCACCACCGCGTACGGGTGATATCAAAGACGGGGCAACGACAAAAAGGCCGGCACAAGTATTTGGCCCCAGCCGGGATTCGAACTCACGACCCGAGCCTTGAAAGTCCAACGCTCTACCATTCGGCTATCCCAGCTCCCCTCATGTGGAGGGGACAAAAGTCACAGTAATTACGTAAGTGAGTAACAGGCTCGACACTGATAAACTGAATCTGTTTCCATCCACTTGTGATGCCGGTATCCCGGTGTGGCGTCAGTATGGGTGTCTGTTTCAGATACGGTCTTCCGTTCTGGTTGTGGGACGTGGTCTATGGTGTCCATCCAACCGTCAACCAGGCCCACTGTAAGGTCAACGCCTACGTGGGCTTCGTGTGCTGTGTGACCAGCATTCTCATCCTGTGGACCATCTCCTTCAACAGGTACACAAACAAAGTACACAAACGAACAATGTTCGCCATAAAACCTGATTCACAGACTGAGAGCCGGTGGAAACCTCGCGCGCTCGCCGAACGGCTTTTCTGTTCACACGATACGAGGGTACGTGTAGTGAGCGGACGGCGCTGCCGGCCTGGCGCTAGACAACACACAAAGCGCGATGGCGCGCGGTCAGCGGGGATTGGCTTGCGTGGTGAGGGAAAAAACAGGACCGTGTTCTAGCCACTGGCGAGCTGATAAGCTGAACTGGTATTACAGCTCCACTCACCTGCTCCGTCCACTGGCATGGTTAGAATAACATCTTCCACCAACAAATGAGCAAAACTACATGTCAGAACGCTAAATTACACTAGAACGCCTGATGTACCAACAATGGCAAAACTAACAGGAAGATAATTATAGTCAAAGCAAATTTGTCGAAGGCCCTCACCATTTTGTAAAAGAAAGCTCGTCAGAGGAGTGACGTAATCCCTATAGTGAATACACTATCACGACCACTGTAACTGGAAACATCACAATAGTTATTTACGCATACACTGTACATGTTCTTGACTGAATGAATTAGTAAGCGTAACGAATGTAACACACTAAGTTATTGCACAGGGTAAGAACGACACTTTGAACAGGTTTTTTTTATGGCACACCGTGTGAGGAACTCTACAACTTGCCATGCATCGATCATGTTGCGGTGTTGGACAACGGATCCAATTTTGCAGGTACATGAGCGTTTGCCACCACGCGACCTACCAGAGACTGGTGGTGACCCGCAGGAGGGCGTTGTGGTTCTGTGTGGCGTTGTGGCTCGGGATGGCTCTTGTCTCCTCCATTCCTTTCTACGGGCCTGGCGCCTACGGTTACGACAGAAAGATCAGGGCGTGCTTCGTGGACAGGTAGGTGGGTGGATGTCTGGGAGTTTAACGTCCTTTTCCGCCACGTATGAGTGATATCAAAGACGGGGCAATGAGAAAAAGGCAAATATTTGGCCCCAGCCGAGATTCGAACTCACGACCCGAGCATCGAAAGTCCGTCCAACGCTATACCATTCGGCCATCGCGGCTCCCATCGGTCACCTAACACCCCGGGCTTTGATAGAAACACCTTTCGTACGGATGATTTATTTATTTATTTATTAGTTTACCCGGTGTCGCCCGGGCTGATGATGAGATACGTGTAGCAAGTGCTTTCTGGTCTCCCTGTTTCGCGAAAAAGGACGTTAAACTCCGATTTTGATCGTGATGTGAGAACTCTAAATTGTGTGTTCTGGTCTATCGCTTGGGAATGCGGATTGCTCCACCCTCCACCCCCCCTCCCGGGTGCCACCAATGGTTTTCCATTCATCCCCCCCACCCCCACCCCCACAGACACACACACACACACACACACCTCCCCGACGCTCAGCACATATTACTACTTCCGAGAGTGATTTTTCTGTGGAATATGAAGATCTATACAATACACATGTTTTGGGCACTTCAGTCGGGGAGGCTGTCGTCAGTCTAACTGGTTCCATTTGTTCCCATGTGTCTCCAGACTGAATTCTGACAGTGTCTCCTACATCTTCGTCACAGTACCGTCTGTCATAGTCCTCATCACGATCGGGTTCTTCAATGGCGCGATCTTCAGGTAAACTTATGTACACCTGATCAAGCTGTGAGTGATCCTTGGTAAAAAAACAAAAAAAACAAAAAACCAACAACAACAAAAAACAAAACAAAACAAAAAATCAACAAAAAACAAGACCCCTCCCCCTAAAAAAACAACAACACACCACCGAAAACAAACAAACAAACAAACAAACAAACAAACCTAAAACAACAACAAAACTAAGTGTTCTATTTGTTGCAACAACAACAAAAAGGCGAGGAGATGGGACGATTAAAGTCTTCACTAGTCTAGAGGTTTTGTTGTTGTTGTTTTGTTGTTTTTCGTACTGCTTTTTTGTTGTTACAACCATTTGTGGATTTGATATGCAGATATACTTGTCGTTAAATGTATGCTGATGTTTGTGTATTTTTGCATGAGGTTCCCCTTGACCTAGCCGCATTGTCTGTGGCAATACTATGTAAAATTGGGTCATTTCAAAATGGGTTGTACACGTGTACAGGTACTGGCGTCAGCACAAGAAGCGAATGAGCCAGTGGCGACAAACGACAGCTCAGAAGCGACAACAAGACAACGAGAGCAGGTCAGCAAAAGCAACAAACAGCGAAGGACCACTCTCTCGCAACTGCCTGCCACCGAGTAGTGCTCAACTCCCCACGACAGCCAATGACCAAGAACCTCCGAAGAATACGGACGGTCTAGGCAACAGAACCATGAGCACCAGCTTTTCTGAAGCGACAGGCGGAAGCAACGTCGAAGAACAGTCTCTGGGAAACAACGGAGAGAAGATCCAAACACGGAATGATGTCTCGTCATCAGCGAACACCCTCCGTACCGGCTCCGTGAACGAAACTCCCGGTCGAGACACTGCAGAACGCAAAGAAGGGCACCCCTCAGGGGATAACACTCAAAGAAACCAATCTGAAAGCGTGAACAAAGACAATAGTCGGATTGTAACAGAGACGGCTATTACACCCACAATTGCACCAGTTCAGAATGCCTCTGCCCACCACGTGAGAGGGAAAAGCCAGAGTAACGCACAGACAAACTCCTTGTCCGACAAAGCTCTGGTGCGTTCTCTTTTCGCTGTGTACGTGTGTCTGGTCGTCCTGTACGCCACAGTCGTCTTTGTGGGTCTGCTGGAGGTGCTCGTGGACGTCCCGGCCGAGGTCAGCGTGTCCAGCAACGTCTGCTTCTTTCTCAACAGCAGCATTAACTGGCTTCTGTACGGCGCCTTCAACAAGTCGTTCCGAGTAGGATACCGCCGGATGCTCACCTCCTGCAGGCGTGGGAACAGGGTCGGAGTCACCAGTTGACTCTGAACAGCCCATGCAAAAATCGCCATTTTACTTTAATTCTTCAAATCACTAGGAGCCACTTTAGCCCACTATTACGCAATCTGCAGCGGTCTCGGGCCTATTGGGGAAGGCCCACGCCTTGCGCAATAGTGGCTTGAACTGGCTCCTACTGGTGTGCAGTGGCTTGTTTTTTTGTTGTTTTTTTTTGACAAGTCTTATCATGTAGTGGGCAGGAGGTGGTCATGCTTGAGCTCTTTACCGGTACTGTCACCACAGAGCAACGACAACAACAACAATAACAACACTAACACCAACACCAACACACACACGCATGCACGCACGCACGCACGCACACACACACACACACACGCACACACACACGTAATTTACCAAAATGCTCAGAGCGGCAGTCACACAATAAAATCTATGAGACTTCAGCATTTACGAAAAAGTATGTATTTCTGTAAATCATGCAGTGTAGAAGACACCACTTTAGCCAAATAAAACACAGGCAATTACATTTTTTGTTTCTTATCCACTCGCTCGGATACTCACTCACTCACGTTCTCATTCAGATTCTGTTGTCGATAACATAAACACTGGAGCACGAAATTTATGAGCACGATGAACAACTGTAAGTGAGTAGCAAGACTCAGTTAAAAAAAAAAGAAAAAAAAAAAGAGAGATCCAATGTATTAGGATTTTCCCACTAAAACGTTGCGCAGCATGATGACAGATGAGTGCTGACACTCAATTTTGTGACAATGAAGATAACCTGTATGCTGTGCAATAGTACACAGTTTCAGGTGAGTATCACAAGCGTACATGTCTATGTACAGATACATGTATTTCTTTCTCCCTCTCTCTCTTTCACACACACACACACACACACACACACACACCACACACACACACACACACACACACACAGAAGAGATTTTTACACGTTGAGATGAAAATTAAATATTTTAAAAAATCGATGTAAAGGATCAGACAGCAAAATATTTTTTTTACAAAAAAATCTTTAAAATTTGAAAACCTTTCGAAACCTCGAACAAATAACACTAACTTCTGTCAAATTTTCTCGTGTTCGTTGTAGGGAATGTCACAAACAAACAAGTAAAAGTATTTGTGTATAATTATTGCACGTGTTCTGCTCACGGATCCGTCACGGTCACAAACCCAGCAGCTTGAAAATCCTGTAGTAGAGGAACGGCGACATGATCTGCTGAGGACCCTGCTTGCAGAGACACACAAAGAAAACAGAATTAGGACAAATGACAAATGTTCACTTTAAAAACATGAACAGAACTGATAAAAATAAGTGTGCGCGAGTTGGAAACCCCAGCCATTGCCTTTTTAAACGGTAAAATTCGGCAGCAAACAAAAAGCAACAACACACCAGCACTACTTTTAGTATACCGACCGTCAGTAGTCTAGAAGACACCCCCCCCCCAAAAAAAAAAACAAAACAAAACAAAAACAACAACAACAACAACAAACAAACAAACAACAACAATAACCACCCCCCCCCCCAAAAAAAAAACACACACACACACATAAAACAACAACAAACAAACCCGAAAAGCCCCCCCCCCCCCCCCAAAGAAAAAAAAAGAGAAAAAAAAAGAGAAAAAAGCAACGAAACGAAAACAAAAAACAAAACACCAACAACAAACAAACAAATAAACAGAAACAACAATAACTACAAAGACAAACAAAAACCGACTATGACAGTGTCCCTGGGTTTCGGAAAAACTCGAAAAAGGCAGTTGTAACCCTATCTTTCGAGAAAACCCGAAAATGATGGGATAAGTATTTAGGGCTATTGATTCTGTGCGTGCGTGCGTGCGTGCGTGTGTGTGTGTGTGTGCGTTTAAACCCCCTCTCTAGTACCGGCACAAAACTGCAAAAGCTTACCGCGTATATCGGACAAGAATCCTCGGCAAACCACCCAGCAATGTCTCGGTACACCTGCGGTTGTCTTTCCTTGTCGTGCAACGCCTCACAAATCTGACACCAGTTACCCACCCCTTCCCCTCTTTTGACCACGTATTTGGACTTCCACTTGAAAAACGAGTTGTACAAGTCCCTGTCGCTGCCAACGCGCAGCATAAAACCCGCAAGTTCCCCCGCGCTGGTGAAATTGTCATAGTCGATGTAGGAACCAGGGATAGCGAACTTGGAATAGTCGGCCCCACCACTAACCACTGGTATTTGCTGCCTTGAGTAGGCGTTCCACAGTTTCTCAGTGATGTAGTCCCGACAGTATCCGTTCTCGAAGGCCAGGACGAATTTATAGCGCATCAGCGTCTTCTGGCACTGAGACGTCCCTTTCGCGCACGCCAGGTCACCGCACGTGCCGTACGAGTCGACGGGAAGGTACTTTTGCAGTGCAGCGACTCGTGTGTATCGGCGCCCCATATCGTAACAGTTGCTGGCGGCCCAGAACGCTAGCTTGTCGTGCAGGCTGAAGGCTGAAAACCCACCTCTTCACCGCCCTTAACCAATAGCTGTCGCCACATCATCTTGCTGGTCGTGTGTGTGTGTGTGTGTGTGTGTGTGCCGGGCCGGGGCAGCGGAGCCTGTGTATGCTGCTGCACATTATGTGTTGTCGTTAAATGTATGTGTGAAGGAATGTTGCGTGAGTGTTTCCGTTTCTGTGTGAGTGAGTGCGTGTTGACTGTGAGGCGCCCTGAGCTCCTGCGGGAGGGAGGGCGTCCCTTAAATACCCATTATTATTATTATTATTAAGCTCCGCCGGGCGAAGCGCCTTACAAACAGAAAAAAAATAATAATAAAAGGGGATGGGGGGGGGGGGGGCGCAAGCAACAGAGACCAGCTTGCAGCTAGGCAGGGGCAGTAAAGCCGCCCAAGCAACAAAGATTATCTTGCGGAAAAAGGGGGGGGGGGGGAGGTGCCACTGATATAATACAAACAGACTGAAAAAAAAAAAAATGTTGCAAACACAAACCACCCCGGCTCAGATACAGACACAGCTACAGTGTCACACACGTGACTTTTAGAAGCCACCAAGCGACCAGCTAGACACAAACCACCCTCAGATACAGACACAGCTACAGTGTCACACACGTGACTTTTAGAAGCCACCAAGCGACCAGCTAGACACAAACCACCCCGGCTCAGATACAGACACAGCTACAGTGTCACACACGTGACTTTTAGAAGCCACCAAGCGACCAGCTAGACACAAACCACCCTCAGATACAGACACAGCTACAGTGTCACACACGTGACTTTTAGAAGCCACCAAGCGACCAGCTAGACACAAACCACCCTCAGATACAGACACAGCTACAGTGTCACACACGTGACTTTTAGAAGCCACCAAGCGACCAGCTAGACACAAACCACCCCGGCTCAGATACAGACACAGCTACAGTGTCACACACGTGACTTTTAGAAGCCACCAAGCGACCAGCTAGACACAAACCACCCTCAGATACAGACACAGCTACAGTGTCACACACGTGACTTTTAGAAGCCACCAAGCGACCAGCTAGACACAAACCACCCTCAGATACAGACACAGCTACAGTGTCACACACGTGACTTTTAGAAGCCACCAAGCGACCAGCTAGACACAAACCACCCTCAGATACAGACACAGCTACAGTGTCACACACGTGACTTTTAGAAGCCACCAAGCGACCAGCTAGACACAAACCACCCTCAGATACAGACACAGCTACAGTGTCACACACGTGACTTTTAGAAGCCACCAAGCGACCAGCTAGACACAAACCACCCTCAGATACAGACACAGCTACAGTGTCACACACGTGACTTTAGACAGCACTGATTGGTGGCTATTTTTAGTGAATTAGTCGATCGACGTGTCAGTAACGGTCTGCAAGTTCTCTCCGTCCGCGGCTCCCTTCAACTGACGACACCAGTAAGAAGAGGCACGGTGCACGGTCCTTCAAAAATGCGGCGCCAAAATTGTGGAACTCCCTCCCTGAGACAGTGAAGGAGGCAGTCAGCATTACCGCATTCCGGAAGCGCCTGAAGACATCTCTTCAGTGCCGCGCGCCAGTAATCATCTGCAGGTTTTTTTTGTTTTTTTTTAAAACTATCTTTCCTTTCAAAACCTCTCCCTAAGCGGCGTGAGCACTCAGTTAGGGTGGAGCCGTGCGCTATATCAAGTCTCCATCATCATCATCAGTAGCCGGTACAGATATAAAAGCGTTAGGCCAAAGAAAGAGATATTTCTCTACTATTCGAAGACGCAATGTCACGAAAAGGGTCGCAATGGCCAAAAGTTGCATCTATTCATTTTAACAGCCTTAGAGCGTTGTAAGAGGCTGTTCATCCCGGCCTTAAGAACTCAAGTGTGTGTGTGTGTGTGTGTGTGTGTGTGTGTGTGTGTGTGTGTGTGTGTGTGTGTGTGTGAGAGAGAGAGAGAGAGAGAGAGAACAAGAGCAATAACAAGAACGAGAACCTTTATTTTACAACGGTAGAAGTTACAGGCATATTCATACCAATTTTAAAACTTGCCGTTGCTACACTACATGAGCTAATACTACTGAAAAATTAAAAGAGAAGAAAAAAAAAGAGAAAAAAAAAGAGTAAGGACAGCACACACACACACACACACACACACACACACACACACACACACACACAGATGGATATAGCATTTATGCATTGCTGCCTGTCTTACAGGTTGTCCTGCTGTTCTACATTCAAGGGTACTATTTTACAAAGAGAGAGAGAGAGATAGTACCCGAGTGACGTATTTGCCATAAGGAGAGAAGATGTCGGCATCCGTGCGGTACCAAGATGTCCAGTTGAACACATTGTTATAGCGACGCAGGTCCTGCCAGACATAGTAAGGAGGCTCCGACCCATGTAAAATCCACACCTGCAACGCCAGCACATGTACATCTATTGCACTTGTGCGCTCGAACTGTGCAGACTTTCGTTGAGTCAAGTATAAATAGGGTTTTGTCTATGGTTGAATGAATAGGTATCGACGATCGGATTATGCCATCTACAGAACACGTTGAATAGAAACTAGTTTTAATTAGCCTTAAGATTCCACTCCACTCCTCCTGTCAGTCGAAAGGGCCGAGCCCCCAGAATTCAGTCAATCGCGTACGGCCGTGGCATATGATGAGCACAGCACGTGGCACAGTCTGGCAAACTTTCTGCCAGACACTACACCGAGGGACGCACGTGTAGTTTGAAATGACTGAAACATGGAAAGAAGGCAGTAAGGCCACTGACGTCATTTGAGGAAAATGGCCATCTCTTTCGTCTTGAAATCACTGTGACCTCTTTTCCCATACAATGACGTGAAGGACGCACTGTGTTTTGCCAGTGAATCACGGCAGAGTAAAGGGGCAGGACTGACTTCGACCGCGGGGCTTGCCGAGTGGAGTCGTCCATTGGGGGATAGTAGATACTTGTAATTATCCTGCTGAGCTAAAAAGCTGTGTTGAGGGCTGGCAAGTGCATGCAGGGCTCTGGGACCGCATGCAAAAGTCGGGGTTAGGGAGTTTAGCCCCGGGTTAGAGTCTAACCTCGAATTAAACCAGGAAGCGGGCCCATTCCAGCAAGGTGCCTATGTCGTTATAGAAGGATTTTTTCCTTCCTTTCTTCGCTTCCTTTTTTTAAATTTAATTTTGGTTTGGGGTTTCTTTTGTCCTAGTCTGGATTAGGCCCGTAGGCGTGGGTTAACCTCAAGTTTTACATACGGACCCAGAATGAGATTATAGCCGAGACCGGAGCATTAACTAGTGTATCAAACGCAAACAGCCGAGACGTAACGAACGTAAAGAACTTGCATACATCAAAGAACCTATGACCTATAATTATTAGTACATACTGTTCTTCTGTTTGTTTCGTAAGATCTTCGTTTCGATCATCCCCCCCCCCCCCACACACACACACTTCAAAAACAAAAACAAAAACCAACAACAAAAAAACAAAACAACAACAAAAACACAAAAAAAACAGTCCGCATACTCAAGTTTTAAAGTATGTTGATAGAAACTGACATCAGTAAAGTCAATATTATGTTGATCTAGAACGACTCCAGAACTCCAGAAGGAGCAGATTAATGGAGCCAGAACGTTGATAATCTGGTGAGACTCGAACCTGCCACGGCGGATGTGAAGGCGGCAAATCGGAGGGGGTGGAGAAGTCTCGGACGTTCATCACAACGGCGTGCGCATCTTTCACCCTCTTCTTGTCTGTGGTGACACTGCAAGCCTTCACCGGACAATTGTTGAAAGTGTTCTCGTTTGTGTACCACGTGCGTGACCCAAAAAACTCTGTCCACAAAAGGATGACCTTGTGTTCTGAAAATCGTTGAACAACAACGTTACCATCGTTGTCATCTTAACTGATCCTCAGCAAAAACAACAACAACAAAAAACAAAACAAAACAAAAACAAGCAAAAACAAACAACAACAACAACAAAAAAACAAGCAAACAAAAACGAAAACAAAAGACCTACTCCGACGAAACCAAACACACACACACCAGATACTGAGGACACCAGAATGCCCGGGGTACGTGTCAAAAACAAATACCAACAAAGAAACAAAACAAACGTACGTACACATAAACAAACAACAAACAAAATCACCCGAAAACAGCAATCACCCGCAACAACAAAATGACAACAACAATAAAGCTGTGATGGCATAGCAATGATGTGATATTTAGGAATATTTTAAGGAGTATATTTATTTGTTTGAGTGATTTTAATGTACTATCTTATGTTTTTATGATCCCCACACCATAATTTCCCCCTAAGGGGATAATAAAGATGTATTGTATTGTATTGTATTGTATTGTATTGTATTGTATTGTATTGTATTGTAATAAAAAAAACCCAGCAAAACAACAAGAAGAAGAAATGAAAAGAAAACCCAAACACACACAACTACAGCAAAATAATAAGAATTAAACAAAAAATTCTACCAGTAGTGTTGGGGTCAATGTGAAACTGGTCACGTTGGAGAGGGAATTTTGTGACGTACTGGCTGCTTCCCCGACGGCCAATTGGGAACGTGGACTTCCATCGAGGAACGCGGACCCGCAGGAAGTAGTGGTAGCTGATCAGAACGAGGGCGAAAGCGAGAGCAAACAGCAGAAGACACAGTTCGTGTTTCTTCCGGCATAGCTTGAAGCGCACACATCGGGGCCATTGCTGCATCATGTGCTGAAGGGAAAGAACGAACAATTATTTTTAGTTTCCAACGGAAATGATTTGATCACAGTTCATCTTCCATCAGACGTTGCTGCTAAACCTGACTACGTGAACCAGAAGTTGAACAAGACATGATGGGCTGAAAATGTCAAAGATTACGAAGTCAAAAGGCCAAAGAAGAGGAGGAATCTCTCTCTCTCACACACACACACACACACACACACACACACACACACACACACACACACACACACACACACACACACACACACACACACATGCTAGGTATATGTACACGCTGAGTTGCCCCCTCCCACCAAAAAACAAGGAGGAACGGCCCCGTCCTACAAAGTTGTTTCTCCAAATTTCATTTTATTTTGTCTGTTTTGTTGTTATTGTTGCCGGTTCTCCCCTCTCCATGTTCTACCAATGACACTAGATCCTCTACGACCTCGACCGATTAGTCACGTGACTGGGGGTGGGGCCGGGTGGGGGAGAGCGAGAGAGAGAGAGAGAGAGAGTGGGTGGGTGGGTGTTTAGGAGTTTAACGTCCTTTTCCACCACGTAAGGGTGATATCAAAGACGGGGCAACGAGAGAAAGGCCAGCACAAATATTTGGCCCAAGCCGGGATTCGAACTCTCGACCCGAGCATTGAAAGTCCAACGCTCTACCATTCGGCTCCCCAGAGAGAGAGAGAGAGAGAGAGAGAGAGAGAGAGAGAAAGACGTCAGTTCCGTGAACTAAACATTTGACGTTAGCCTCAGGCAGGTCGTCATACACAGACGGAGAGATGACGTCAGTTCCGCAAACTAAACATTTTGACGTCAGCCTCTAGCACTGCGATCGTCTGAGGAAGCTTGTTTATAGGGTGTCTTGTGATTTCCCTGTTGGCTTTGTGGCTTCCCCGATTGAATTATTTTTCACATGAAATCTGGAAGATCTAGAGGGCTGGTGAAATGTCGGAGGCAGTGACGATACTTGCTTATTTTGTCTGTGAACTAAGCGTTTGACGTCAGCTTCACACTGGTGGTATGACAGATGATGCTTGTGCATGTCTTGTAATTTCCCTGTTGCTTTTGTGACTTCCCTGGCTGAATTAATTTTTACATAAAATCTGGAAGATCTAGAGGGCTGGTGAAACATGGACTAGAATACCTTGTATTGTACTTATGAAATCGAAAATTTGGAACTCTTTTGACCGGTGCTTTTCGCAGAAACTTGAAAAAGTTATGTTTATCTAAAAGTTCAGTTATTCTAAATGCTAAAGCTATAATAGTGCAGTAGTTCCTGTCATATGTGCAGTTGTCACACTAGACAAAAACGCCGGGATGATAAGTAATTTGCAGTAGTCTTTTCATAGATATTTGATCTTATGTGCAAACCACCCCTACCTCGAAAATATTTTTTTTACACAAAACCAGTCAGAGCTACAGAGCTGTAGCACGAATACAGGCAGTGTGATTGGGTGAACTTCCAAAGTCTAGAAAATAAAGGAATTTGAACAACTTTTTCGAAAAAACTCGTAACACGACCGATTTTTTAAAATCGGCGATAACTCTTCTGAAAATGCGGCAGGCTAAAAATCGTGAAAGGTAGGTCTGGAGAAGGTGATTTCCCATTTTATCTCAAAGTAAAAAGGCCTCCATCGAGGTGGTTTAGGAGATAGCCATCATTACATCCGTCCACACACACACACACACACACACACACACACACACACACACACACACACACACACGTCTCACAACTCCCGCCAAAAAGAACGCAGCAGCATAGTTAGTCATGGTTTCCCCTCTCCTGTAATCGAGGGTCATGGCTCTTCGCGTAGGAAAAAATTTAACACATTAATATCTCTGTGGTGGCTGGACCAATATTTAAATAATGATAGGATACAAGTGACGCTGAATAACGCTCCTTGAAAATATACGCTTTGGCCTTACAAGCTACCGTGTATGATTGTCTGAGTGGAAAATGCCCAACTCTAACACTGCGAGCTGAGGTTCGTCTGCTTGGCAGCCATTTGCAAGGTGTCGGCGCATGCGTGCCTGAATAGAAAACCGCGGGAAAAGTCGGAGATTTCTAAAGGTGGGCAGATCTTGAGACAAAAGCTGACAGAATAACAGGAATTGGTGTAATATCTATTTGTCAGTCTCAAAAACAGTTGGCTGAAAAATCTCACAGGTCCTGTACTGCTTTCTACAAGCCTTTCTTAATCAAAAAATTCACTGACTCAGCGAAAATATCTTTCAACTAAAACGTAAGTCAGTCCAAGATCCCTCGAATCTGACAGGCCGGCATGCTGATTCCTCCCAACCGCATAGCAGAAAGATCTACACAAACACACGAGATTTTTCTTTGATGACTGAACAAAATTTCTGATTACCACTGATTTGATGTGATCACTGATGTGTGAGTGTCAGTTTATGTCACTTATGTCTCTCTAGATCTAGATTGTGAGCCGACAAGCATATTCACGTGGAAAGATGGTAGTGAGGAGAAAGAATAAAAGGAAAAAAGGGGGCGGAGCGTAAAATACGGCAGGCACTATTACACAGCTGCTGTACTTTTTATACTTTACAAAATCACCGTCACATAATCCAGTGTGTTAAATTGTACGTGCAGTTTTGCTTTCCAGGGACAAGGTCGGTGTAAACTAGCATGCATAATCAAACGCAAAACAGTAATTAATAATGGAAAACGTTGAATCTGAACAGATGATTTAAGTCCATCCTATACAAATCAAGACTCTCATCTTTTTAAGTTGTTTGTCCCTGTAATGTACCAAGAGCATTACATGTTTGGCAGCGAGCGGGGAAAACAGCAACATGGTTCAAACTGAAAATGTTGCCACTTCGCATTGTCAGACTCTTGACGTCAATGGCACCATGCGCATCACGTTTGTATGTGGGCACTTGTTTTCAAATGTTTTTTCCTTTGGAGCGAAATGATCCAGTTTGCTGAAGATGATCAATAATATTCTATTGATGATCTGTGGTTTTCCCTCTGTTGTTGTATGTTTCTAAAAAAGCATTCATGTCTGTGCTTGGGACTGCTGATAAGACAGTCGAAACATGCTTGGTGAGTGGATGAGGATCTTTGTAAATTAGGCTTTTGGTTGTCCTTTGAGTTGGTCAGACCAGACACAGCGAATGGTCAGACATCAGATTCCTGACGGGCGAAGGTTGTCCGATTTCATTTAAGACTTTTTTTGTAATGTTTGGCAGATAGTACACATGTATTTTAATTCATATACAACTAGGTCTGTTGTACTGCAAACAAAAATGCATACATGGGCACACCAACCGTATTTATTTATATTTTAGTATTACTTGTACTGTTTAATTTTCACACACACACACACACACACAGTGACACACACACACACACAGTGACACACACACACACACACACACACTGAATGAGAAACATCGAAAGACATAATGTTCAGGTAGTGTATGTTGAAATTTATCAGCCTTGTGATTAGGACATCACTTGGAAGGTCACACATTATCAAACGTTTCCTTTTGTACATTTATTTCTAGACACATGTTGATCAGTTACAACACAAACATTTTGGCCAGTGGGGACAAAGTTTACCATTCAGGCTGGAAACATGACAGCACATGGAAACTGATCAGATTTAGGACTGACCATACAGTAACGTGTCATGGTAAAAACAAAAACAAAACTAAATACTATTTCTTTCAAATGTTACAACAGTGAAACAAGTGCTTGGACAACTAGCAAACTACAGATAACAGAAAATGTATTCTTTAGATTGTCACTGTTCCTTCAGCCCTAGCCAAGTCAGATTCACAGTATACTGTGTCTACTTTGCTTCAGTGTTATAACCTTCAAAATGAAAATGTAGCTGTACAAACAAACATACAACCAACCAGCACACCTACAAACATTTCAAACAGAGTTTAGTACTAAATTTATTTCAAAAAGGTGGGGGCGGGGGTATGGCAGTTTGAATTTAGCGTCAAGTGTCCGATTAGATGAGGGAATTTTGGGACTGAATTTCACTAGTGTCAATACTGGAAAAGGTCTTGTCCTATTACAACCGGTGTAGCATCCGGTCCGGTCCCCCCTCTGAAGTAGTCCCCCGAAACTGCTCTAAGCAAAGTGTTGTAGCGTTTTATTTACTTGTTAATTTCTTATAAGTGTCAGGAACATTTCTAGATCAGCATGTGTGTGTGTGTGTGTGTGTGTGTGTGTGTGTGTGTGTGTGTGTTCTCTGAATATAACTGTTGTCTGATACACATAAAAAGCAACAAATAAACAAACAAAACACCGTCTCCAGGCTCACCCAAACAGCAACAATAAATACAGGATTCTCGAATTTCAACTCAGAAAAATGTCATCTAACATCGTGGATGAATTTAGGTTTATTTCTTTGCAAGGGGGGACCATTATAGAGCAGTTTTTGCCACGAATTGGTCCCCCGGGGGACTACTTCAGAGGGGGGACCGGACCGGATCCTACACCGGCTTTGACATCACCATTATGGTAACAAAAGATTATTTTAATGAGGGAATTTTAGTGTCCAAGATGCCCGGTCTGTAGATCCTGCAGCAGGTTTAAATCCCATGGTAGGCAGGGATATCACTGGCGATTGCTTTCTGAGGGGATTTCATAATTATCGGTTAAACACAGACTTAGGCCAGTTTAAGAATATGTAATCTTTGCTCTTAGTTTGTAGTACATGTACATGGATTCGACACAATAGAGGTTGTCTGGTACGCTTGTTGCTAACTTTAACATTAAAACAAAAAAGCAAAAGTGGACCTAACTAAACTTACCACTTGGTGTTGACTTGAATAATCGCCATGTTGAACATGATATCAGAGGATGACACATTTGTAAACATATTTGCAGGAGCTGGTTGTTTTGAGCAGGAGCTGGGCCTGAAATAAATGCATACATGCAGATCAAAGTGATGTTGTAACACACACACACACACACACACACACACACACACACACACACACACACACACATACCCCACAGATCTGTAAAAAAAAGAAAAATTAAAAAAATTAAAAAAAATTGTGATGGTGTGCATGGTTTCTCTTCAGTCCTCATTTGTACTGATCTTGCATGATACATGTACTTCATAGACTGTTCAAACACACACAAAACACTTTGGTATACAGCTGACTTGTACTGCAGGCTTACTGAAATAGCTGCTGGTGAGTCTGACATGAGATCTATCTGTACACTGCCTGAGATCATACTTGCAATACCTATGTACAGACCAATGCCACAGCAAAATGCACAGTGTGCCCTGCTTTTCAGTCCCCCCCCCCCCCCACACACACACACTTCCTGCTGCACCAATGCACACCTATCTGTCTAGCATACTGGTTTGTTCAGTGCTCTGCAATAACATGACAAAGTCCAGGGAAAAGAATATCCCAAGTGTCTATCATGTCACAGTCAGCAGGGGGAAAACACAGTAGGACCATGCTCACCTTCGTAGAATGGATACCGTCTGTGTATGTGATTATTAAAACTGCTGTGAGAGTCAGAATCTAATGTAGCACTCCCTCCAGTTTTACTCCGTTGCCTCCCAGTACTGCCTCTACTCATCCCTCTCCAACTTTCCTGGACTCCCTTCACAGTACACATCTTCCACACCCACCGGAACTCGACTGATTAGTGTAGATTGATCACCTCCTCCTTCCCATCATCAGAGTCATTTTCTTCCAATTCTTCTACATGCCCAAAGGAATCAGGAAAACCGCCGTCCAAATCTACGAATCTTGCCACACTCTAATCTTCACTTTATGCACCATTCCCCGGAATATTGAACAAAATTCCACGATTATCCCCATTACGTAATGATCGCGCCGCCATCTTGTTGATACGAAAATCTAAAGTAGATTTTCACACGAACATTTATAGAAACTTAAAACCACTAGTAGATAAATATTGCTGTTTGATGTGAGGAGCGAGACCGCGTCCTTCGACTTTGCGAAACTATTCAGAATATCCCAGGTCAGTAAACCACTGAATATTTCGCTAACGTCATATTTTGAGAAAATTGAATCTCGCCTGCCAAAGTCGCTGACGTGTTCTACACGGTTGCTGAGGAAGCAATAGACAAGAAATGCAGTAATTCTGAGTTATACAAACGCCACCAGCGACATTGTGAAGTACAATCCGGGAGCAGTATGTTACTGGTATGAGTGATCGAGTGAGTGCGAAATTTCAAGATAATAGATAGATCTGGTTCCTGCTTGGTCTGTACAATTTAGTAACTGCAGACATGTATCCGTAAAGGCTTTCTTTGAAACTTGAAGCAGACTTTTCAGTTCTAGCATTTAAAGATCTAAAACCACTCTAGTCAATGTCCTAAAATAGTCGGCTGCTAAGACAAAGGTATCAGTGACGCGACGTTACTTTGCTTGTAGGCTCACACGTTTCCTTGTCAGACTCAGACGACAATCTCTGTCTAAACTGACAGAGATCATATTGTTTTGAAATAAAGGGGGAAAATGGACGTACACTCAAACACACTGCTTACCTTCAACCACGACGAAGAAATCACAACGCGGATTGAGACTGATTGAGGAAGTATCCGTGTTAGTATCCTTTCGTGAAAAATGTCGCAGGAAAGTGCGCGCGGGTTGGTGTGAGGGCAAATGGGAGATAACTCTGAAATAACAATGAGTTCATTCCCTTCAGTTTTCGCCGTGCGCCATAAGGGATCCCATTCTAACTTCCGCAGACGGCCGGTTGAAGCCGTGAACATTTCAATCAAGTTCAGCTATAAACATCATCGTACAGCTTAGGTACGCTGTCAGTTTTCTTATATTAGCCTGACGTTTTCCTGTGCCATAGCCACCACGAAAAAAATGTAGCCACCAAAAAGTTTCTTCGCTTGGATCCCTGACCCAGGATGTGTCTTCCCCGAACACTCATGGGTTAGCCCGGACTACAGCATAGTGTGCACGTCAAGTGTCTATGACGCAGGTTTCGTTACGTCACTATGTGCGTGAAAGTATTATTGTGTGGAGAAACGTCACAGTCTTGTTTTGTATCACTGAAACTTGCTGCTGCGCGCAGCAAAATCTGCCCCGTCTCATAAAGTTGTTTCTCTATAGAGAAACAACTTAAAAACACCACCACAAAAAAAACACACACACACACACACACAAAAACAACCAAGCGAACAAATACTGAACCAACCCCTCCCCCCCCCCCAAACAAAAATCAAAACAAAACAAAAACAAAACAAAAAAACTGAAGCACAGAAATTATGATTTGCCTGGCAGGCGAGGGCAAAGGCGAGACAAACCGACATTATGATGTTGGCAACAGAGGAGTCCGATAAGGATTGTTTAGGCCTTGCTTCAGATCAAGGTCATTATTTGGCAAACGCAACAATGCAACACCCAGCGCCAAGTTGGCAGCAACAGTTACCCGGGGCTTCTTTGGCTGTGTAGCAAAATGTTTGAAAACGAACATGTCTGACACAATATAGTGTTAGTGTGTGTGTGTGTGTGTGTGTGTGTGTGTGTGTGTGTGTGCACATGAATTTCACCGACCTGTCGGTCTGTTTGACAGTTCAAGTTCAGTGGATCGAATGCTAAGTGTTCAGCACTGTTCATTCGGTCAGGGCAGTTGTTCCTAGACCAACGGCCTATTAGCCGGTATTACGCCTGCCTCCAGTCACCCGTGTGGCTTAGACTGACTGACCAGCAACAAGCGTATCAAACTCGACAGAAACATACACTGATATAATTACGTCTCCGGTTGCCGGTAGGGGTGGGGCGCGGAGGCCGGGGTGAGGGGGGGGGGGGCGACGATCATGTTTTTGCTAACCATTGAAAACTCAGTCGTACGTACGTTTATTCAAGTCAGTTAAGTCAGCACGTCCAGCGCTTCCTCATACAAACTGGCTTGACTCAGAAACAGCATGTATGTGCCTGACGCCAGAATCGTAGCTGCCGCAGTCTTCAAGTTGTCACTGTGACCTGCAAGTCAAGTAGACCCGGCTACATCACTGGCACCGACAGACGCATCTTCTGCCGACACTCCCGCGTCGGCAATCAAACCGACAGTCAATATAACAGCAGTTGGAAGCACCGTGACCCTCATCGAATCTTGTCTATGCCCTCAGTTCAACAGTGCCAGGCGATGGATTTTCAAGTGCGGCGTTCTCAATCAGTTTCAGTCACTGACGAATGTCGGAACTGACACAGTCACACGGCCTGGCAGTCACAGATGCGCACATTGACTGACCAGGGCACACTCAGATTGAAGAAGAAGGAAGAGGCGCTGATTGACTCAGTAGGCCTAGTGTGTGTGGCTGTGTGGATCGATACCCGCATGTACCCCCAGTACAGCAAGGATGGCTCGCAACAGCACGCTTTGACCACTGCGCAGGGGCTCTGCCGGTGTACTTGCAAACTCAGTGCCATCAGTGTTCGATAGTGCCAGCAGTGGTACGCCTGTGCTCGCAACACTGTGCTGTGGGCAACACTCAACACTGAAGTGTACACAACAGATTATGTTTGAACACTTTCTGCAGGGCTGTGTTGTAACAGCCTAGCCCGGGGATCGGGCTGTCCATTAAAGGCGTGTCTAAAAGGGGCCTCAGTTGACTGACACGCTGCGATTCTGCAGGCCTACCAACGGCGAAAAGCCCTCCGGCAGAGCCGGTTAAATCCGCTTGTAGCCGCGGGCACTCCGACCCCGCAGACCGTCGACGCTGCGACGCCAGTGAATAGAGCAAGGTTTTATTTTTTCCTCGCCACGCCGGCCAGCACTAGTGACTGACTCGGAACTGTCGGCTGACCGTCCGTCGGCCATGCCGCTTTGTGTATCAGTGGGGAGCCGGGGTGGCCGAATCAGTCAGTGGTAGAGCCGGCGTTGGACCAGACTGAGACATAGTATCTATGTCCGCTCTTGTTGGACTTCTAATGCTCGGCCGGTCGTGAGTTCGTATCTCGGCTGGGGCCAAATATTTGTGCTGGCTTTTTAGTCGTTGTCCCGTCTTTGACTGATATCACCCCGCGCGGCGTACTGTATGTGGTGGAAAAGGACGTTAAACCCCCAAACACCCACCCACCCACCCGCTTTGTGTAGTGGAGCTCCGGGCCGGCCAGGTGCAGCTGGTAGCCAAAGTGTGCTGCAACGTATGCCGGACTCGGACCGCAACCCCCGCGCAATACACTGTGACAAGCGGGTGCCTCGATCGTAGGCACACTACGTTTCACGTGACAAGGCCTTTAACTGACTAACGCTCATATCATAGAAAAGGAAACGGTAATGACTGCGAAGTGTTTATGTCCTGAAGAAGGCGAAAGCCGAAACGTTGACCTGTGCCGTCCTTTGTGAAAGTTAAGTGGTTTCTGTCCCTTTTATGTCGCTTTTATTTGCTCATATCATAACTTTCCGGAACCCCTTGCGCCATTGCGGCAAAGTCACGGCAGGACACGCAACTCTTGCAGCAATGCTGATTCTCACTTCCGGTCAAAGGCGAGCAAAGCATAGCGAGAAATTGTGACCGTTTCTTCCGTAGTTTTCGTCGAAGTGGAGAAGCGAATGCGTAAGCGTTGGTGGGAACATGAAGAAAAACTACTCAAGAGAATGCCTGATGTTTGGGAAATACAGTCTCCAGCCCAGATCGGCGGCTGGAAGGACGACATGCGACGTTGGCCACCGGTCTCCTACCACCACAACTACTTCGTAATGTCAGAGTGCGTGGGCGGAGAGGCCATGGTGAACTTCAAAAGTATGGACTCGTACAACTATTTCAAGTCACAGAAAGTCGGAGCCCTCTACATCAGTTTACCAGCAGAGGATCTTATTTACGTAAAAGGTATGTTTTGGCGGTGATACCGCAGTTGCCGGTTACGAAGAGTCGGGTGCTCTCCAGCGCCGGAGACGCGAACGGTCCACCTGAGGTGGGCTACGCATGCGATGGCGAGAAACGTGAGCGTTTCGACCGGCGAAGATGTTCGCGATAAAATTAAATCAATGAAAGTTCCTGAACTGAAAAAAAAATCTGAAAGACAGGGGCGTGCGTTTAAGTGGCTACACAAAAGCGCAGCTTATCACTCTAGCCCTTGAAGCAGATCGGCAGTCGCTTCAACCGAGAGGTAGGCGGTGTAAAGGTCAAGTCGACCTGTGACTTGTGGCTTGCCACTAATTTTTATTCAAGCACTTTGGCTGTTTATCAGTGCGAACTGAACTTTTGCTTGGAAATGAAAGTCTTTCTTTCTTGATTTTTGGTTCCATAACGATTGTGTTCAAACAATGTAGGTACCGGGACAGAATTTGTCCGCTTGTTCCCGACGAAATGGCGGCTGCACACGCTAGGCCACCGAGACGAGTCGGCGTTCTGCCTTCGAATCGCTTTTATCCACAAATTTCTTGAAACTTTTGAAGAAAAGGGCTCAAACTGAACGATCTCACCATTAGGTAAAGAATAGTATACTTCTTCTTCTTCTGCGTTCCCTGTTCTGGACTCCGCCTCAGATGATTAGGTTTGTGGTCTTTAAATATAAGCAGTGGTCTTCAAGAGGTCTGTTTTGCTGCCCCAGAGTTTCTCTGCCAGTGTGGCTCCGTTCGGCCAGTGTTGTGTCCTTGCTTCTTTGAAGAGGGGGCAGGACTCCAGAATGTGTTCCGGGGTTTGAGGGGCTGTTCCGCACGGACAGTCTGGTGAGTGTGACAGCCCAAGGCGGCACAGGTGGGCACGCAGTCTGCAGTGTCCAGTTCGTAGTCTGAAGATGGTGGTCTGTTCATAACGCTGGAGCTGTGGCATCTGGTCGTTAGATGGGGGATTGTGTTGCGCCGTCCAGATTGGCTTGTACTGATGTTTTACCAGAGTCTTGGCTTCTGTGTAGGAGACTGCCTGCTGGGGTTGCTCTTTTCTGCTGCCAGACTTGGCCAGTCTGTCTGCCTCTTCGTTTCCTGTGAGACCACAGTGAGCAGGGATCCACTGTACGGCAACCTTCATCTGTTGTGAGAGGGCAGCTAGAAGGTGCTGTATGTCTCTTTCCAGCTGCTCACTGGGTGACTGCAGGCTTTGGATGACGGATCTGCAGTCAGTTAGGAAGACGACGAGTGTGGGCAGGGGGGATTCTCTACCAATGAGCATGGCAGCTTCTCGGAGAGCATTGACTTCAGCCCTGAAGTTTGTGGATAGTCGTCCAGCAGGCATGGAGCTTGTTGTGGTGCGGCCATCTGGGTGGCGGATGAGAATCCCGCTTCCTCCGTTCCTGACTGCTGAGTCTGCGGACCCGTCAGTATAGGCGTGTGTCCAGACTGACATGTTGTAGTCCCGATCCAGCATTTCTAGTGAGAGGGATCTAAGCGTGGCTTGTGGCTGGTCGTCCTTGCTGGTCACTCCTGGAACATCTGTAACGAGGAGCACCCCTTCCAGGTTGGTGTCCCATTCCTCAGCTGCTTGGAGTGGCTCTTGTTCTTCAGGAGTGGATGGCAGGATGTCCATGTGTGTTCTCATCAGCTGTTTGGCCAGGTGGTTGAAGCTGCCTCTTTTCAGTCGGTTCTTTGTGTGTTCTTGGAGGTGCTGGTGGGCGGGGTGGGTGGCTAGTCTTTTCAGTTTTTCGCTCTGGGTGAGCACTTTCTCCTCCCTTCGTAGCTCAAGAGAATGGAGTCCTGTAGTTGTTTCGAGGGTGTGTACGGGTGTTGTTTTCAGCCCGCCTGTGATGATTCGCATGCCTGCGTTCTGCACCTTGGCCAACCTGGTGGTGTTGCTCTTTGCTGCGGTGGCCCACGCTGCTGCTCCATACTCCATCACAGGGCGTACATTCCCTATGTACACCCTCTTCAGGATGCTGCTGTTTGCTCCCCACTTAGTGCCAGCCAGTTTCTTCATGAGAGAGAGTCTTTTTGTGGCCCTTTTCTCCATCTCTCTGATGTGGGGGTTCCATGTCAGTTTCTTGTCCAGTTTGGTTCCAAGGTATGTTGGTGTGTCTTCCTGGGGAATCTGCTGATTGTTGATGGTCAGTCTGAGAGTCTCCTTGGTGTTAGAAAGAGAGAAGCAGGTGGCTACTGTTTTCTGGCTGTTGATGGTGACGCACCAGTCCGTTGCCCATTTGGAGGTGGTGTTGAGGGCCTCTTGCATTCTGACTGTGGCAGAGGAGGTGGACTCTGAGGCGTTCCACATTGCGAAGTCGTCAGCATGCAGGGCTCTGGAGATGTGTCCGGACAGACTACTGGAAATGTCATTGATGAAGACAACGAAGAGAGTGGGAGAGATCACCCCTCCCTGGGGGACCCCTTCCCTGATCTTGACTGTGTTGCTCAGGCTGCTGTCCAGCTTGACTCTTGCGGTTCTGTGGCACAGGAAGCTCTTGATCCAGTTGAACATGCGTCCAGCTATTCCGGCGGTCAGTAGTTTCAGGAGAAGGCCGTCTTTCCACACCTTGTCGAACGCCTTGGACAGATCGATGAAGGTGGCGACCACTTTCTTCTTCTCCTGGAAGGCGTTCTCTATTGACTGTGCCAGGTAGACGAGCTGGTCTTCAGTACTCCTGTTCTTCCTGAAGGCAGTCTGTTCTTTGGTGATCAGGTTGTTGGATTCCAGGTGCCACATCAGCCTCTTGTTTATCATCCGTTCAAGAGTCTTGCCGAGGCAGCTGAGGAGGCTGATAGGTCTGTAGCTGGTTTTCATTGCTGGGTCTTTTTCCTTTTTCCTTATGGGGATGATAGTGGCCTCCTTCCATGCTGATGGGAAGATGCCAGTTTTCCATGACTGGTTGAACAGCTCAAGCAGTTTCCTCCTGGCAGCTGGCCCAAGAATAGTATACGAAAATAATTGGAGCTAATTGCACGCACTTTTACGGGTGTTTTCGGTTCTGCTCGATGCAAAGAGACGTAAGACACCACGGCCCAAGCAGTCATCTGCACGCCATTTTGGTTGGTGATCACGTGGGTGAAAACGGCCATGGTCGCCAGTTATTCAGGGATATGTTGTGCATGCTTGTGGGAAAGGAGTGGTCAAAGTGAGTACGTAAGGGTGTCTTACGTCTCTTTGCATCGAGCAGAACCGAAAACACCCGTCAAAGTGCGTGCAATTAGCTCCAATTATTTTCGTATACTATTCTTTACAATTACCCATGTTTTGTTGGTTAGTTTAAATGTCTTGTTTCTCATTCCTGTCTTGTCTCTGTTGTTTGCAATCTGGTTGATACTATCTGTAGAGTGCTTACAAATTTTTAGGGGCTAAGATCTGATGAGAGGGCAACACATGGCCCTGCAAGGGATGTTTCGTCAGATGAGATAGCTTTGTCTTGCTTGGCCATTTTTAGTGATTACTGCCTGGGTGCTGTGCACATGTATACACAAGGAACCTGCGTTAAGTGAGGTGACACAAGAAATTTCATAGGCATTAGACATTAGGTTTACTACACTGGTTTTATGATTGATTGCAAGTGTCATTTGAAATGAAACTAAGGTGTGCACTGGTAGAGCTGATAATCTTGCAGTTTTCTTATCTGATTATTGTCACTATTCTAGGTGATGTGATCCCAAGCGTGGCTGGAAACAGTGAGAGACACCATGACTGGGTTCTGTTGACAACTACAGGGGTCATTGAAACTGCTGGCTGCACATGCAAAGCTGGACGAGGAATGAGCTGTAGCCACGCAGGAGCCATTTTGTGGAAAGTAGGTTGAACATTCTTTTTTGTTTTTACAGTAGAGGCTGTTAATTTTTAATGGATCAATGTTGGACCTTATTCTGTTTCTGATCTAGGGGCGATTTGTGAAGACGAAGCCTGTATAATCTAATTGGTTATTAATATTTAATTGTGACACTCCGTGACAGTGATTGCACTTGATATTCTATTCCATCCACATTTTGCCTTATTTACTCATAAACTGTTTCATCTGTTATTTCAGCTGGATCATGCAACATTAACTGGAAGGTCAGAGGAGGCTGGCGCGGACAGGCAGCAGCAGTGGAACCTGAGGACATGTAAAAACATTGGCCCCAAAAGGATCAGTCATGTTCGTTTTAAACGTCACAAGTCAGGAGTGGATGAGCACCAAGCAGCTGAGGAGCAAGGCTTTGTCCTGCCACCCATACGTCAGTACCTGACCCACACAGACTTGAGGAATGCGCTCTTGGATAAAAAGTGCAGTGTGAGAAACTTGGCTCTGCTCCCAGGAAGCATGGTGAACAAAATTACTGCACAGGTCCAAGAAGTGACTCCCTACACAGTCCATCCCTTGTCGTGGGGTAGTGGGTTGTGTACCTCAATGGCATGGAGGGCTTTGCCAGTGGTAGCACATGCTGGCAGGGTCACCCAAGCTTGACAGATCAAAGGGTAAAGGTCAGACGAAGGTGAACAACATCTCCCAGAGGCTAAATGGATCGCCGATTGTAAAAAAGATCTAGTTACAGAAGCATTGATGGCAAGAAACCAAGACGTTCACCTGGAAGAAGAAGGGTCTCCATCCCGGAGACCTATGACACAGTGCATAGCGTAGTGAGCGGACTGCGCCGCCCGCCTGGCGCTGGACAATACACACAGAGCGATAGTGTGCGATCAACGGCGAATGGCATGGCGAGGCAAAAAATTGGACCGTGATCTTTCCACTGGCGAGCCGAATGTGGGGCGCGTTGGTGCGCCTGGCGAGCCGATTTCATTGGTTGTGAGTGCATTTTACCGCTGGACAGTTGGCAAGCAAACCCGTTTCCTCATCAGTTGCTGTGTGACGGTTCAGTTGTTTGCCACTGTACCGGCTGATATGCACCATCGCCGGACAGAGATGTGACAGAACTGAAGTCAAACGTGACCAACCTGTCTCGATTCACTGAGCTGGACTGTAGTTAGGGTTGCCGTCTCTCACTCCCTCAACATGCCCTGCGCCAGGCCCCTCAGTCTCCAACCGAACACTGTTAATAGTAGTGTTATTGTCAGTAGCAGAGACGTTACACTGTTACTCCAACTGACTTCTTCTTCTTCCACCATAGAGTTAGGCTCATGATGCTGAAGTTGATGCAAGAATGTGAAATATCTGTAATTCCGGTGTTTTTGCTACGTCTGCTAGCTTGGGTGTGTGCCCCGATCTGCGGTCTGACTCAGTATCTGGATGTGGTCACTGACACACACACGTGCACACACACACACACACACACACACACAGGTCAAAGAATACAAATGCACCAAAACCTCAAAATACGAATGTACATGTATTCCATTTCCCTATTAGCATCATCAAGCGTCATCAGCAGACAGCCGGCCATAAAAAGGCTTCAACAAGAAACAACAAAATCAACTAATTACCATGCACAGACCATTCCGGCAAGGGCACGTACGTGGCAGGAGTTTTAACAAAAATTGAATGTCTCCTTTCCGCTCAGGCCTCCCTGGAGTAATGCCAGTTACTTTCTGTTTAGGCCAGAAAGCCATTTCCACTCGGGTCAACTTTGCCTCTCTTCTGCCCCAAAAGTCCCAGCTTCTTGAAGTGCGCTGGCAGCTTGCCTTGTCTTGCTACCCCGTGGCATGCACCTTGCCCCACCAAATACAAAAATCGTGCTTTTTCGTGACAACAAAACTCACATTGGCAAAATTGGGTATTTCAAACAAACACCAAACTTGACCCACCACAATTTGTGTCCTTACATCACACGCACATGCGCACACCGGTGTGGTATAGTTAATGGACCCCCCCCCAGTTCAGTAACTTTAAAGTTAATAGACCCCTGGGGTCCGACAATTATAATCAGAGGGTATAATTGTTGGACCCCCCTTTCACTTAAAAAGAATTCAGTTACTTACAGATCTATTCTCTTTTCTATCACTCGTACACAACACATTGTGGTTTATGAGTAACCTTGGTACAGGTAAACTGAACTAGCTGAGGTATTGATGCAGACACATCAGATTTCTGAAGGAAAATATGCTATCAAATAAAAAGATAAATAACAAAGTATCTCTGTTTGCCGTGTGTGTGTATTCAGGCGTGTGTGTTGGTGTCGGTGTTGCCGATGTGTGAACTGTGTTGATGCAATGTCTTGTGGACAAGTGGCCTATATTTACTCACAGTTAAAACCAGAGTTCATGGCTGATCTTACAGAGCAGAAAAATGGAGTCAGGAGAGTACACGGCTGCCGTGTCCTATTTACTGTCAAAAGAATGGCCTGCGTGGATAGACGAAATAGAAAATTCCGACCAGAAGAAGACAGCAAAGAGAAACTACAGGGAAAAAAATGGCGAAAATGGTCCTCATCAAGGGAGTACTCCACAGACAATGTCGCAGACGAAAAGAGGCCCGTGAAGAATCGCTCCGGGTCGTAAGAGAGGAAGAAAAGGAGACTATCTTGATAGCGCCCCATCCTGGTGTCAACAAGATGTAAGTGCGCTAAACTGTAAAACACATATCTGCAGTTAAAACTGATACTGTCAGTATTGACGGCGATAGAATATGGACTGATGAGTCGGGATGGGGGGCGGGGGTCAATATGGGGGTGAGGGTATTTGGAGGGGGGGGGGGGTCCTATCTGCTCGGAGGGGTGGGGAGAGGGTATGTGGGTTAAATGGTTGCGGTCTGTAGTGGATGTGTGAATTTTGACGTTGCGTGCGCGTGTGTGTGTGTGTGTGGGGGGGGGGGGGGGGGTCATGGATGGAGAGGGGTGGTGTGGTTGCATCATATGTACGGAGGGGCAGGGTCAATACCGACGTAGGTGAGAGGAGGGGGATTGCACATGGAGGAGTGAATAAAACAATATTGAAGCCGGGACAAGATTGGATGTCGGTATTTCTGGAAGAATTACTGCAGAGACGTTGAAGAATGGGCGGCCAATTGCTTTCCATGCCAGAAACAACACAAGCTGGTAAAAATGGGTGCTGAACTTCATCCAGTTCCAATTCCAAAGACAGCCGGCTTTGAAGCAGTGGGGGATGGATCTCGTGGCCCTTTTGAGAAGATAACGTCAAGAGGGAATAGGTATTTGATGGTGATGACTGAGTACACAACCGAGTGGGTGGAAGTGTATGCACTTCAAGACAAGACAGCACTGTCAATCCAGCCGTCACGGTCGCTCGCTCAAGGACCTGATTGGACGATACGGCGTGCCACATGCTATCCTTTCTGACCAAGGCCGTGAGTTCGCAAGTTAACGAACTTAATGGTCTGTTTTGCCAGAAGTTCCAGATTGAACGCCGAATTAGCACAGCGTACCCCTCTCAATCAAACGGGTTACGGAACGCTTCAACCAGACCTTGGTGGACATCCTCCAAGTATGTTCATGAAGATGGGGATCACAGTTGGGACAACGATTTGCCACTGTACCTTCTGAGCTACAGAAGTACAGAGCAAATCAGTGTCGACCAAACACAGTCCTTTCGAGCTCAGGCTCCTGTTCGGCCAGCGTTGCGTCTTGCCGAGTGAAATCGACAGGCCGGTGGGAGCCGATCTGGAAGGAACACAGGGCTTCGGTTCCAGTGAGGAAGCATACAAGGAAGTCGTCAGCGTTCGCTCGGAACGACATTGCTGGCTCTAGCGGGCCGCATGCGTGAAGAGGCAGTCAACAATGCCGAAGCAGCAGAGCAGCAACAAAAAGAACATTACGTACAAAAGACGGAAAGGTTTTGCTGACAAACATTTTAGTGTCGGCGATTTGGTATTTTATGCCAACAAACGGCGGAAGAATGGGAGGGAAACTAGACACAAGAAACTTTGGATGATCAGTCAGAAAAGTTGTCGAAGTCCTGGAAAAGTCCTCGAAGGTGTGAAACAGCTGAAAAATGTAGACCTTCTCACAAAGGCAACAGATGGCACAGCTGAGGGTCTCAGTTACTGAAAACTCACTGAGCAAATGAAAAGAACACGCGGGTCACCGACGACTTGAAGTGTGAAGAAAGAAAGCGAAAGAGAGTTGTTCGCACTTCGCGGCCTGGTCACGTGAATGCAAAATGGCCACCAGCCCAAAATGTTGTTTCCATTCAGTGACCTGTGGTCGTTGTGTCATGTACGCTGCCCGCTTTGCGCACACGTACGCAAGCTCAGCCGTCTCTGACATCAGGCATATTGACACAAAGTCGGAAAGTCAGTACTGGAAACCCTTTCCGTGCCTCTTTGTGCTCGCATAACCCCAAACACACTGATGAGATCGTGTTAGATGCCAATATCAGTATCAGTGACACCAACTACTAGAAGAAGACTGCGAAGACGAGCGTTGGGTGGTATGCCTCAGAAATACTGACCGACAAAAAAGACATTGCTACTGGAAAATGGTTGTCGGCAGACGTCATTTGCGAGGCACAAACTTTACTAAAGAACCAGCATCCGACAATTGGAGGACCCCAAGACGCTTTGCTGGACCGGCAGGCTTCTGGGTTGTGACAGTATGCACATCGAATCTGTTCAAATCCATCATACGCGACAATCCCACTGGGTTCTGTCAACATCACTTGGAAAGTGCTTGGATGTTGTTGATTCTCTTTACAGTACCCTCACGGATGGAACGAAAACCCAACTGGTTGACATTTATTCTCCCTATCTTGCCGAGAACGGGATGCTCACGGGAACGGTAATACGTTCGCAGAAACAAACCGGTGGAAATGACTGCGGCGTTTTTAAGTTGTTTCTCTATAGAGAAACAACTTTATGAGACGGGGCAGATTTTGCTGCGCGCAGCAGCAAGTTTCAGTGATACAAAACAAGACTGTGACGTTTCTCCACACAATAATACTTTCACGCACATAGTGACGTAACGAAACCTGCGTCATAGACACTTGACGTGCACACTATGCTGCTGCGTTCTTTTTGGCGGGAGTTGTGAGACGTGTGTCTGTGTGTGTGTGTGTGTGTGTGTGTGTGTGTGTGTGGACGGATGTAATGATGGCTATCTCCTAAACCACCTCGATGGAGGCCTTTTTACTTTGAGATAAAATGGGAAATCACCTTCTCCAGACCTACCTTTCACGATTTTTAGCCTGCCGCATTTTCAGAAGAGTTATCGCCTGATTTTAAAAAATCGGTCGTGTTACGAATTTTTTCGAAAAAGTTGTTCAAATTCCTTCATTTTCTAGACTTTGGAAGTTCACCCAATCACACTGCCTGTATTCGTGCTACAGCTCTGTAGCTCTGACTGGTTTTGTGTAAAAAAAATATTTTCGAGGTAGGGGTGGTTTGCACATAAGATCAAATATATATGAAAAGACTACTGCAAATTACTTATCATCCCGGCGTTTTTGTCTAGTGTGACAACTGCACATATGACAGGAACTGCTGCACTATTATAGCTTTAGCATTTAGAATAACTGAACTTTTAGATAAACATAACTTTTTCAAGTTTCTGCGAAAAGCACCGGTCAAAAGAGTTCCAAATTTTCGATTTCATAAGTACAATACAAGGTATTCTAGTCCATGTTTCACCAGCCCTCTAGATCTTCCAGATTTTATGTAAAAATTAATTCAGGCAGGGAAGTCACAAAAGCAACAGGGAAATTACAAGACATGCACAAGCATCATCTGTCATACCACCAGTGTGAAGCTGACGTCAAATGCTTAGTTCCCAGACAAAATAAGCAAGTATCGTCACTGCCTCCGACATTTCACCAGCCCTCTAGATCTTCCAGATTTCATGTGAAAAATAATTCAATCGGGGAAGCCACAAAGCCAACAGGGAAATCACAAGACATAAACAAGCTTCCTCAGACGATCGCAGTGCTAGAGGCTGACGTCAAAATGTTTAGTTCGCGGAACTGACGTCATCTCTCCGTCTGTGTATGACGACCTGCCTGAGGCTGACGTCAAATGTTTAGTTCACGGAACTGACGTCTCTCTCTCTCTCTCTCTCTCTCTCTGGGGAGCCAGGGTAGCCGAATGGTAGAGCGTTGGACTTTCAATGCTCGGGTCGAGAGTTCGAATCCCGGCTTGGGCCAAATATTTGTGCTGGCCTTTCTCTCGTTGCCCCGTCTTTGATATCACCCTTACGTGGTGGAAAAGGACGTTAAACTCCTAAACACCCACCCACCCACTCTCACTCTCTCTCTCTCTCTCGCTCTCCCCCCACCCGGCCCCACCCCCAGTCACGTGACTAATCGGTCGAGGTCGTAGAGGATCTAGTGTCATTGGTAGAACATGGAGAGGGGAGAACCGGCAACAATAACAACAAAACAGACAAAATAAAATGAAATTTGGAGAAACAACTGTGTAGGACGGGGCCGTTCCTCCTTGTTGCCATTGCAACGGCAACGGAGATTTTAAGTGGCAACTTTGACATACCTGATGTGCACTTTGAGCAGAGCCCATGAGACAACACCTTGTGCAGTGCATTGAAAAAAGACACCTCACACCATTCCCCAAATCACAGCAACCTTTGAAACAAAAGCAGGGCAGACGTGTTGAAATATGTATAAAGCGACACTGTAGGAAGTGAGGCAGCCATGTGAAATCTGTTACGTCGTTTTTAAACCGCCATATCTTTGTGTTTTTGTATTTCAACCACGGTTTAAAGTTTTATAATAATTGTTTCTGTTGGCCTCTTAAAGATTTGTTCAAAAATACTTACCATTGAGATTATAATCATTTTGTTCTTTCAATATCAAGAATCATTTATTTGTTAATGTGAACGGAATCTGTGATTCCGACCTGTTTACGTCTTTTGTAAATCGCCATCCCTTGTAAACCCCGTTTTGGTTCCTGTATTTTAACCACGGTTTAAAGTTTTATAATAATCGTGTCTGCTGGCGTCATAAAAGTTCTTAGAAAATATTTACCATTGAGATTTTAATCGTTTTTTTCTTTTAATACCAAGAATCATTTACTTTTGTAGACATGTTGATAATAACCAATAATTTTTGATGAAAATAACTGGAATGGAGCGTGAATTATACACGACTCGTACAACAACAAAAAACACCCCCCCCCCAAAAAAAAACACTTCTCCGTGTGTGTGTGTGTGTGTGTGTGTGTGTGTGTGTGTTCAAACATCACAGGGAGATCTACACTTGAAACAATCACGACATGGGTTAAAACACCTTAAGCTAGTACAATAATAAGAAACACCTTTAAGTAACAGGGGGGTCCAACAACTTTAGGAGGGATCCATTAACTTTAAAGTTATTGGACCGAAGGGGGGGGGGGTCCAAGTTCTATGGGGGTCTAACAACTTTATGACACCGGCACACATTACGCCCACGCACAGGGAGACTGATGTACAGCACCCAGCCCTTTTTACCATGAAACCGAAGGTAATAAAGCTTTCATTCAATTCCTACCAAGTAATTAAAATTTTTGTAGCTTGCCCCAACAGTCTTTGTCAGCTCTAGTGGTGTTCCTCCCAAGTCATGGGTGGATTCAGTCGGCGGAGGGTTCGGAAGCTTACTAGTACGCAACTTATGCATGATGATGGAGATGAGGATGGTGGTAAGATCAGTGATGGTATGGAGGTCCGTGACGTTTGGGACTGCGGGACACAGCCGCATTCCACGCTTCCTGTCATGAATATCCCACTGCCGTTAACCAGGCCCGGGAACTACGGCAGCTGCGGTGCCGGCCGTGTAATCATCCACAACAGTCATAAGACGTGTCTGTCATTCGGCCGGCCAAGGGAAGCACCCCCTAAGTCAGGTCGCACCCGTGAAATGGATGAATCTCGGTTGTGTGGCATGGCCCATAGCACACCCGCTCTGGGTACGAGCCGACCTCGGTAGGAAAAATCTCGCTTGCCTCGGCTGGGACTCGAATCCCGGTCTCCCGATTCCATGGTCCGAAGTGCTAACCACTACACTGTGGTGGCCGGTACCTACCAAGTAAATTTGACGTCGTACACCAGTGACCAAACGACAAGCATCATAATTAAGGGGCGGGAGGGGCAGTAAGCCTGACTGAAAAGGGTGGGTGGTTGTTTGGGAGTTTCCACCACGCACGGGTGATGACAAAGACGGGGCAACGACTGAAAATGAGGCCAGCACAAATAATTGGCCCCAGCCGGCCGGGATTTGAACTCACGACCCGAACAGATTGAAAGTCCAACACTCTACCACTGATTCGGCTACTAACTAGACAGAATACCGGTACAGTGTACTTACCAGCAGGTATCTTACGACAAACACAGCGTTGCTTCGACCAGATCTATGCATGTCTCTGCTTCTACCCATTCTGCACTGGAAATTCGGCGTCTGAGAAATACCGTAAAGAGGCCGAGAAGACGGCGTTGGATAAACCGCTACAGCACAAGCCGCGGTCCGTTAATTTATGAGCCATGCTGTGGACACCGGTCACTTTACAGACTGTGTCCAGCTCAGCAATCAATCGTTTACTGACCCAACACTTTGACAGTCTGAGTGATGCAGTCCACTGCTGGGCATTAGCCAGTGTATTCCATCACGTCACTTCAGTCTAGGCTCGTCATATACCGTTTCTTCCTGATTACCGGTAGTGATGTGTCTGTGCTACAACTCACTTGCTGGTACTGGCCCTGCATATCTTGCCAGTTTACCAACTGTGTAAACACCATCCAGACAGCTCAGCTTTATTTTATCTTTCTTAACTTTGTAAGCGCTTAGACCTCGCTGAGTATAAGCGCTATATAAATTACCCATTACCAATATTATTGTCATTACATGTATTATTTTTTTTTTTTTTTCTGCCACAACTCTTTGCCGGCTCCAGTGGTATACCTCCCTGGTAATGGTCGGAATCGACGGAGGGCTCGGAAGGTGGGGTAATTGTTTTTATTATGCATGATGATGGGGATGAGGGTGATGGTAAGATGATGCTATGGAGGTCAGTGTGGTTTGGGATTGCGGGACAGGGCTGCATTCCACGCTTCCTGTCATGAATATCCCGGCATTAACGAGGCCCGGGAACTACGGCACCTGGGGTGCCAGCCGTGTAATCATCCACATTATACCAAGGGAAGCACCCCCAAAGTCGGTGAATCTCGGCTGTGTGGCAACAGCCTCCCCATTGGGCCCATAGCACACCCGCTTTGGGTAGGAGCCGACGTAGGTAGGAAAAATCCCGCTTGCCTCGGCTGGGACTAGAACCCGGGTCTCCTGGTCCATGGTCTGAAGTGCTAACCACTACACTACGGGGGCCAGTATTACATATATTATTACTCTCAGTTACTGTCCTGTCCAATAATGGAGGTTCTGTTCAGTTACCAGAGACTCTTACTCCACATTTCCAGAGTTCAGGGGTTAAAATCTTCCACCTTTTGGCGGATTTCCACCTTTGGTTAAATATTTTTCTCCTCCCAAAAAGTGCAATTCCTCTTCTGAAGCACTTAAAACCATACCAAAACACACCGAATTACACAGATTTTGGTCTAATACAAACAGTTTTCTCCCCCCAAAATGTTTCCTCATCAGAGGCACTTAAATCCAAAATGCAAAACACTGCAGATTTTAGTCTAATTAAACAAAATCCAGGGAAGCATGCCCCCAGACACCTCCTAGAATAGCCCATCTGATTTGCTGGGGGGGGAGGGGGGGGGGGGTGGAGTTAGGGGATCAAGGAGAGTGGTTGTGGTACAAGACGAATGACTGATGTGCAGTACTTGTACCTCCAAGCCATAACACACACACACAAAGCACCTCTGTCTCCAAGTTTTGATCCCAGCCCATCATTCTCACCAAAGAGTGTCATCTCTCAAAATTTCATGTTTTGGGTTTGCAAACTGTTTCAACAATTCAAGGATTTCTGAAATCACACACACACACACACACACACACACACACACACACACACACACACACACACACTCTCTCTTTCCAGTTGTGCCAATCACAGATCAGCAAACAGAAAATTGTTGGGGTTTTTTTTCATAAGTTTTGGTTTTCTTCCCTTGTATACAGAATACAAACAGAATGCCCAACGTTTCGGTATATTTTTAATAAATTGAGCAATGTGAAAAAGGAAAAAAACAAGAAATACTTTAAAAAAATTAATGAGTTTGTAACTTTAATCCTCTAAACAGAATCACTGCAGATATGATGTATCTACTTTGATAACAACCTCCGGACCTTTCTAAATAAAGGTGGTACATGAACCACATTTCTTGATTGGTGTTGAAGCTGAACTGAGATGGCTGTTGGTAATGCATTAGCTAGACCAGGGATGTCATGAGAATAACTGGTACATTAACATACAAAGCTTTGGTTACGCTCTCTGTATAGAAACAAAATTACAAAGTTTGTCACTACTTCAACAGAAATTGGAAAACAAAACAAAACAAAAACAAAAAAACCCCAAAAGTGTCCTTCAAATACCAATGAAAGTACAGTTTGACATGAAAATTTTAATTTTAAATTTTTGAAGGTAGTGGACTCAGACTCAGACTCAGACTTTTTATTGTTTAGACATTTGTCCATAACAATGGAGTGAGTATGGGAAAGTTTACGCAGAGTAATGCCTTCACACACACACACACACACACACACACACACACACACACACACACCGCTGGACAGAGTTCACGAGTTCACACAAGAATACACACGAATGTACACAACAATAGCACAACTACGTTCACGATACAGGCCGACAGCCCGTGTTCGTGGATGAAAACTACTCAGTGAGTCAACCTCAGTTTGCACGTGAATTGTCGCCTACCATCCTTTCACTACGGAGCTTGAAAGCGTAAAAAACATACCTTGCCAGGCTAGTGACAGAGGTCATATCTGACACACAAAGAATAGAAAGTAGTGAAGGTAGTGGAGAGCAGCAGAGAAGTGATTCAAGACACTTGTCGGTACCAATGTTTCATACAGTCACGCTTGAAGGTACATAGAGGTGTAAATGTACATGAAAACTAAAACAACAAAAACAACAGGAATTTGTGCAATTCCTCCTCATACATTCTATAACACATGCAGTGCAGAAAATATGGAACACCACAGTGATGAACCCTGTTCACAAAAGAAAGTCACAAAAAGTTTCAACTCATTGCGCACGCATTCCGAGAGAACTCGGAACAAGATGGTCGCATGTGGGGATGACTAAAGAGATAACTCGGAACAGTAAGCACAGTCTGAATCCGTGCCACCATGCAACTATTTCTACTAACTGATCAGTATTTTCTGCATTACTTCTCTTTCAGGCTGGGCAAATTGCTGATGGAAAAAAAGACTGAAACCTAGAACGGGGTGCAGCAGTAGCACACTACTGTGGGACCACGGGGGTAACGCCCTACTTCAGAAAAACAAATCTTAGCATTTGTAGAGGCATTTAGCCTCTACTGGCACCCAGAAGTTAAATAAATACTGCCTTGGTACTGATATGCAAGCCTTCAAAACTGAAGTCCCATGTACTATTACATGTATCTTCATACATGCACATGAATATGTGTGCAACCTTTTTCCCCTTCCTTTTTTTGGCTGAAAGGATAGGAAAGTTGACTGAAAATTGCCAAATGACTGACAATTCCCCAGTCTGCTCTTTGTAAACAAAGAGCTCCACTGGAAGTTTTCTCATTTTAAAGGAACATACTAGTTTTCCTTTGCTTCCTTTGAGGCAAGCCAGGCCAGGGTTAACATGTGATAAGCTCTGGACAAGTGAGTCCGGAATGGATTAAAGGTAGGGCGTTCCAAACTACCAAAGCGAACAGTCTTGACAAACATTCTGACTGACAACACTAGGTTTGGAACACAGCAACCTAAACTTGAAAACTAGACCTAAACTGATCCAGCCAAATTGATGAGTATTTTTAGCAAACACACAATTAAGCACTAAATAAATACTTGTCATAAACTCAGACCACTACCTAAGATCTGACAGAATAGTCTTAATTCTTGGCACAAATGTAAGTAAAACGTTTTGGTTACTGGATCAATGCTTGACACTGAATGACGAAAGCAGAAATAAACAAATAAATAAATAAAATGCTTTTAACCCTGGTGTTGCTGTATTAATTTGTCTCAGGCTGAAAAAGCCATAGTGGGGGTCAGGGATTCAGCACATTCAGGGTTAAAAGAAAGAAAGGGTACACATGACCCGCATCTAAAGATACTTGCAGTAAGACACAAGACTGCACACAGAAACAGGAGAAATTTCGATTCTATTCAATTCAATCTGACGCAAATACATGTATGTATTTGGTATGCTCTGCTTTTGAGAAAAATTACATGATCACAAAGTCTGAAACTGTGCATGTATCAGTGATGTACAACCAAGCAAGTGTTGAAGGAAAATCTACTTTTCATTTGTCTCTGAATTGTCATGGGCCGGACCCTAAAACTTGAACGGCATGAATACGTAAGTGAAGGCTGCAAGGGAGATAACTGTGCCTGAATGGGAACAGTGATCACTAGATCTAGCTGTTCCCATCACAGAAAAAAAAACAAAACGATAAACAAAAATTGCATACACTCGATGGGAATGTTATGGCACACCCTTCCACAATCAAGCTCATCTGATGACACTTCATTCACGTTCACTTAATAAGGGGGTAGGTGGGACTGGTTGCAACGCCACAATTGTTGTCTTTCTGCGAGAAAAGGACATATCCATCGTTGCCCCAGTAGGTGGACCAGGAGTTCTTGACAAGCCAGTACGCCTGACCATTCATCGTGCCGTAGCCCACGGCGAGAACAGCGTGGTCTAGGTCATCAGGCTTGTTGCCTGTGAAAACAAGAAAAACAACTGTCAAACAGCTACAACCTTTTGACTAATAATAATAATAATAATAATGACAGTACTTATATAGCGCTCTAACCTATTGGTTAATAACAGTTCTAAGCGCAGAGAAAAAACAAAACGAACACACACAAAAACCAATGGTTAAAGCGTTTGCTACGAATCCAGGTTATCCTGAAGTGCATGTTCGAATCCCTGGTGGCCTGGGCTTTTTCCTTGCCAAATTAAGTCAAATTCATGCAAACTCGTTTACAGTGCCTGTCTCGCCTTTGTGTACACATCCATGTACAATATCAAATGTGCACGTTAAAGATCCCATTCCAAATGGCAGGGGCCGAGGAATGGAAACGATCATACGAAAGCAGGGCTTCATGTCTGTGGGAATTTACAATTATAATATGTGGGACAAAATGTCCTCAGAGGTGCAAGTGATAAAAGGCTTCCCAATGCAGAAAATCACATTGAGTCGAAGCCCAATCTGGCAAAACACACCCTCCCACAAATGACAATCACAATCCGGAACTTGTTACTTTGGGGAACTTTGCCAATCTGGAAAATTTAATTTTCAAAAGTGCTCACTCCTGAAAATTTAAGTTTCAAAACTTCTCAATTAAAAAATTTCAATTTTTGTTGTTTAAAGTTCTCATTCTGGAAATCTGGAGTGTTCTGGAAAATTAAGACCTTTATGTCCCGGCTGATCATAAAAGTACAGGACATTTGCCCTGAATACTGTCTGCTGTGGCGCAGAAATGACAGGATGTATGCCCACCTTGGTAAGAAAGTAATCGGACATTTTGAAAATGAATAAGTATATGACTGACGCCCAAAGCGGCTATGAAGGCCTGCTAACATCATGCAACCTTCTCTGCATGACATGGGTGAATTTAAACTTGCATTTGAGCTCAAAAGCTCAAGTTATAAGCCCTCATCTGGTGTACCTGAGTTACTGTTTTCACTATCCATCAAGTTTTCACTACAAGTACTACCCACCACAAGCAGGCTCGTAGTAGACACCATTGGCGTAGAAGGACAGTGATTTATGGGAAGCATCTATGGCTACAGAAACGGGCCCCTTGTTGGCGATCGCCATGCGCAAAGCATCGAGGTCGTATGGCGTCACATTGACGTAGCCTGACAGCTGCACTTCTGGCTTCACGCTGTCGAACTTGCATGCTCCATCCTGGAGGAAAGTTAAATAAAAATCAATGTTATGGGTAGATGTTTCAATGCGTGCTGAAGTCCATGAACTGACTGTAACAGAATTCTGTACATGACAGCCAACTGCCAGCAAAGCAATTGATTCAAAATCAGTAGACTTTTTTTTATAGCAGCCATCTGGTATAATGATCAACATGCAAACAGATGACGTACCACAGCCAAATACTGGCCATATTGGGCCTCCGTTGTGATGCCGCCTTTCTTCATGATCCAGTCGTAGGCACGGAAGTCCTCTCCGCCATCACAGCCATTGTTGCCCTCGCCCCACGAACAGTCCATCAGCTCCTGCTGTGACAGCCTCACCAGGTTGCCTGTCTGTGTACGGAATATAAATTCAGTTTTATTATAGATTTCTAGACATGTTTCACGCGAAGGCTACTGTCACTGCTGAGTCTGGCCAGAACTGTGAGGCCTCAGCAAAATAATCTCATCAAAATGTTGTTACTGCTATTGTCGTGTGGGAATTGTACCGAGATTGTAAGCTCCTAGCATAACAACTACATGCAACTCTGGAAACGTATAAAACCCTCCAAAGGTGAAAGGGGCGGTTTATGTGGTGGGGTACTTAACAGTCAGACGTGCAACCATCCCATCCAAAGAGATGAACCTGGGAGTGTCCAACCCAACAAAAACATTCCTAAAACATTGTACCAAGGGCAATGGGATACCTGAGCTGGCAGAGCACTGGGCTGGCAATATTCACATACACATACAGGGATGGATTTACTCAAAAATGCCAATGAGACATTGTCTCCTTGACCAGTCATTTTTATGAGACATTTTCATTTTCTTTGAGTCAATCAAGTTCACCCGCATCACTCTGTCACATGTCTGTGCCGAGAGCATGTTCCTACTAGGCTACGTGCAGTGACCTTCAGGTTCAGGTGAACGGAAAAGGACCTCTCGATCGCAGAACTGAGAAAACTAACGCGCCAATATTTTTCGCAACTCTTTCGAGCGAGAGTTCCTCGCAGCCCACGCGGTGAAGGACCTCCCTATCCCGTGCGGGATAAGTAAGCCTCATCACTAAAATCAGATTAGTGTAACAGACTCTATGACTGACACGGACAGCGCATCTCTGCTTCGCGTTGTCAAGTGAGCTTGTGATGTCATGTTCGTGCGACATATGACGCACTTTGCAAAATTTCTATGTGACATTTTATCAAAATATGAAACATAGTCACACGGCGCACGAGAAAATCGATCCCTGCACATACTGTGTAAGTAACAAGCAACACCTGTGCCTCGGCCACAAGAAAACCAGTCTCACCTTGACAAAATAGGCTCCCTCAATGGTCCCAGTGGTTCCAAAGCTCCAGCATGACCCACACACTGCTTGATCCTTGACTGGCGTCACTGCACCTGTGAAAGAATGAGTGCAATACAGCTTTTAGTTTTATTGAAGCTTTGCTTGAGATGTGCATGTTGTATCCCAGTGCTGGTTACGTTTGTGAGAAGTGCAGGATAACTAGTGCTAAGAATTTTATCTCTCTCTCACACAAACACACACAGACATCAACAAGACTTTATTCTCTTATTTTTCATACAATACCATGTAAAAGAGAACACCAGAAAATCAGGTTACCAAGGTGCCTTGGCACAGACACAATGTCCGCTTACAATCGAAGCATACATAACTAAATCAGAATATTATGAAGTTTGTAAACACACACACACACACACACACACACACACACACACACACACACACACACACATCAATACAATGCACCTACAGGGGCACTACAACATTATCTCTTACAGTTATGTCAGTTTAAGTGTCTTCCCATCTTCTCTTCCAGATTATATTCGATCTGATTATGGCACTGACTGAACAGAATTTAGCTCCGGCTTTACCCCCCTCCCCCCCCCCCCCAACACACACACACACACACACCACTTCCAGTTGCACTACTGCTGCACAATACAAACCCAAGGCACATGACTATGAAAGGAACACTGCAATATAACACCTTCAGACATGGCAAATTCCACTCACCATAAAGTCTCCAGTCCATTTGATCTGGGACCTTGACATTGGCCATCTCCGACTTGTTGAAGGGGAGACCACCTGGATAGCCTTTGGTTCGCCGGAAACCACGCAGCATTTTCAGTTCTGACTCTGTCCTGTCAGCAAGGTGGTTGACGGCCATCTTGTATGACAGTCCAGCACGGTTCTTGGAGTTGATAAACCTGCAATCCAGCATAGACAACTCTGTTTACATTTCATAAGTCCCCTTTCACTATCCATAAAATAATAATAATTAAAAAAACAACCACAACAACATAAAAACAAATACACCATACACCGATGCTTTAGCCAATTCCAGCTGTCGCGGTAACAGGTAAGTAATACTGTCACTTTAATGAGACTTTTCCATGATCTCCAAAGAATACAAAATATAGAATACCAGCAAAAGCTCCACCACCTTCCATCCCCCAATCTTTCACGATACACACTGCTTCAATCAGTATCCTCTATTATTCAAAACATGAATGAAGCACAATGCAACACATAATGCAAATGTTTCATAATGAAATTACAATGTTCCTGTGTAAATTTCCACAGACAGAGGTAAAGACACCCCCCCCCCCCCCCCCACAAACAAACCACAACCAACAAACAATAAAAACCAACAAAACCAAACCAAACAAAAAAAACCCAAACAAAACAACAACACTCACCACCCACCCACCCACCCCCCGGAAAAAAAAAAAAAATCAACACACACACGATAAACCCAAACAAACAACACCACCACCAAAAAACCAGCAGAAATGACTTACAACATAGCAGCGATGATGAACATATATAGTTATAAATATCCCAGAAACAGACCTGACATTCTGCCTGAAGATGTGCTTTCTTGATTCATGCTCCTTGTCATCTGGATAGCTCTTGCTGTGTGTGGCCTTGAACTTGGAGAACATCTCATGTGTGTGGCTGTCCTCGCCATGGATGAACTCACGCATGGGGTTCAGCGTGATGTAGTGTTCCATGCCTGGCCCAGGGAAGCCAGTGCAACTAAGATCTGTCCACAAAAAAAAAAAAAAAAAAACCCAAGCAAAACCATGAGCACTGTGACTGTCTGGATAAACTGATTTTATTTTATTATAAGCTAAACGCGTGTATAAAGAGTCATGTAATTATTATGGATTTTATAATTAAACACATTTTAACACATTTAAAAATATGTGAACAGTCACTTCTGTGAAACACAGCTCAGACCTCAAATTTGCATTAAGTTATAACCAACATTCAAATAGTTTCACCTTTTTACTTTCAGTCCATCAAACATAATTTTCAATGCCAACCCACAGCAAAGGCAGTCACTGGTAGCAAAAACATCATGTGAACCAAAAATTACTTGGCCTCGAGTGAAGTCAGAATGGCAAAATAGCCACCCAAACTAAATTAATTACATGTGAAAAGCTTCGTGAAAAAAAAAAAACAAGGCCAAACATGGACTCACTGCCAGCACTGAAGTCTTCATCGGGGAAGGACACATCTGGTTTGTAGTCCTTGTAGTCAAAGATGTACTTGTCGAAATGGGAGCCTATTAGAGAATCATACCCCATCATCTCGTATCGGACAGGGGCTGCCGTCTTCTTGTCCACCCACAGTGTGTATGTGCTGGTCTTCTTGCCATTCACCACAACAAGCTGCCAGGCATCGCACAGCTGACCGTTGAGGAGAGCTTGTCCATTGTACTGACAAAGGTAGAAATGACAAACACTGTCATTTGTTTTGTGACAACTCACTGCAGAAACTATTTAGGCAGCAGAAAGATCTTATACACAAAACTCTGACGTAGAACCTGTGAAATGAAGAAGGAAAAGGTGAGATCAGTAAATAAAGTGCTGACAAGGCAGACAAAGAAGATAAAACTTACAGGAAACAGTAGCTAGTTTGCTGCCAAATGAACAATGAACAGTTAGGCAGTAAGGCATGTTACTACAATATGAAAAAAAGAAGGAAAAAAGAAGAGAACTAGAATACAGACAAACAAAACAACCAACAGAACCCCCCCCCCCCCCCCCAAGACACACACACACACACCAAACACACACACTCACTCACACACACACACACACACACACACACACACACAGCAAAAACAAGAAGTGCAACAACCATTTTCAAACTATAAGGTAAGGCACGCTAATAGGTCTTCCTCAACCTCAGCCACTACAGAATCAGGACTGACAAAAAACAAACAAACAATAAACCACTAAAATCATAAAGAAGACAGATTTTAAAGCAGCAGCCACTCACAGTGAAACCAGTGGTGTCGGGGAAGATAGTCTGGGTGGCCATAGGCATGTCACTGGTGCCGTTGACCTGGAAGCACGACAGCCTGTTGGTGACATCATAGTTGGTCTGGAATGCAATCTTCAGAGACGTGCCATAGCTGGATCCCTTGGCCCCAATCTGAATTGTCCTTGTCAACCCTGAAAGCAACAAATGTCTCTCATTTTTACACAGGCTATTTAAATGTTTACTAAGACAATTTATGTTGTGGAGCAGTTTCCCTTCTGAGTGCACCTGTATGCTCGAAATACTCTATCTTGAATAACTCTATCTCTATCACTGAATTTTGTGTCGTGCAGTTGAGCTCAGCTGCGCCTGCATTGTGGGTTTCTCTATCTTACAGCATTGTGAAGTTTTCAAGTTTATTTTTGTTATTTCAATATATGCCTGTGATTAAACAAAACAAACAAATCATAGCTATATATGCAGTTGTCATCCTTATATTGTATACAACAATAAAACATGTTTGAAAACTATTTAAAAAAAAGAAAGAAAAAGATTGTGCCTTTAACCAGTCTGGAATATCTAAACAGACACTAGTGAGTACTGTACATTTTACCAAACCTGACAGCAATGACAGAAAAAAAACAGTGCACGATTGGTGCTGAAAAATGCTGCTGTAAATGAGACTCAATTCACTGAATATTAATAGTTTTGCTGGTGCAGTTAATCAGTTAATAACACCTATAGGTAAACAATTAATAACACCTATAGGCAAATTTATGTACATGTAACAGCTGTACATGACACACCAATCTGAATATACTTCCCAGGCTTCATTTTTTTTTCTGACTGAATTTCTTCAGGACGCTACTGCAGTCTGACACATGACCAAAGAAACAGAATAAAATTTCCCTCTGTGTCTATGACATGACTAATACAGAATACACACCATTGTAGTAGTCAATGCGGCTGCGACTGTTGGGGGCATCAAAGTATACCAAGAAAGGCTCTACAATTTCCGCATACGGTAGCTGAAGAACCCCTGACACCATGTAGGTTTTGCTGAATGTGGGAGGACCGCTTTCTGGTTTAAACTGGAGGACACTGCTTCCAGCAATACCTGCAAAAACACACACAAAAACCCATGAATAAACGATTTTTCTAACCATGCGACAAAGACACACATATATACTAGAAAATGTACATTATACACACGAAGTGCACCACCGGCTTAGTTAGAGTAGGGGGTGGCATTTCCGTCGGTGCAAAAAAACCTTTGTCACGGATTTACAACGAACGGACAACTAATGATTTCCTATCTGTTCCTGCTTATCACCGTTGTTAATCAATGTTCACTATACAGCAAATGTTGTTTATGTTTCTTTCCGGCAGCAAAAGAAGCATTACCAGAGAGCACGAGAAACGAGAACACCCTCAGAGCTGCCGCCATTTTGATCACCTACACTATCACGAGGGACTCACGCGGTCACATGACACATTGATCACATGCTAACATGTCACGTGGAATTAAAAGTCGCTTGTGTCAGCCATCCAAGTTTACGGTTCCAAGTTTTACCAGAACGGTACGGCAAGCCAGAGAGACTTACATAGCTGGTTTTACCAACCAAAGATCCTACAGACAACAAACGGGTCGAATAAAAAAAAAAGTGAGATCAAACAGCAAAAAACCCTGCCGCCACTACCCCCCCCCCAAAAAAAAACAACAACAAAACAAACAAAACAAAACAAACAAACCAAAAAAACCAAACAAACAAAAACAACAACAAAAACAAAACAAAAAACCCAAACAAAACAAAACAAAAAACAAACAAAGAACAAACAAAAACCAAAACAACAACAACAACAAATACAAACAAAAAACAAAAAAGCAAACAAACAAAAACAACAAAGCAAAAACAAAACAATCAAAAACAATGTAAAAAACCCAAAAACAAACAGCACCCCCCCCCCCCAACAAACAAACAAACAAAAAAAACCCACCTACCAACCAACAATCAATACTATCCCAGACAGCACAGTCTATTGGGCCAATATTGCAGCAATGTTGCTTTTGCCTTGGAATCCAAGTACAAGGAATCGCTTACTTGGAACTGATACTGCACCGCTTTGCGGGCCAATGAAGGGTTGGCGCGCGCGGCGTGCTCTATCGCCTTTGCTAAAGCAAGTTGCACCCACACACGCACTGAATTGCGGTTCCAATAGCCTACAGATGGCTGAGCGCGCGCGCGTGCTGACCCCTGCCAGCCCCTAGACCTCGCGGCGCGTAAACTGACCACACACGTGTTTCGCATTCGCATGCACATGCAGCGATTCTTGTGTTTAGACTAAGGCCGCCATTTTCAAACCACTAGCACCGCACATTTGGTGAGACCTTCGCTGCCAACAGTTGCAATCATCAGCCAGGATTCAAGGTATGTTTGTTTAATTATCAGTTTGAAAATATAAGGCAAAGTTGCATTTGATCACTGAAAACGATGTCATCAGTATCCTACTGGTCAGAAAGGAGGAAAATTAGGAAACTAACAGCTAGAGGTGAGGTGTTTGCCAGTCTTGCTGATTCTCGCGCGATATTCACTCAGCATGATTCGGGAACTTGTTCAGGTTTAACACACGAAAGACAGGATATTCAAACAAACCACCCAAAAGACCAAATGTCAGTTCTTTCTACTGTCCCGGTTATACGTCATCTGAAAGTTGTAGTGTAGAACTGCCCGCTATACATACACTGAGCGTTAAAACTGCGGGGTCAAAGGTTGACCCATAACAGTGTCAGGGAGCGGTGCCACTGGCACCGTCAGTAGAACGGGTAGGCCAAGGTGATAACATTGATGGAATGTTTGAGGTCGACAAAGAGGAAGATGATGTAGGTATCCAACAGTTTTTAGATGAAATTGAAGCAAGAGACTCTTCAACTGAAGAGGTTGATTCCAGCGACACAGATGGTGAACAGATTCATCATACTTTCACTTTGTCATTTTCAAGTCTTTGTCCAAACAGAAGCAGTGAATGCGGGCCAGTGACTATTTTTCCGTTAGCAGACTATATTAGTGTATGATCCAAAATAAGTTGGATTCCTGTTTTGAAATGATCATCCCTGACATGACAGGTTTGCAAGGCAGATGTACAGTGGTGCTAAATCATTTTTTACTGTTTTGTTTTCAGATGAACTAATGGAGCAACCAGTGCCCTTTTTTTTTGCGAGGTGCATACCCGACTGGGTGACATACTCAGTCGGGTCACCACCCTCGATAACAGGGTAGGGAGGGTGGGGGGAAGCCCTCAAAGCCTCAGCCCAGGCACCACCTCCAGCTCTACCACCACGGCAGTACCCTGTAGAAACGAGGGACGACCTGGGCGAGCAAGCAGAAAGAAGCAGGGCTGTAAGTAAATTTTGGCTTTTGTGTCATCATCTGCTCATCTTACCACAGAACCATGGCCAGTTTATCGCTCAAACGTGCTAATGACTTAAGTTCAGTGGTATGTCTTACAAAACTTGATACAGGAATACTTCAATGGGTCGTTAAGGTCATTGCCTTTTTTTTTCTTTTCTTAAATAAGAATGACATATGGTGCACACCGATTCAAGGGTGATTGTTGAGTATAACTGTTTCCTGTAAGACGTTCATAAAATGTATAATTGCAGGTCCTGTTCCTCCCAGCCATCGGGGACGCCAGCCTTACGGAAATTGTCACAAAAATGTGGAAGTGGCTCATCTACCCAAGACTTGCTTTTACCTACACATTGAGTAAAGTCAAGAATAAAGGCAAGCTACGGGACCTTCAGCACCTGCTGGACACCGTGTACGGTAGGTGAAAATATCCTGTTTGTGTGTGTCAACAGTTTTATTAAACTACTGCTAAACAAACAGCTCTGTGATGAATCATGGTGTGTCTGGATTTTGTTCATTATATAACTAGCACTGTTCCATTTGTTATTAGTCAAAGTTTGGGGGGGGGGGGGGGTAAATAACTGGAAAATGTTTTTGCTTTGTGGATCAGTGTACTTAATAAAATTAGTACAGTTTAAAAGATTTTTTCTGAGAAATTGTAAGTTACTGAGTAAAATACAATACTGATGTTGCCAGGCAGTTACGAGATTTATCATATTTAATTATAATTCCTTCACATATATTCCACTGTTTTGTTCCAAACAGGGTTTTGCATTCCCCTTTCTGTTTTTCAGAGGCAGTGAGGCAGAAGCACACTGATGCTACCCTGGTTCAGCTAGACGCCTCAACCGGCTGTTTCATCACGCGGTCAAGTGACAGAGGGGGGCAACAGCAGGAGCGAGAGAAAAGAAACGCCAGCAGAGAGAGAGAGAGAGAGGGGGGGGGGGGAAGGAAATGGAAAATCAATACAACAAACGAACCTGACATTTGTTTTTGACTTGTTTTATTATTGAATGAAAGTTGAGTGCATGATGTGTTGTGTCATGGTTTACCTGCGATACTGTAAAAAATCTTGCATTGTGTACCCGCATGTTTCAAAAACCCAGTCCAAAATTCAGCCAGTACAGGATCCATGCAAGGAAGGCAAACATTGCCCTAACATTGGATCAACATTGCATCCAAGAACAATCCAATATTGCATTCAAAGCATATCCAATGTTCAGCCAATGTTGGAGTAATACAGGACCAACATAGCACCAATATTGGATTTACATTGGATCCAATGAAAAATCCAATATTGCCCCAATATTAGACCGATTTGCACTTCCAACATTGGTCCAATATTGTAAAGCAACATCGCCCCAATAAAGGAGCCAATGTTGGGGCAATATTGGGGCTATATTGCCGTGCTGTCTGGGATACTGAAGAAACAAAACCCCACAAAAAAAAACAAAAAACAAAACAAAACAACAAAAAAAACAACAACCAAACAACAAAAAAACAGAAAAACACCGCCCATAGGTACCACAGGCGTTTGCTGACAAAATCTCCATCATTTCAAAAAAAAGTATTCTGTTGCTAAGAGTTTTGTGTTTATGATTTTGAGAGCACACACTGAAGATTCAAGTTTGACCCTCATACATCCATGTAGCGTTTCCGGAAATAAAAAAATTGAATTTTTTTTCTCAGCAAAGGGGACGCGCGCATTAAAGAAATCGTATGAGAACAAAAAGACTGAGACACAGAAATATTCAATGGATAATGTATTCATGCAATCTTGCGTTCACGAGCTCAGCCAGGTTGCTACACTATGATGTACTGCTAGTAGGGAGGGGGGAGGGGGCAACTGAACAAAAGGAGGGAAGAAACTTTCAGTCCACCGTGCAAACACAGACGTGCGAGAGCAGGAGCTGGCCATTGCTAAATGCTACCAGACTGCCTCATGTTGGAGGATGTTGCGCCGGCTTTGTCCATGTAGTGTAAAACCCCCACTTTTCTGAACAAAAACCGATTTTTCTCATTGACTTGACTTTCCTGAAATGATGTTTAAGAATCTTAGTCTTTATTATGCCATGTTTAAGATGAGCAAAAGGAAAAATTGCTGATTTTTTTTTTTCAAACAATAAAGTTACACTGAAATGAACACAATTGAATTGAAAAGTGCAACATTCCAAATTTACAAAGCCTAAGATGGGAGACAATCTGCTACTCCGTCAGCGTTGCGCTCGGAGAGTAGCAGCCCTTACTTGAAGGTCATCATGGCGGACGAAACGCTGAAAAAGCCGATGGACCCGCTGCCAGAGAAGCCATGGCAGACGGAACGAAGATGGACAAAACAGGACTTTTATCGTGGGTCGAAAATGCCACCGTTTACCATCGAGCCATTGCCTTACGAAAGACAGAGATTGGCTGGGGATGGGATGACCCCTGAAGACCGTGCACTTCGGAAACAGTGGATCAAAGACCAAGAGTTGTCGAGTAACGAACCTCGATATGTCAAACAGCTCCAACCAAGAAACTTTTTCCGTCGTCTATACATGACCCCTACTGATGCGGTATTCAGACAGCTGATACCAGTTTTGGTAAGGCTCCTTGCAGTTTGATAAAGCTTATGAATAGAGAAATACAATTTGTAGGTTTAGTAATTTTGCAGGCGTTCCTACTGCAAAACTAAAAGTATGACTGTGAAAGGCGACTGTAGGGAATGCGTCATCTTTACAACAAATACTAACAGACGGTTAAACCAGAAACACTGACAACAAACGAATGTATCAGTATTCCCGATCACACATATATGTGTGTAAGTGATACATACAGAAATTTGATTTTGACCATATATACATAAATTTTACTGTGTATGTCATTGTGACACACAGATTTTTTAAAGCATACGTTGTCAGACGACAAAAGGTAGCAGTTGACACCATCATCATTGCATTCTGCACAGAGTACTTGACCATTAAAGGACCCCCCCCCCCAAAAAAAAAAAAAAGAAGAAGAAGAAGAAAAAAGTGCACATGCTCAAAGTAGGCCCAAGGCCTTGTACTTCAGTGTCCTGATACGTTGTAGTTACCCTCTAAAAGTGCAAAAAGGACCCGCAAAATTCCTAGGCAAAGGATCATAGTGACCCCTGTAGGCCTATGGGGAACACTGATTACAACATGAATGATGATGGAGCTGCTGATCAGGTCTTCCATTTTTACTGCAGAATTACCTGTCCAGAATGTACATTTTGACATGGGGTCAGTTTCTGTTCCTACTAGCCAACCACTGCAACAACAGTGTTCTTGTTTAATAAAAAGAGTAAATCATACTTATACAGTATAATCCTGCAGTATGATTACGATTGTTGTTTGTAAAATGTGCATGATTTGTGCAGAGCATAGTGTTTTCTTTCTTTTCAGAAACTATACGTGCAATTTCCTGTTGCTGTTTTTCAGGGTGCTGCACCAGCTTCAATGTGCCGTGTGTTTATTCCCCGTATGTTCCTGATCCTTTGCGGCGTGTATTACAGCTATTACTGGCTCAAGTACAACCCAAATGTAAGTCTTGCTCAACTAGGAGCAGATGTCACTGGCAACATCTTGCACAAAGTGAAAAAGCTCATAGTTTGACAAATTTGCAGGAAATGCCACTTACCACTGGGTAACTCAGACAAAGATTTCAGTTACCCAATGCAGTAACCCCCCCCCCCCCCCAAAAAAAAAAAACAAAAAAACAACAACACAAAAACAAACAAACAAACAAACAAACAAAAAAAAATATAGTATAGCCCCCAATGGCCATAACTTGACTAATTTTCAGTGTTTTTTGTTTTGCATGTTTTGAGAGTTTTCCTTTGGCAATCCTAATTAATACCAAGTAACAGTAGATCAGTCACACTGCTTGAGAATAGTGAGAGGGGATTATGACCATAACTGCATATCTAAGAAACATCTTATACATATATATATTTGTGTCTGTTGCAGGACTGGACAAGGGTTGGTGGCTTCAATGTCTATCGCAACAAGCCCAAAGTTCTCTATGTAAGTTTGCCCTGCTACAAGTACATCCTTTCATACACTTAAATTTGCGCTTAGTATGTAATACTAGAAGTGATACTGAAGTGCATTGATGATCAGGACATCTTGTTCTGGCCTGCTGTATTGTATAGGCGCTGCTACGCACACTGTACACCTGTAGTACAAAGTGCTTCAGCATGCATTTACTGTGAACCTCGTTCTAGTGCACACAGGTTTTTCTGTGCCAAGGGAAAGAGTGACAGTAATTTATATAGTTGGTAAAGCTGGTGTAATAATAATATTTGACAATAATTTTTGAATATTAATTGGTAAATAATATGTCATGCAAGTGTGTAAAAAATAATCCATATCCATGTATAGGAGAGATGGTTTGTACAAATAATTATCACTTAGCTGTGTGCATGATGTTTCATGCCAACTGATACAAATGACCGATCTATACAGTATACACTTTGTGTGTTGCTGTACATTTTGTATTTCATGTTGTTTGCAGGATGGACCAGTCATTGAAAAAAAGAAAGACGACTTCTTTGACTGTGGATTCAAGTCAAGAACTGTTCTGCGTGATGGTGTTACCAGCACAGCACCGTAAACCTTTTAAAAGTTTGCTGCGAAGACACCAACAGGTCAAAGACTGCAACTGAGAAAAAAGAAAAGAAAAAAAGGAAGTGGAAATAGGTGGTGATAAAGACCATCCTGTGAAACTGTAGTGACTGTACTTTGTGGATGTGTCACTGTACACAGTCGTGATGTTGATATTTTTGTTAATACTTTGTGGAGAATATGAAAAGTTGTCCAAAGGGCACTGTAGTGATGTAGAAGTCTATTAAATAAACATCAGATCTGCTGTACTACAGCTTTGCACTTGATGTTATGTTGAAAGTGTGTTATGTAATATCACTTTTTTTTTTTTTTTTAGAGTGTGAAAGATAATAAATGAGTAAAACTTTGCTGTTGGCAGTTTGTCTCCTTCATTGCTAGAAACTGTGTATGCAAAATGGAGAGAACACATACAGTTAGGACTAGACAATTTGTCAGATGGACAGGACATTCAGTGAACTGATGAAAGTAACAGAACATGGAGATATGACTAAGAATATAGAAAGGTGCATATATAACGAGGACATCAAAACCAATATTAATTCACACTTGACCTCTGCACCCACCAAAATCAACACATCAATGTAAGTTGCCTTATGCCGGCATTGGATGCAGACAGTTCAGTTGTGAATATATCCGTACAGTATCTTGGTTCTACGTGTCTGTCTTTTCTTTTCTTGTCAGAATCCCGGCTGGGGCCAAATATTTGTGCTGGCTTTCTCATCATTGCCCCGTCTTTGACATCACCCTAAGTGGTGGAAAAGGACGTTAAACCCCCAAACACCCACCCTCTTGTCAGAAAATTTACTGTGTTACTCTCAACATCGGCAGACACCTGACACTCCAGGAAACTGCATATGAGTGAGTGCCTGGCTCATTGGTTACTAACTGAATATCTGCACACGAAATGCTAGCACAAACCAGCTAATGGCATGGCTTACACGGAAATTGACCCACTTAACCTGCCCTCTCTCCCCAACACCACCACAAAAAAGGAAACAAAGCATTCATCCACTCTCAAGAAAACGCACAGAAACCCCACCAAATGTCCCCTTATAACTCAAATGCAATTATTTACAAAATCGTGCGCTCTGTGTGCTGATTCATAACACTGAAACTGTGTGTTACGGTACTACAAACGACAAGACACGGCGTGCAGTTCTATGTGATAGTAGATTGTAAGATTAAGCTGGATGAGTATAATGTTTTGTGAAATCAGAAAGCCACAACGGCACAAGTAGCTTGTCATCCGCACGGTAACCGCAGTATTCTTACTTCCATTTCGAAGTCTTCTGCAATGCAGCGAGATAACGCATTGTACTGGCGGAGAGAAAATATTTACTTCCGTATCTGCGCGCGCATGTGGAGCAGACGTCGGAATATAGTGCCCGCTTAGACAGAACACAGCAGATCGCGTTCCTCGGTTGATAGCACGCTTTAGAATGAGCTGGCTACAAAAAGATTGTTATTAGGTATACAGACCGTGCACGATGTCGCTCAAGGTAAGCACTTTGCGTCTGCTTGTCAGTTTTGCTGGTATTTCAGAATCTATAAACTTGACCGCTGTTCTCAGTTGAGCAAGTGCCCGTTGTCCAGAGGGTCGTCAGAGACAGAGCTTTGCGTTTCGCCGAGTCTGGAAGAAGAGGTTTCCACTGTAGTTTGTGTAGGTACAGTGTAGACTGATCAGACGGTGTCTCTGAACTCAAAACAGCGTTCATCTATTGATTTTTCCCCCGATGACCTAAAACATCATTCAGTCTCCACCTGTGAGTCAGAGTTTGTCAGACAGATGCGGCGTTGACCGGCATGCGTACAGCTTCATAGTTGTCCAGTTACGCCGGTAGTGTGTTGTGTGTTTCTCCCCTTCTCTACTCCCCTCCCTGTCCCCATTCTGTCTGTACCGGTGTGACCTACCATGATCGAAAACGTTGACGCTATTCAAAAAAAAAAAAAAAAAAAAAAATCTGAAATATCATAATATTTTCAACGAATGGCGAAGTCGGAAGCACCTGTAAACAATTTATGGATGGATCACTGCTGTACTTTCAAAACACACACTCATCTGTTAGTATTGTGTCAGGAATAGGTTTGTGCCTGGAATAGGTTTAGGGACATATCTTGCTATTGAAAAATAACAAGAAAACGTGGCACATGTATTTTACTGGTATGACTTGAGCCAGTTACTTGTAAACTTGTCTGTGTGGGCTGTACGCCAGCTCAATACACAGCTATCATAGTTATTAACATACATGGTTACACTTATAGTGTTAGCCTTACCTGTCAAAAACAGTGACAGATGTTGCATTCTTTACACTACATATAATATATAATTTGCATTGTCTCACATATGGGGAGTCAGGATAGCCGAATGGTAGAGCTGGACTTTCAATGCTGGACTTTCAATGCTTGGTCTGTGAGTTCGAATCCCGGCTCGGTGGGGTCAAATATTTGTGCTGGCCTTTTTCTCGTTGCCCCGTCTTTGATATCACCCAATGGCCATACGTGGTGGAAAAGGACTTAAACTCCCAAACACCAACCCACCCAGTCTCACATACACTTGACAATATCTTGGGTATAATCTTTATGACTATTCTTCCTGATTGAGGTGTGGTTCGGAATTCTGTAGCAGTTTACTGTCACTCTTAAATGTTATCTGCTTTCCAGAAGGACATGCCGTCAGACCAGCAGTTGCATTTGGCTGCACTGCAGGGTAACTTGGATGATCTGAAGGCAGTACTGGCAAGTGGCAAAGTTCATGTGGACTGCAAAGACAAGGTTAGCAACAAGTTTTACTATTCCAGTTTGTGTGTGTGTGTGTGTATATCATAATTATGCTTATACATGTGTATATGTATACATGTGTCTGTGTGTATGTATGCAGTAGAGATGTAGCTCTCCTAGTTATTCCTAATTAAATATTGGTATTGTAGAAGGAAGACAGCTAGTGCATGAGTGACCACATGGTGCATGCAGTCACACAAATACATGGCAGTTAATTGTGTCGTGTTTAAATTTTAATTTTTCATTCAAATTCAAATTCAAAAAATATTTTATTGTCTGTTATAAAATACATTTTAAAACAGAAAATTGTCTTTAGACATACAATTGCTCCGCTCCTTTATTCTAAGATCATAATGTAAAATAAATCACACACACACACACACACACACACACACACACACTGATATAATACAAAATAAAAGAGAGACTAAAAAACGAGATAAATAAGACCTCCCCCCTCCTCCAACCACCCGCACAGAGGTGTTGTTTCATGCTTGTGGTACATAGCATGTACATGTGTTTCAAGTTGGAGAATTTAGATACTGAAAGGTAGGGGCAAACTAACCAAAGTGTAATTTGTCATCCACTTATCATCATGGTTCCAACCACACTGTACATGTCTACTGTACAAATTTACCGAGGAGAAAGATTTTTCACTGTAGACCTCCTCATCGTAAGTGTGTAGCCATCCAAATAAGAACCCCGTTTTGCAGGCCTTGAGCTCTGCAATGGAACATAAGTGGCTGTAGTGCTGTATAATTTGTGGCGGAGGTAATCCTTCAAGCTGTCCATGTAAACGTGCAATTGTGGTTTCTCCCGTAGGCACATTGACTGAGACAAGCATGATGGGAGTGTGCTTGTCTCCAACATTCCTTTCGCACATTCCTCCCACAAAAGGGTGGAAAATATGCAGGCCTCTATCACCTGTCCCATTTTGCCCAATCCTACCTTCTTCCTTCCCCTGTGGATATCCTCCCCCCCCCCCCCCCCCCCCATGTCATGTACTTGCTGTTCATGTCAGCTTTCTTTTGACACATTTATATCTTTACATGCTTTATGATGTCTGGTAACTTATCAGGGAGTAATTATGTGTGGTTTAGAGGTGCTTATTCAGAGCCAGATCTGGTGGAGTCATATACATAGTTTGAAGTGGTGGGTAGTAACGTGTGTGGCTTTTTTTATGTTCAGCCATGTTCAACACATTATTCCTGTATATTTTGTCCCCCCCCCCCAACACACGCACACACACACACACACACACACACACACACACACACACACACATAAATGAAAAAGGAAGGATGAAAAGTGCACACAATTTGCTTGGTTAGGCTGGGCTGATGGTATTGGAAACTTTTAAAATGGAACAAAACCAAAACAGCAACAACAAAAGACAAGAATACAAAAATAAACAAGAAACAGTAGCAACAAAATTAACACAGTGTGTCAGAAGAAAATGTCCTGTTACAGATTATACTTTTTTTGTTTTTGTTTTTCTTGTTGGTGTCGTCAGTGGTCACATGTAATGTACATTGTATAATGATATAAATGTCATATTATACACTCTTGTGTTAGCTGTTTACTGCTAACATTATGGGGCATCACATAGTAGTTTGCAATGTCAAAGAACGTGAGGTACACTACCAGTAACATAGGCTAACAGTAAGATACCAGATTTCAATGTGTGTTTCAAACGTTTGCCTTAATGAGACAGAGGTGGAAGGATTTAAAGTGATAAATGATGGACAGTACTCACAGTGGGAGTAAACAGCCAGTGCAGAATCAGTAGGTTGCCAAGCTAGCCAGACATCTGTTAAAGTGGAGAGAGTACGGGCTGCATCTTTGGCACAGTGGCCTTAGTCTCAGTAGACACATCACCAGACGGGGAAACAGCAAAGGTTAATAGACATCTGGCCGTGTTTAAGGTGCCGCCAGTGACCTGTGTGGCGTACAGGTAAATTCGCGCCTGAGCTCTGGCAGAATGACTTTTTGCTGAGAGCTGCTTCTGTCAATATATATGTCGTCGTGGTCGCGTAGTGCTGTCTTTAATTGAAATGAACGTAGAAATAGTAAAGCGGCACTACTGCCGGGTGCTGGTGTCATTTTAAAGATTTTACTGAGTATTCAATTAAGCTAGCAAGAAGCAGGTGTGTACATGTACAGCTTTCCATTCTGCTGTGTGTGTGTGTGTGTGTGTGTGTGTGTGTGTTAAAACAGAATTTCTTTTACCAGATGAACACACACACAAACACATGCACGCACAGGGCGGAATGGAAGGCTATACACGTCTGCATGCTCAGTACTTGCTAGAAAAACGCATATATATATATATATATATGTATACATGTCTTTGGCTCATGCAGTTGCTGAGCAAACAGTCAAAAATCACCACCACCACCACCCATCCCCCCTCCCCCCCAAAAAAAGAAAAAAGAAAAAAAAAAGAAAGAAGATACATGTTAAACATCCCATTGGCATGGTTTGTTTTGCCTTTAGGGAAGGAGGAAGGGCAGTATGAAGTAGTGTCACCTATGCAGCGACCTATATGAAGGATAGTGGGATTTGGGGATGGGGCATCCTTTCAGATGAAATGATGATGTATTAATTATAATAATAAAATGATGACATATAGTGTGTGTGTGTGTGTGTGTGTGTGTGTGTGTGTGTGTGTGTGTGTGTGTGTGTGTGTGTAAATTACTGAGCTGCATCATTATCAGCAAAACAATCTGTGCAGATAGTATAAGTGATTGTCTGTTTCAATGTCTGACACGGAAAGTTAGTTTTCTGCAGTTTGACCATGATTTAGTGGAAGGAAATCAGGTGCATATCATCGTCGTGACCACTTACTATTCGATTTTATCATTTCACTGATTCCCAAACTTGACATGGGACATTGTATGGCCACTGAATCTTGATAAGTAGACTAAGGTTATCTCCAGTATTTATAGGTATTACATGAACATCTATTACGCATGATTTATCACCGATGGGCAGTTGGTGTGTAATTCTCATACCCACTATGAAAATATGAAATAGTTGTTGCTGCTTGTGCAATGCTAAACCATAAATAATTACTGCTTGTGTACTGCTATTTCTGCTCTCATACTGGCAGCTTAGACCACCAGGGTGGCTATCTGGGTTAACACTCATTGAACTAGAAGGCCCCCGGGAGGGGGGGGGCGGAGGTGGGGGGGTGGGGGGGGGCGGAGGTGGGGGGGGGGCGGGTTCGAAGTACATGCCCCTATGTTATGTATGTCTCTGCTTTCTCAGTTCTCCCGTTACTGCTTCAGCAGAAGGCCATTTTCTTTCCAAGCCAAGGCATACATCCCAGGGGCAGAATAATCTTCTTGTGCTTCAGGTGTTGAGTTGGGTAACAAAGGTAGACCTAACCTGGCAATATGCATCAGTCATCTTTATCTCCTGCCTGCCATCAAGCCAAAACAGCTGGTGCTCTATTGGCTTTGTTGCCTTTTCTTATGGCCTCTTTCAGTGCCAGAACCTAGCAGGGGCAGTGTATACTAGTCGGTTATAGTACTTATACCAACGTTCCAAATGTTAGCCGATTGCATACCGTTTGCGAAAATGAAATCTTAGAATGTATTACGTTTTGTACTAAGGACAGAAATGAACATTCGGTGAGAAAACCACGAGTACTGTTATGTTTGATCACTAAGGCTCCTGGTTTCCAAGCCTACATGCATAAATTTTATACCAGAGGTTGCACGTGCGCCAGTCAGTTGTCTGGTTCAGCCAACTTGGATGTGGGTGGCTTGCGTCTGAGGTTCATTGCTCCTATTTCACGTCTTGTCTGCACACCATCTCGCTCAAAAGGAAAGCGTTTTCCTTGCCTCTGGTTTCACGCCTTCTGGCCATTTTGTTGTTTGCACCTTTGAGTGCACCGCTTACTTACGGGGCGGTCTGTGGTCTAGTGGTCAAGAGACTTGTCACCAATGCGAGAGGTCAGGGGTTCGAGTCCCACTCGGGGCAAAGAATTTTTCCTTCTCGTACGTGGCACCGTTCATTCGGGCCGATCGTCGGGGGTTCTCTCCGGGTACTCCGGCTTCCTCCCCCTCTGCTCTGCTTTGGAAATGTTCAGCCCACAAAATTTGAAAAATAAATGCAATTATAAATTCCGAAATTTAAATAGCTGAGCTGACCCTTCACACCACGTGATTGTTATGTGTTTATGTCCAGTGTGTGAGAGAATGCGTGTGATTCACGTGAGCGTGCGTGTTGGGTTCAGTTTGCGGCACTTTGAGCCGATTCATGAAACTGGGTAAAGCGCCTATACAATACTCATTATTATTATTATTATTAGTATGGTATGACATGACCATTACTCGGCACACATTATCCGTCTAAGACGCTTGAAGGCACTGCGGGGCTGGAGGACGAAGTCAGTAGTGAAAGCCTGCTGCTGCTGAGCGCTGCATAAAGTCTGAATACGTTTGTCAAGCATACAGCAGCGCTTTGGAAAACCTAAAAAAAAAAAAAATTAAATACGCTTAATACGTACATGACAATCACCAGTCACTTGGGACACAATCTAGCACCTGAGACCATTGGCATTGTGGTGACCGACTGTGCGGTTGGCTTATACGTTGTTCTGCGCACGTGGAACGGCCGTACTGCCTATTGAGTGAACGACCTTATCTAGTCGCGGACTGAAGACCAGCTCGACGGCGCAGATTGGTGGCTATTTTCTTCGGATTTGTCAAGTCCCAGTCTGTTCAGGAACGGAACGTAGACTCGAAGAAATTTGTATTCCTCTAATATTAGAAGCCACAATTTCACAAAAATGACTGTGATGGTCAAATGAAGCATCCTTCTATCAGGCAAATTGCCTTAAAAATTCGAAAGGGGCAGTTTTTCATCTCAGCGGCTTTATGAACATAGAGACTTTAATGTGCAAACCCCAATCCTCCTATTCACTGGAGTGAGTGCAGCGATATTTTGCCGGTTTTCTATGCCACTGGCGGCCACAGCCTACTCCTCATCGAAAGATGTGTGGGATTTCTAGCTTTACTTGCATACCACCTTTCGTTGCAGTGTTTATCTGCTTCTGTCTCTACGATCTCATACATGTGCATCAGTGCACGATGTATATAAAACTCACCGATTCTAGGGCCTTACTTCCCCCTCCAGCATGGGCCCATGATGCAACCATCTCATGTGAGACTGCGGCATTCCGGCTCCCCATTGTCTCTGTTAGCGCATTTCTGGTAGAATTGGCTGTAAGCTGATGCTCCAGTTGGTGCAATCTGTTCTGTTGCTGAACCTGCATAACCGGCAATCAGGATTCTTTGTGCAGTTTTTTTTTTTTTTTTTGCGCAGCTGGGGTTTCACTGATTGTTTTGCGGTTCCCGTGACTGTTTTCTTCGCAAGACTAGCAGAACTGTAGCAGAGCGAATGATGCGGTGTACACACGCATGTACCTCGGTTTGTAGAGGGCAGCTTTATTATACACACTGTGTAAGTCATTTGTGTAGGAAGTCTTTATCATATTTTAATGAACCATGTACAGTATATATATGTATTAACTTCTCTAATTGTGAGCCACGATCAGTGCATACTATTCAGACTCAGTCCTTCGATTTTCCTTACGTTAGAGGAAAACTCCTTATTTTTTTAAAGCAAATTGGGTCAGTCACGACAAAGGAAAAATAGTTTGGGTAATCTTACACATAACACTCTCGCAAAAGCAGTTTCCAATCCACAAACAGGCCAACATTTTCCTTAGTTTTTTGGGTTTTTTTTTTTTACCACACCACTGTGGAATGTCTGATTATCACTGTTACTGTTAGGGAAAATTCAACTAGGACATCATCAATCACACACATCGTGTATCAGCAGCCTAAAAACAGTTGATTTCACAGGCAAGATAACTGGTGATCATTTTTTTTCCCCGTTCTTTTGTAAGGAAATCCTCTAGTTTATGTTTTTGTTAATGACGAGAGAAAACAAGAGGGTGAGGGTAACTGCTTGATAGTGGGGAACTGAAAACTGATCACACGTGATGTTTATACATCTCTCATCACGTATCTGTGGCATGACCCTCACTTCATGCAGACTTTCGTAAGTCAGCGTTGATTGATGAATATTAAGTGCGAGAATCAAGAGGTTGGAATAAAGCTTGATAATAGGGAACGTTAAACTGTTCACACACAGCATGTTTGCGTCTGTCGTCACATATATATATATATATATATATATTAACATATACATCTGTAACATGACCGTCACTTGACACAGAGTAGATTCAGTGTTGAACCATGAACTCTCAGTGCATTTTCATTATTGAAAGGAAATGCATGTAAGGTCAGGAAGCAGTTCGCTTGAAATGATATTTCCATCCTGTGCACCGTTGGCAAATCTCATCAGAACTCTGACTGTTTATAGATTTCATTCTAGATGTATAGGTTTACACTCAGTAAACAGACCTTTAGCTGGGCATCCTGTTGTCTGTCCATTGCCTTGTTGCAGTGCGTTTGTTCCTGTTGCCAAGAGCAACACGTTTTTTCACAGAAAGAAGGAATAAACGTTGCTGGCAAAAAAAAAAGGGTGGTGCATATCCCAGATAATAGTTGGATGGGTGGGCTAATGTTGAATTCACCTGCACATCGCTGAGAGGGTGGGTGGGTGTTTGGGGGGTTTACATCGCTGAGAGAAGTGCAAGGAAAAATGGCAAATGAGAGTGTGATAGAGTGGTTGGTGGGGGAGGGTGGGTGTGGGGATACTCAGCGGACAGTATAATGTAGTTGGTAGTATTCTGTGTTGTCAGGAATCAAAGTCTGTACTAAGCAGTGCTCCCCTATGAATGTTTTAGGTTTGACAGTAAGGTCGTTAAATACATCAGAGCGTAAAATCTTCCACCTTTTAGCAAATTTTCACCTTTGGCTAAAAATTGAAACTGAAGCACTTAAAATCATGCCAAAACGCACCAAATTGTACAGATTTTAGTCTAATTCAAAAACTTTTCCTCCAAAACAAAAAGTGTTTCCTCCTCTGAAGTACTTAAAATCATACCACAAATTGTACAGATTTTAGTCTAAATTACCAAAAAAAAAAATAGAAAAAAAAAGATGACACCCTTAGCATAACACATCTGCTTTGCAGACGTCTGCTCGAGGCTTTGCCACTGTGTCACTAAATGCTACACACTCTCCCTCCTTTCGGATAATTCTGTCTATGAGGACACCATTTGATAGTTTATTGAGCAAGCCTGTGGCCTGTTACAAGACACAGTAACCTACAAATTGAACCTCGGCGTAGCTCAAAGGCTGATAATTTCAATCCAGAGTTTCTCTTTGATGTGTTGTTGGATTCAGTGACCTATAATTTAATTTCAGATCACCTTGATAATCGCGGTTATGGGTGACAGTAGCAGGATCTTGCAGTTTATTTTCAACGTGTGGTGAAGACTTCACATTGACCGATGGGCTAAAACGACCTTGAACTAGATGTAGAAGTTTTTTTTTTTTTTTTTAAACGGTATTTCACTTGCTTATGACATTGATCGTCATTGCTTCTCCCAGCAGGCATCACCACGGGCAAGGTGAATGCACCCACTGGGTTTGATTTAGGACTGTAGTTGATAGTTTTTCCACATTTCCCGCAGACATGTACAGTATTAGGGGGTGCTGTCTCAATGACAGCGTTTTATACCAGCAAAATAAATACGCAAAAAGAATTTTGCAGCTGAGTTTAGTTAGCTTGGCAATGCATGTTTTTTGTTTTTGTTTTTCACATGGAGTCAGAGACCACCCCCACAACCACAGAACACACACACACACACACACACACACACACACACACACACACACACACACACACACACACACACACACTGTGACACACCATTTACAATATCCCCTAGTATAAAATGGACATGTCACTATTTATTAACTATGATAGTAAGATTTTCCGAGACCCAATGTCAGCAAGACCCACGCCCGCTCTGAGGAGCTGTTACATGTATTTGGAAAGAGACGCCCAGAGAGTGCCAGGTACATACACTTTTTTTGTATATTTATCTACACCTGTGTTTGGGTGTGAGAATCACTTATTTTCGGCTCGGGTATCTTGCAGACCTGGGTGTGCTGGCAGCGCCAGCCACCAGAGTCCCTGATTCTAGACACCTAGCAGTTTCGTAACGCCTTTCGTCACCTTTTGGGCGCGCAGTATAACTATACACATCAGAGAGGGTGGTGCCCTTGGATCAAGCTGGAAAAATTACTCAACGAAGCCACCGCCTGTGGGGCGGTAAAAAATAGAGCTGTTATGTTGTTTTGTTTAGAGTTCTTACGACCCACAGAACTTGCATGCACTGGATGCTGTGATAGTCGCCTGAGAGTGGGAATGTTGGTAATGAGCACATCTGATTGTACTTGCTGGCTGACACAGCGTCGTTTGGGTTCTGTTACTGTGGGCAACAGTTCACTTCTCCTGGGTTAGTAGTGGCGGTTGAATTAACAAGTAGCCTACAGGCCCATAGCCACGGCCGCTGATTCTCCATGGCAACCTGTCTGATTTCTTTCTGCAGTACAATAGCAAAACACTTTAAGGCCATTACGTCATTGGATGGGAAAAGGGGCGATTTCAAGATGAAAGACATTGACGTAGTGGTCTTTTTCCACAAAATGACGTCAGGGATTAACTGTGTTTTACCATTACAGGGCAGCCTTGTCAAGCTAATCGAGAGTCCCCTGTCATGGATACAGATACAATGAAGAGAGAGAGGATGTTCCGGCAGGGAACCTTTGAATACTCTGAGAAAGATTCCCTCACATGTGATTTGTCTGTTGGAGTATTAGTGCACAGTGACTGGCTGGGTTTGGGTGTGAGAATCACTCATTCTCAGTTGTGTTATTGTCAGTTGTCATCATACTTGATTGGTTGATTTACAGGAACCCCTTTGACATGGGGTGTAGGTGTGATGGGGATGGAGCAAACTATTTCTGTGTTGCCCCAGACCCTGGCTCACTCTGACTTGTTATATGACCCACATGAAAGAGCGATGTTTTTTGTTTTTGTTTGTTTGTTTGTTTTTTGGATTTTTTTTGGGGGTGGGGGATGGGGGGGGAGGAGGTGTTTCCTTGGGGACAGCTTGGGGGGGGGGGGAGGAGGTGGGAGGTGTTTCCTTGGGGACAGCTTGGTTCTGCTCTCTGATCTACCTCTTTGGGCCTCTTTCTGTACTTAATTACCATCATAAAATCTTCCTGCTTGCCATTTTCCTGTCTGTTTAGATGTTCATAAGATGTGGAACTTCATTGGAAGAATGTTTCTGCTCTCTCTGTGACCTCTTTGGGTCGAAATCAGTACTTCCCGTCAGAAAATCTTCCTGCTTCCCTTTTCTGCTGTTTGTATGTTCTTGTTCCTGTGGCACTTCCTTGGACGGATGTTTGCAGCTGCCATGTCCATGCAGCATGTCAAACAAGTGACCTAGGACGCCAGTATCAATGTGTCAAATGGTTTAGGAACGTGGGTTTGTGTTTGTGTTGCAGGAGGGGACGACGCCTCTGATCCTAGCTGCTGCCAACAACCATGTGCAGTGTGTTCAGGAGCTGCTCAACAACGGTGCAGATCCCAATGCCAGGAGACTGGTAAGGCATGATTTTGAGAAAATCCGAACTCAAGTAAATGTAAGAGAATATTGGCATTACCCACTGGCATCTGCAGTGCCCTATCTTTCGCTCACAGTCACCGTCATCTCTTTTGTTTCCACCAGACCCCACCTAGCTCACCTCACAAGGGGGAAATAACTCCAGTTCCAAACCTTGCAAGTTGTTTCTCTTTGCCCTGGAATCATGAAAGAGAGTTGCTCTTACATAGCTCAGGTGTTATTGGGTCGTAGATGTAATACAGTACGTGTTGTGCAGGTGGTTTTGCGTTTCAAAACAAAAACATTGTATTGGCGTGTGCGGTTTGCCGGTTATTACGAGGCACACGTGCTGACAACATGCCACTTTTTTCCCCTGACAGTTTTCTTTTTTTCATTTCTTCAGTCAGCACCGCTGACATTTCATTTCCAGTCGCTTGCAGAGAGTGAACCGACAACACGTTTCTCTCGTTTGACCTTTCAATACAGTGGATTCAGCTCTGTAGCTGTTCAGATTCAGATAATGTCGATTACTATGGCGGTGAGAGTTGGCACAGTACGTAGGCAAGCAGGAACAGGGGGGAATTTATGGGGCAATTCAACGTCACTTGCAGAGGTGCCGGTGCTTTTGTATGATGCCAGCAGAAGTTGTAACAGTGTCTGGGTGTACTCAGGTGTTGTCCGGCTTTACACAGTGTGGGTAAACGTGAACTGGTGTGTGTGTGTGTGTGTGTGTGTGTGTGTGTGTGTGTGTGTGTGTGTGTGTGTGTAAAATGTGTTATCGGGCTCAGTAAGAGTGTACATGTTTCGGCCGCACAATTATGTTTAGAAATATTGTGATGTTGATTGACAGATTGGGCAGCTGAGTGATGGGCTGTGTGAGTGATGTTTTTCATTTGAAGAGAGAGAGAGAGTGAGTTATCTCAAAGGTAAAAAATATACATGTATTGTAAAATGATGATTAGCCTGGAATTCCCTTCCTCATTCTCACCCCCAGTCACCCTCCCTTGAAACTTCCCAGAAAAACCTTACAACCTGTCTGTTTTCAGCCCTTTTCAGCATCATGTGTGTGTGTGTGTGTCAGTCTGTGTGTGTGTGTGTGTGTGTGTGCGCGTGTCATTGTGCCTAGGCCCGGACCTGATGGCTCTGCATAGTTTTGTATATATATATTTTAATTTGTTTGATTATTTTTCACTTACTCTATTTGAAAGCGCTTAGAACTATTATTTATTAATAGATTACAGCGCCATATTATTATTATGGTAATGTTGATTTGTAGGCTGTACAATGAGTTTTGATGCACCGTGCAATTGAGCTTTTACCCTCTCACTGAAGAATCGATTAATAAAGAGTGGCAAGGGAAGTAAATTCTGTGGAAGGGCTGAAAAATGTCTATAATTCATTTATTCATCTGATATTGTTTGTTTCAGACAGGAACCTGTGCCTTATTCTTTGCGTCCCAGGGAGGTTTTCTGGAAATTGTGCAGCTTCTCTTGGAGAACGGAGCTGTTGTTGACGTGGCTAGCTATGTAAGTTGATAAATGTCATGTTTTCACTTTACCCTAATGGATCCATTGATCTGTCTGCGTTTATTTTGAGGAACCTGAGATAATGTTTGCCAACTGATGTATTTACCTGGGCTGCTCGCGATGTTGATGAAAAGTGGCCGGAGATGTGCAGAGTTTTAACTTTCTGTTTTGTCATGACTAAGACATGAGTCAAAATGTACTTCAGCTGATCTGTCATCCTGACTACCGCGGTGTCGAGTGTCCTGAGGCAGTACCGTACATTCATGTCATGTGACACCTAATTATATGCATGCAAAGGAATACAAATATCAGCACACTTTAGGATAGGCTTTGGTGAAATTGAAACGGCTAACTCCAGATTACAACAACCTGGTTGTGATACTGACAACTCACAAACTGAATTTTGTGTTCCCTCCCACAGGATGGTGGCACACCACTGTTCGTCGCTTGTCAGTGTAACCATCAGGATGTTGTGGAAGAGTTGCTTGCCCATGGTGCGGACATACACGTGCAGATGGTGGATGGAGCAACATCTCTTTTCATCGCGGCTCAGAATGGTCATTGCAAGTTGCTACGATATTTGATATCTCAGGGAGCCGATGTCAACTTGAGAAGGAAGGTATGTTTCAGGGCCAAGTAGACCTTCCTTTGTGATTTTCTTTGATTGTTTTTAATTTAAACTGCCAAATCTGTTTAAGGTGGCTGCGCAATTGAACCACAGATGTGGCCGGCTTAGACAGGTGGCTGTCATATACAGGGCCATTCATGTAACAGAAGATCGTGTGGACACAGGTGGCCTCAATTAGGGAAGTGACTAGATAGATTGGACTATATTCTGATTTCCTTCAGAAAAAAAAATGTCTGTAGAGATCAAGTCTCTTGACAGATGGTTTACAGCTAAGCTTTGCAAATGGCTGGTTTGGTCGCACTGCATACACGTAACAATAAATATCTCCTTGGAAAAACATCATCCTCTGCATGGCCCCTGTACCAAGAGATTGCTAGCTGCTTTCAGACCACAGATGTCCTTCTGTTGCAGGATGACGCTAGCGCACTGTGGATCGCTGCTCAGATGGGTCACTCACAGGTAGCACGAGAACTTCTCGATGCTGGAGCAGAGGTGGATGCCGTCAGAGAGGTACAGTCGTAACAGCTGATGATCGTCACTGTCTTGTTCTTTCGTTCTTCGTGTACTGTATTTCTTATTTTTTTTCTGTATGATGAGAAAGAAGCCGTTTGTTGTTAATTAATGTACTGCTCTTTGATGACTTTGTATTGTATTCCAGAATTTCTGTAGAATTTAGTAATGCGTAATGTTTGGGGGTCATGGCAAAGCCATTGAACCAAGTTATATAAGTGCTGTAAGAGCTTAACATTTTTTCTTCAGTGTTAGAAATGCACATTATCAGTGGTGCTTGTCACTTGCTTATGCAGTTAAAAAAGAAAAAAAAGAAAGTCTTTCTGTAAGTTACATATTTCAGACTGACCCACAAATGTCTTTGCCTGTTCTAGTGAAGGTGTTTAAACAAAATCTGCTTTCTGGTGCTGCCCTGAAAATTAGAATCAACAGTACCTTTTGTGTCATGATTCACTTTATAGGACATGCTTGTTTGTTTCATGGATTTCTTATGTTTCAGGACGGAGCAACAGCACTGTTCAAAGCATGTCACAAGGGCCATGCTGAGGTAGTAGAGGAGCTGCTAAAACACAAACCAAACTTGTTTGTTTCATAGATTTCTTATGTTTCAGGACGGAGCAACAGCACTGTTCAAAGCATGTCACAAGGGCCATGCTGAGGTAGTAGAGGAGCTGCTAAAACACAAACCAAACTTGGGAATGCTAAAGGTTGGTGTTTGTCTGTCGTCAGTGTGTGCGTGCTTTCTCTCTCCGTGATCAGATTAAATGTGTCATCCGTTGTCACCATAAGCCTTAAGGCCACACTTGACATTTTAGTTTGCGGGATTTAAGCTGAATTGAACAGTACTTAAAGTATGGTGGTGGGTCATGCGTGCTGTAAAACTGCCATTTCAGCAGAAACGTGGATAGTGTCACAGAGAAACACTGATCAGAATATTTTGTGTATACAGCTGTGCTGTCATAATGCATCCACATCATGCACTTATCAGCTAGTCAGTATTGATTTTTCACAGTTCACCACTTATGTGAAATACAATATGAGGTGGTTTGGGTTTGTCCGTGGTCATCACGTGACGCTTATTGTAACTTGTGTGGTGTGACTGTTTGCAGAATGGAGAGACCGCATTACATGCTGCGGCCCTCTTTGGACATCTGAAGGTCCTTTCACAACTATTGGAGGCTGGTGTCCCACCTGATATTAAAAACAAGGTTGGAGTACACCTCTGCTTTTTTCTTTCTTTCATTAATTATTGATCCAGCAACATGTATCTATTATTTCTATACTGATGCAGCTGCATTGGAGGCTGTTAGAGATAGTCTGCTGCATGCATTTTATTATGAACTGGGATGCAGTTGATGCATCGAACAGTCATCTGAATAAACGCAATTCTAAAATTCCAAAACTTAAATTGCTGAGCTGGCACTTTGCACCACGTGATTGACATGTGTTCATGTCCAGTGTGCGAGAGAATGTGTGTGATTCACGTGTTGGGTTTAACCGCAGCACTTTGAGCCAAATATTTGGGATAATGCGTCTATAATTGATGATGATGATGACACAGTAGTGGTTCCAGTTTGAAATGCTAAGTAACTGACACTCCCAAGGCTGGTTTCTGCTCTTCCAAACAAGCACAGTGAATTGAACCCCGTGTTGAATACTGTTGCTTGTACAGTTGCATAGTCTTTATGTATGCAGACTGCTTTGACCTCAAATAATTTGCATATAATTTGCATTTTCGGCAGGAGGGTCAGACTGCAGCAGAACTCGCGGCAGAAGCAGGATATGACTACATCACCCGGTTCATCCAGAACTTTAAACATGCCAGTGATACAGCCATCCCTGCTGTTAACGGACAGTCTATCCACACTGAAGTTTAAAGTGAATGATAGTGATGTCCGTCTGCATCTCGCTCTCCATTCAAGAAGTGCTTGTGTGCTGCAAACTGTCTCGGATGCGCTTTCATCTCTTGTCTGAATAGTAATGGTTTGATTCTTCCCAGGCATTATTCACCATTTGAAGAAGCTAAAACAGTGGGTGCATACTGCATTCTTATTTTACATTAGTAATGTATGTTTTAAGAGTATGAGGTTCTTTCTTGTCAAGTTGATCTGCCAAGATTTTAAGACTGCAATGTTGAGAGGTTTATGTTGCTTTTGAAGAGAGCCTGTAATGTGTTTCCTTTAACTCTTTGATGACGGAGCACAATTTCTGACACACGATTTCCTATAGGAAATCGTGTGTCAGAAATTGTGCTCCGTCGTCAAAGAGTTAATCATGGTAAAGTGATAAAATTCTGTTTTGATTTAATTTTTCTTGAGAACTTGCTTTTATCTCATGCCCCCTGGTTGGTTTCCAGTTTCTTAGCAGAGCATGTGTACAGCTCAAGAGTGTGGGGTGTAAGCAATGCACAAAGTCAAAGGCTAACTAAATACGTATAAAATGCATCCTTGGTGGGTGTACTGTTCACTCTCATTTTCTAGTATGCATTTGGGACTTAGATGACGAAATGTCTTTTGACCTTGGGAAATAATGTGAAGGTGAATTGTATTAGCGCACTTCTTGGGGTTGTAACGCAGTCACTTAGAGCTAAAACATTACATTAGCGTATAAACTTGTCTGCATTATTTCCGTGCCTACGCACAAGCTGTTGCAAGAGCTGTTTGGAGAGGAAATGTCTACACAAGTGTCACTTTCTCTTTGTTCTACATCGCTTTATTTTTGTGGCCTTTAGTTTATAGATGCTAGAGGAATGTAGTGAGAAATGGCCCCCAAATTCCCGTTCACCGAAGTTTTATGTTACTCTAGAGAAATACGCACTCAGGCTATTTCATTTTGTTCCGTTTTCCTTCAGTGTTTGCATTTGAATGTGTGGGTACAGTAGGTTTAGTCAACATTGCCCTCAAAATGGGTACTACTACAATTTTTGTTTTGTTTTGTCGCAATTTATTTTCTCTTGATCTGTTTAGCAATCAGAATTGACGTGATGCTAAATGTGTGTTGATGGAGTAGGGCTGGCCAGCTGCAAGTCATGCACATTTAATTTCATACAGCACAGTTTTCAGTACATATACATTGTTCGTTTTTCTCACTTTGTGAGTTTGCATCCATTCATGAGCAGACCTAAGTGGGACAGATTCACATGATATTTTTGTACAGGAAGCTAATCAGATGAGCATCTGCTTGGTTAATGTGCAACAGCTTGCACATCGCACATTGACGTTGATATTGCTCTGAGTGTAAAGCAACTATTGATCAACATTTTGCAGCTTTAAGATACCGCCATGTGTATGTCATTGAGCAAAGAATCACGGAAACAAGTGTGGATCAGTTGTTCTTGGACTTTGTTTGAAGGCAGCTGAAGTTAGCCTCCACAGCTGTTTTTTCCCAGAGTGAAAACACACATTTATCTGACAAAGTTGGCTGATGAATTTGCTTCTTACAAAACGAATATACCAGGTTTTCAAGAATATTTATTTTATCAAAACTTGGTTCAAAAGAGCAGTAAATCAGACCGGTGTCATGTAATCTCTGAAATAACGAAGCTCCACATAAAATCTAACAAAGCATACACACTCCAGACCTTGAAGAATTTTACTTTCATGAAACAAGATGAGCAATGAATCAATAGCAGAGTGTCACTCAGTTCTCTGGAATAACGAAGAAAGTAATTTACAGAAAGATACAATTATGTTGGCCTGGGTTTGTCTGGGGCCTCAGCGTGCCAATTTTCCATCAGACTTTGGCCAGATGTGTAAATATTGCTGTCAAGGTTTGTGTGTGTGTGTGTGGGTCAAGGTTTGTGTGTGTGTGTGTGTGTGTGAGAGAGAGAGAGAGAGAGAGATCAATACATCTGTACATAGACATATATGCTTGTGATACTCACTTGAAATTGTATATCATTTGCATAGCCTACAGGTATCTTAGCTGTCATAAAGTGTGTTTGCCTGCACTCCTCTGTCATCTTGCTGAACAACTTTTTGGTGGGAAAATCCTAAGAGATTGGATTTTAAAAAAACCAAAAAAACCCTGAGTCTGGTTACTCACTGCCAGTTGTTCATTGTGCTCATACCTTTTTTCATCCACTGTGCAATATTTTCAGATCTGCTGTCAAGACATGACTGATGCAAGCGTATGTGCACTGTTGTTCATGTTTTTTTGCTCTTGTGTGATTTTAATTCGGCTGCGTGAGTTGTAGATTTGAAGATTGTTTAAGGCGCTTTTCCTTGTTTCTTATGGCCAAAATCGTGTTGTTTCAACATGGCCATTAAATACTGTTTTCTTCTGAAGCAGTTAATTATTTACTGCTTAACACCGAACAAATAACAAAGACTATTTCGAGGTCCTTCTCTGCCAGATTGAAATAAAAAGACAGACAAAAAAAAAAAAGAAGGAAAAAAAAAGATGTAAATATTTGTTAAAAATCTATCCAGTTTAAATGATAAAAACGTTTCACTTCTTTGTACATCGAACATATAGAGCCTGGGGATAGTCTGTATTACTCGAGGTGACTATATTTTATAGAATAGATTTGACCCTCTCAAGTAGCTAAAGATGCTGTCAGGGGAAATAACACCTTCAAAGAATCTGCACAGTAATGTTTGATGCGAATCTCGGCAAGATCCACGCCATTAAGAAATGTGCAACTGTAAACAAGGTATGCAACAAAACAGGTAGAACTTGTCCTAGTACAGTATTACAGGAGTCCGATCTGCAGTGGTAGTTGCGTGTACAGGTGTCCTGAAACATCTTGTCAGCTTTCAGCAACTCAGTTGTTAATGTAGCAGACCGTGTACTGTAGCAGTTAAATCTTAAGTTCCTTCCAGGTTATCATGACATACAAAGCAAACTACAGAGTCAGATTCACCATGACTAAAAAGGTTTGCCTATCTAAAGATGATTGAAAGCAGTGTCTTTGTGAGCTGCTTGCCAGTAACGAGTAGGGGTATTGTCTGTTTATTATTTTCTGTATTCATTATTGTGTGGAGTAGCATATATAATTATGTAACAAATGTATGAAGGACAGGCTAAAATAATTTCGTGATAGTCTGTAGTACACAAGGGGGACTGGTGGTTCTCATGATATAGAAAACTGTTGTAATGGTAGTAGGGAATGTATAATTACACCTGTATGAACCTCGAAACGCAACAGTTTTGAAGGTTGTGCACACGTAATCTTTCATAGACTTAATTAGGTACATGTATTAGTATGTAACAAAGTGTATCCTACACAATACTGTGTATGCAAAGAAAGACAACAATGTGCTAGAAACAAAACACAGCACAGGCACGTAGGAAGATGCTGAGAGGAAGGGGGGCCCACTAAGTCGGGTGAGCCATACGGCCGGGGTGAAGAAGGGTGGGGAGGGTGGGGGGAGGTGTGTGTGTGTGTGTTGACTGCCAAGGATTGTGTCCTGCGACAGCAGACCAGGGGGGCCCCACCACTGGTGGGCCCCCTCTCCTCTTATCAAAAGCAAGGGGGGGGGGGGCAAAGATATTCGGGCCCCCCTTCCAAAAATCAAACGGGGGCCTGGGCTCCCAGGGCCCCCGTGGTTCCTACGCCCCTGCAGCACATGGTCATAATTAAAAGCTAGAATCACTAGCACTGACTGAATTCTGTAGTGCTGACTGTCAAATGTTGGAAAGGTTCCCAGTCCTTTAGTCAATGCACTGGAAACTGTCTTGCCCAGAGATTTTGTTGGTACATGTTATACTCCACCAGCTTGCCATGTCACTGTCTGTTTTAATGTTCATGTACTACACCAGCTAAAGGATGATTCTGTAAGGTTTTGGTGGTGTCTGTCTGCTGAATGTCCACACACAAGGCTGGCATATTTCTTCTCTGTCATCGGTTCCTCAGTTCATCTGATGCAATGTGCATTTTAGAAACAAGTTCTCTTGGCCATTTCCCTGTTGTATCTATAAATATTTCAGATGGAGGGGTTTCCACCATGTAACTTACCATGTTTCACGTCACATGTGCATGTGTTTTGCCATCTCACTACACATAGCATTACATGTACTTTGGAGTGTTCTCATATGCACCACTTTAGTATCAGTGGGTACTTTGGGGTATTTAGCAGTTTGTGGTGTTAGGTTGGTTAGTTTTACAGCTCTTTTAGATTTGCTGGTGTAGGCCTTTTACTAAGAAAACTATTGATAGGATATATATTAGAAATTTAGAGGTTTGTGACCCTATATAAGAAACCCTAGCGCAAGATGGAGGTAATGCATTAACTCTTTGACGACGAAGCACAATTTCTAACACGCGATTTCCTATAGGAAATCGCGTGTTAGAAATTGTGCTTCGTCGTCAAAGAGTTAATGGTTTTAACTATTTGAGCCACAGGCTTGACGTTGCAGATTAGCTCAAGTTTTGTGACAATGCACTTAGCTGTATGTATGTATGTATAATCAGTACTGTTGTCTTTTTATTTCAAGTTCTAATGACAGGATATTTGCTGAGGTTTAGAACTTAATTTGGGTAAGTTTCAACTTGCTCGATGGTTTCTCATATAGGGTCACATAAAAGTGTACTTTATTGTGGTGGTAAGGTTTGATGGACTAACACAAATACCTATCCCGTATGAAAATAAATATTGAGCAAATTGAGTTGCTTTGTTTTTGTTTCCATTTCTGTGAAACATACACAAACTCTATGGCATGTGTGACAGTTGTACATGTATTCCTCTTATTAAAAAGTGCATGGTTTACACTTAAAAACAAACAAACAACCAAAAAAAAAACACAAATGAACACAGCCTGACAAACTCATGGACACATTCACACGCCCAACAATATAATATTATGCAGGTTCATGAAGGTTTTATTTTTATCACAATGTTTCGAAAAATTTCTTCCAAATTCTGATTTTAAACTCTTTATACAAAACAGAAAAACAGCACATGCACAACTCCTTGACATACAACAATGGTAGGAACATGGACACTTGTTACACTTTTTAAATACTACACCAGTTGAAACGACGACTGACTGATGGAGAAGACTTTGGAATTCATATATACAGTGACTTGCACTACTTTAATCTTTAGCATAAATTGTGGTAACAACTCCGGAGTTACGCATATAGGATGGTTGACATATAATTATGACGTGATCTTCGACACTAAAAGATCTTAGTACCAGTAATCCTGAAAGTTTAATGGCAGGATGTAAAAAATCTCCCCCATGATTTACTGTAAGCCTAACCAAACAAATGATGACATGAGTTGAACCGAAGAAAGGCACTTACTTACACCTGAAAGGTTTTCATCTAAGATGAAAGGGAAATCAATTTTGAGAAAAATCAACACACCTCTGAGTACCTTCTGTTCATTCTCCTCCTTACTCCTCAAAGCTTAAGTACTGAGCAAATTTGTCATCATTCCATGAGACTGGACACACGGCCTTATGGATGATTTGTCAAAGCATTCTAACCTGGTAAATACAGTCCCACTAACTGAGGGTTCCCTTACAGAACACACCATCTCTTCTGTCTGTATCAATACTCAATAGTATATTCTGGCAAAGAATCCTTGATTGCTGTGGATACTGCAAATTACCATGCAGGTGACATTTTCAAAAGTGCCGATAATGTGGCAGACCTCAGTCAAAATCTTTAGTTCTTTCTAAACTATTGTCACACACATGTAAATACAAAGCAAAACTAACACACATAGACATATATACATACAAATGATTATGTACATATATATATATATATTAAAAAAAAACCCAAACGATTATACACCAATGGCAACTAATCGTTATCAAGGGTGGTGGTGAGTTTCCATGCTGTTACTATTTAAAAAGTAGCACAAAGTAGCCTTTAGAACTGGTTATCCATTGACCCAATGGATACGATCGTAACGAATCTGCAATCTACCAGTACCACTGAAGTATGACGGTTAACCCCAACCCTTTGCCAAACCATGTACATGTATACGAAAACACTACAAAGCACCTGTAGAACAGAGATCAATAAAAAATATTTAAAACTCAGCAAGTGATGACACAATTGTTTGCTGAGGTTCTTTAATTAACACTGGTAAATTCTCTCTCAGAACCAACTTTGAAAACTCCTTCAGTGTACTAAGTTTTTCATCAAAGTTCTTATCCCGTGACTATGAAAGACTTGAAACTTGGAAACACCTGGTGCTCCTTCCCTTCGAAACTGAATACATGTACCTAGACGGCTACTGCTGAATCACACAACTGTGGTTAACATTATGCAACGTGAAAAAAAGACTAGAACGAAAAGTTCATCAAGGTGGTCATAAAACACGAGGTGTGGTACTGTGAATGACAAACTCGAGTATGTAATCAGTACATGCAACTCTGAGAAAATGTTCAAATGTATACCAAAACAGTTGACAAAGCATCACCAATGTGTATGACTTTCTCCTGACAACTATGGAAATCTAGCCGACAATTTGCTGACAGCCTCCTTTCAGTCAAGCTCAGATATAACACACTACCAGTAGTCACTGCAGTGTTAATGAATTTCATCAGTGATCACGTCATCTGTGACGTGACGATTTTCACTAAAAAAAAAAAAAAAAAAAAACCCTTTGCACAGGACTGAAATTTTTTGCGTAACGCATGTATCTGATCCATACTGGAAAAACTCTCTCTTCCACTCTGCACATGCCCCTACCCTGTCGAACTACTTGAACACGATTCAAAGATATGAAAAAACTACATCAACACAGTCACTGTGTGCGACGATTCTCCAGATCTGGAAATCTGACAAAACGTGGTCCACCACCGAGCGAGCAAGTATCAACTCAGATACGCGCTTGTCGTACAGTCACAACAACTTGATCCCTCTTCTGGAGTGTGAGTCGAGGAGAGTGGACACAGCAGGATAAACTACTATTCACAGAGAGAGGGAGAGATGATTTCTTTGGAGTACAGTTGATTCAGCTGTGCACAAATATATCAAGAATGAAGCTGGGAGACAAAGTTTGTATGTTGGGTGCATGACGCTGGTAAAAAAACGGCACGTCCTGCTCACAGTTCTGGAATGGAGCTGTCCATCAGGCGCTTGATCAGACTGTCACCCATGCTGCACAAAAGAAGATGCTCATGCAACATCTCTACATGACAACAGCATGCAAAAGTTTACCATCATCTGCGAAGAAAACCTAAGCACCCATCAAATACACAGCACCTATATCTTTCTTCTCGATGACAGTAGAGACATTTGGATTTCTTATTAATCATTTACAAAAAACACTGGAATAAAGTTTATAACTGCAATACATGTACACGTAAGATAACCGTTCGATTACGAAAGGAGAATATTCGTAATTATGAAGCCCTCTGAAAGCTATTCAAAGTTTACGTATGTTTCTGAAATGGTCTGAAGAAGTGCTCAGATCGAGAAGAGCGCTGTCAGCAGAGGCTGAATGTGAAGTGGTTTCCTTTCAGAGTTGTGAGGATATCCAAAAGACCTCTTCAAAAGAGCTTATGAAAAGCTTATTTTTGTACACTTACACAACACAAACAATAACAAAGTATACTCACCATTTGACGATGTGCTCATATAGAAAAGATGGCATGATCGTGACGGTGATTGTTCTGCCACCAGCATCAATGATTTCACCGATTTCTGAATCCTGCAGACGAATTCAGAACAGTTTTCTTTACATGCTGTTCCAACTGAAACTGGTACATGTGCCATATCTTAAAAACAAAAAATAAACAGCAGAGATCAGGAGGCACCTGCATTTGGACTTGCACATCAACTCATCTGTATTGTTTATCAGACACACTAAACCTGTCCACACCACAATGTCTGTTCTCAAGGCAGGGCCTGAGTTCATGTAAAAATAAAACAGCACCTTTAACCCCCCCCCCCCCTTCAATGGTTGAGCTGTATCATCAACTAAATGTTTTAAACTAAGTGGCAAGTGCTGTCTTCTAACTTAATCATTACAGGAGTCTCTGTTTTCTGACTGCATGTATCAGTCACGCACCTTCAATCCCACCACGTTCTGCCCGCCAACTTCGATGAGCTGGTGGTCTGTGAGTACTCCGTTGCGAGCGGCTGAGGAGTCTTTGACCAGCGACTTGATCTTGCCGTTCTTGAAGACAAAGCCGATGTAACCGTTGCTGTCTTTCTGCATGGTTATGATGCGTCCAAAGGGCCTGCAATAAAATCCAGTTTTGGTCAGCAGATGATGATGCTGACAAACTATCGTTTACGGTGCAGGAAAATACAGTCATGAAAAAGTCGGTACAATGTGGAAAGTTGTGGAAGGCACATATTGAACAGCTTTCACTGTCTGTGAATTCACTGACACCTATTGTGCCAACAGGCATAGAAAAAGAAAATGTGTGAGATTACGTTAAACAATGAAATCTGCATCACACTGCAGTAACATGCCAAGAAACTAACTCCCCTAAACAAATACTTTCAAGACAGAAATGAATACATAAAAAAAAGAAACAATGCATTTTTATCTGCCAATGTCTACTTAACTATAAGGTCTTGATTTACGTAAAGACACTGCTTCTGATGCTGTCACGGGATTTTGGTGTAACTGAATTCTGATAATAGTGCATGTGAAGTGGACAGAGCTTGTCAGCCTGCACTATTCTAAAAATATGGTTTAGCCAAATACCACATCAAAGGAGGGTAGGCAGAGCAGACAAACTGACCTGTCCCTGACTGCCATGGTGATGCGCTGTGGGTCCAGTTTCTTGATAAAGTCGTGCACTTTATCGTTATTCCAGCCAGCCACTGTCTGTCCGTTGATCTGCAAGATCTGGTCCCCGAATCGCAATCCAGCGAGAGCAGCAGGTGAATTCTTTGACACCAAGGCCACAAACAGACCCTGCAATCCAATGTTCACTCCATGAAAAAACTGCAGTTTGGATTTATTTATTTGGTCTTTCTTTCCCAGCTACTTATGATATGACTGTTCTTTGTTTTATTTTTTATTTATTTATTTTTTTTTGCAATAAGATTTTGTCTACTTTTGTGTCGCCGGTAGTAAGAATTCCTGTGTTTAGCTGTAAAGATCAATTTAAAAAAACGGGTCTTACGTTGTTAACGTGTCTCATGCGCACGCCTAGCTTGCCTTCCCCATCCTTGCACAGCACAACCTCACGGATGCCTGGTTTGATCTCTGACCGCATGAGCGACAGATTTTGCTGACCTGTAATCGGGGCAACCATGTTATGTCCCGTGGATGTCTGTCGTGTTGCAACCTGCATATTCTGCAACAGGAAATAAGAAACGTAAGATTACAAGAAGAACTCACAAGTGACTGTCCATCCACAATGGACAGAAAATGGTTTTTTTACCCCTCACAGTCAAAAATTAGAAACAATGCAACTACAAAAGATAGCCCTCAAGCAAGTGATTTAAGAGAGATGATGATGATGATGAAACTTTATTTTTCAACGGTAAAAGTTTTGACAGAGAAGGTTCGTCAGTTTACAAACTTGCCGTTGCTAATGCTAAAAAAGTAAAAAGTAGAAAAGCAAAAAGTGAAACAACATGCAAATAGTAGTAAGTAGGAAAACAAAAAGATTACTCAGCAAACGAATAGTAGTAAATAGAAAAAGTTAAACAACAAACAGTGTAAGGAACCTACACATAAAGAAATGCGCATGTGCAGACACACGCACCGGGCCTAGTGGGCGTGTCTGAAACATCCATACACAGGAGTTTACGAGCCCAGTGTCTCAGAGAGAGAGAGAGAGAGAGAGAGAGAGAGAGAGAGAGAGGAGGGAGGGAGAGGAGGAAGGAAAATAATTATATTCACTTACAAAAGCCAAAAAATGTAATGATGCCTACAAACATCCCCAACTTCACAACAGACTGCTGAAGATAATGTAACTTACAAGCTACTGTAAGGGGTTAATGATGGTGGCAGGCACAGGTTATATTACACCCCTCACCCCCTTCCCCCGCTACACACACTCCCCTAATTACGAGTGAATCTGCACAAATCTGGTTAAATTAAGTGATGTTCTTATTGTATGAAGTGAAAATCAGTATTTTAAAAACAACTGTAAAACCTACAGAGAAAAGGCAACACAGAATTCTCAGCCGATACTAGATCCGCGTGACAGTACTGCAGTGGAAAGGACAGCTCAGAAAAATTGATTGGCAGCACCCACACGCAAGCAAAACTTTAATTTTATCGTCCAGAGTAACCAACCTGTGCCACGACTGGCATGTTCTGCTGCACAAACTGTGGCGTCAGCTTAAGTCCCATGTAGTCGTCAAGAGCTGGGTACAGAGAAGCTCCCGATGATGATGTGTGCATTTCACCAGCAGCTGGAGCAGCAGGGTATCCTGGGGCCGAGGGGTATCCCCCCTGCGCGATGGCCTGCCTCTGTTCATGCTGCACTTGTGCCTGTCAACAAAGGAATATATATACATTTATGCTTAACTGGGAAAGGTGGGAAAACCCCCTTTTTTTTCTTTTTTTTGCTGACATTCCCTTAATTTGTTGATGTGGCGGTTTCAAAAGGGTCAATGCAGTAAGAAAGTATGCTCAGCTATCCTGCAAACTAAGATTTGTCACAAATTCCTATCATCAGTATTACAGCAGTACACAGTATGGTATCAACACCTCTGTCTGCAGCGACAAATTTCAGATCAAGTCAGTGTGATAAAAACTCAATCAACATTTTACTATTTTCCCCCTAAAAACTGAAAATCTGACAGTGACACTAAATATTTTCCAATGGTTTTCTCAAGTACAGGTGCAATCAAATGCTCACTAAAATGCTCCGTCATGCTCATTCCTCGAACACTTATGGTAGTGAACACGTCAGTCAAGGAAATATTTCAACACGTCGCTAAAAATTAAAGCCAAGCATCAAAGTAAAAACATGCACAAAGAAATGCACATACCTGCGCCAGCTGGTCCACTTTCATGTCCTCAAGAGTTGGGTACAGCGACATTTTGGAAGGTTGTGTCTTGTGATCACCAAAAACAAACAAACTTCTTGCAGTAGTTCACCTGTAACACAAGTGACACGCTAATGAACACAGACGACACTAACGTTCTCTTCGTTTGATACACGGGTGGGGGGTGTTGTGTGCGTCATCTACGATCTGCGTCTGAGTGTGTCACTGAAGGATCGTGACAAGCCAAAAATAGAAACCGCACGGCATGTGACCTGCTCGTGTCGCGGCCAAACTGTAACACGGACTAAAGACATGACAGCGGCCTTTCCAAAGGGTCCAAATACTACCTTCACAACAAAACATATAAATAGAGTGAAAGTAATGAACAAAATTCGCTACTTGTGGACTGCCACGTCCACGCTGCTAAGAATATCGACCCCGTAGTGCAGCAAAATGAAACCAAACAAAATGCCAAGCCCACCATTTTCACGAATACGTCAAAACAAACCACACAATCGGGCTGTACTTAGTTGCTAGAGTTATCTTTCGATTTAAAACAAGTTGCAATGGACATCAGTGGTACAATTCTGCCTAGAACGACTTACCTCTGCACAAAAATCAACTGCGAATAGTGATTTCACAACCTCTGCCTGTAAATTTATAACAAGGAACTATCGCCCAGTGACGTCATGTGTCATATGCTCCTGACATCACCGCAGTCACGGACCTCTTACCATAAACAATAATCTAAAAGTAGCACAATAATTACACGACAAGAGAATACAACATTTAAATGAAAAATTATGTATTTATAACAATCACTTCTTTACGCCGAATATTGTTATTATTTTTTCAACCAGAAATGAGTTCCGGAAGTGACCGGAATTCTGGATGTCAGAATGGCTACCAAAACAGATGGGGTCGCCGAAAACCGATCCTACGAGCGTCAAAGAAGCAACAGCGATCCGAAACCGGCACAGGAAAACGCTAATGCTCTAATCTCAGATAAAGGTAGGTTCACTGAATTTCGATTTAGTCCCTCCTTATCCCTAGCAAGACTTCCGCGAGTACACGCCCTAAAGCTCACCTCATCAAGGCCTTTCTCATTTTCAATCGATCGTCGCAGTCTTTTGCTTTTCGTCAAGTAGTGTTTATGTTTGAATTTTACACCCTAACGACCCAGTAAAATAGAAACTTCACTGAGTAGAAACCACGTGATTGAGGACTGTCCTTTGGACTGCATACATCAATTGTTCATACTGCCCAAAATGGGGATCCGACTTCAGCCGGTTTGGGACAAAAACAAAATTGGGCGGTCAAAACTTGAATATTATGAGATCAGAAACTTTTTGGCGACTTAAAGGATATCGACATGCCTGCGATCAATCTACTAACGCTGATCATACACATATATAACAGTATGAGGCACAAATGAAAATGTGTTATGTAGTGTGCATACTGCCTTTGCCAGTATTTGTGTATTCAGTTAATATTCTGTTGGGTGGCTGAATGGGTGCGGTATGCACACTGCAGACATGCTGACAGGTACAACCTGACACTTCCTTGACAAGCAGGGCGCATGGATAGAATTATGAGTCAGGCATGCTTCTATAACCTCAACAGAGACATGGAATGTAACAGGTTTATATTTTTAAAACACCTTCACAGATTTACGTAATAGTACTAATACCGTGCCTTTGCTGTACTGTGAACATAAGTCAAATATACATGGATGAGATATATTACCTATTAGTTATTCTTTTCTTCACAAGATTATCTACCTTCATTACTAATAAGACACTGGCATTTAACATGAATGGCATACATTTAACTTTCTTGTAGTGATGTACCCTTCACCTGGGACATAGTCCGATATTTTTTCATTATGAAAGATTTCATGTAGTGGCAGTACAGGGTAACATTAGCAGCTCTTAGCTGTGAATGTAGCTTTAGAAATTAGAGATAGAGAAACTGGCCAAAAATGGTGACTTCCTGGTGTCTTCCCTCTTACTGACGCACATGAACGATGAACGATGAAGTCAGTATATGCACTCATCACTTCCCAGTTTAGTCCCAGCATCAAACTTGGGGGATTAGTCATTCACTAACAAATTAAATGAAACTGCTTTGTCAGTGGTAAGCTGGCAGAAAATTTTCTGTCGCTAGAATGTTTTTTTTAAATTTATTCCTATCGTTCATCCACTAGGTGCATGAAAGTTTAATTTCTTTATAGCTGAGACCAGCAGATCATGGTGGCAAATTCTATTTTTGTGGTGAATGCAACAGCTGGACTGGAATTGGTTGTTTGCACATTGGGGGCATTTTCATTTAAAAAATGCCAATGACCATTACAATAACAGTGAATCATTGAATGGTCAAACAATCACCAGGAGCACCAGTAATGCAACAGATCAATGCGGTTTGGGTGAAAGGGACATAACGTCTGTGTGCAGCGGGTCTACTAGTTCACTTTATAGTGAATTGCTTCCCTTGGATGATCTCATGGTCTTTCGTTGCACACCACATTGATTTCTGGTTCTTCTCTTGGCGCATTATTCAGGAAGATTCTCTGCACCAAATCAACAAAGGCTGCTTGATTTGTATATATCGGCGGCGTTGTATAAAATTGTGTAAGAGAATAGCGGTGCAATCATCAGGTCAACGAAAAATCATGAAGGGATCATAAAAGACTTGTACTTCTACTATGGTAGTTGTATGTGGTACAAGTTCCATCTGGGGTAATGACAAACACCAGGAAAAAAGAAACCAACAACCTTAATCAAGTTTAATGCAGCCCCCCCCCCCCCCCACTACATAAAAATACATTCACATGACATGGAAACAACTCTGATACAGTTTTAAATGGTGAGCAACATTAGGAAAATTCCTGGAAGACTCACTTTTTGCCAACTCCACTGTTACTTGGCGTCGTATGCTGTTTCTCGTTGCTTGCATAGACTGTTCAGGATTTACGGTGTGTCCTTATTCCTCTACTGTTTCTGAGAATCATGCGTTCGGCCTTCCACATCCTCTCATTTGGTTGTGTATTATCTGCCTGCGCAGTCCATTATCTTAACTGGGAAAAAAACCCAGGATGCACTGCTGTTTGTCTTGCAATTGTGACGTTAAAGTGCAACAGGAACAGAAACATCTGTCTAACCTAGATATCGCTTATCATTTGACCAGGATCTACATGTGTGCTCTGAAACCACAATAATGTAAAATTTTCCTTCGGGTAACTGTTTGAACAGGAATTGTCAGTTGCGCTTACACATCACATGTATGTAATACATTGTGCAGTTAAAACGAAAGCCTGGTCTGGCATGTTGTGCACATTAAATTCTTGGTATAGAGTACAACACATTAGAAAAGCGGTGGTGTAATGGAATGACAGAGGCACTTGTGGGGGGGGGGGGAGGGGGAGGAGATGGGTTGGGGGGGATTGGGGGGGGGGGGTGTAGTCGCGGCACTATCAGTGCTCGCTGTCGCTAGTGGGATTCACGGGTGACCCTCTGGTTGGCTTTGCATTGTTGGCATACTTGCTAATTAGTCGAGCATGAGAAGGGAATAGGTTCCCTTGAGAGGAGCGACCCACTCAGTCACCCTAGCACATGGCAGGGTTGTGCCCTGAACGAAGGATAGGCCTCATTGACCACAGGTGATTCCAGTTACCGTTCACCTCACCTTCGCATAGCGTGTCAGCTCCTGCCTCCTACTGTGTCAGGGGTGTGTCCTTTTTTGGGAGGGGATAGTGTAAAGGGCTGGAGAACCTCATTAATTCTGTGCATATAGTGACTCTCTCTCTCTGGCAGTCAGGCCAGTCAGGCACGCAGGATTTTTAAAAGGCAGAGTGAGAGGGAGGGAGACCAGGTGGTTGGGAGAGCTATCAATTTGTAGTATTCTAAGTACACATCCAATCCCCCCCCCCCCAACACACAAACTTACTGACACTGAATAAATAAAGCTTCTAGTAATTTTAAAAAAAAAGGATTTTATCAATTCATCCCCTTTCTCCTCTTCAGTCTCATCAATATGTTTCTAGTTTCAATGTTTTACATAGTTTGACAATGAAATCAGTGGCACTGGAGTTCCATTTCTTGTAAGTTGTGATAACTTCGACCCTTTTTCTATGAGGCTGGAGTGAAACGGGTGTTTCCCACATCATAGTACCGGGTACATGGTTTGTAAATAAAGAAAACACACACACACACACACACACATGCCAGGCGTATGAGCAGCGCATTGTGAAGGGATATCAGTCATGAACCTTACCTTAATACGCTCTGTCCTATGCTTGAGTCATCCCATAATGTTGCCCAGAGTAGGAGAAAGACTGAAGATCTGTGTACTTCCGCGCTACTGTCACTGCCTTGTCTCGATGAGGCTGAAATGCCGGCCCTTGGCTCCGCGCCCGAAGTCGCCTCAGTTGGTGTTCGTTTCACCGTGTCGAGTTGTTTTAGTCCCGCACTAAGTCCTTGCCTCAGGGGATAACATACGTGCAGCACACCTCGCTTACTACCGTGTAGTAAGTCTCGGACCTCTTGTTTCGTTCCTTCGTCCGTGCTTTCCCCCCCTTTTCAACTCGGCCTTTCGGAGTTTTGGCAGCGGTACACGTCTGCACCAATGTATCCCGTGGCAGGAAATGTTTATCAGCCCTTTTTCATCAATGCCTGGCACTGTCTCTTCGCTTGACTTCTTATCTTCGCCGCGGGCCCCGGAGTTTCCTTTTTTCTTACGATGCTTTTCGCACACGCACGAGTTTCTTCTGTGCATCGGCTAGGAGGCAATAACAAGTGGGTCACGTGACCGACCCTAGCCAACCCATTCATTTAGCGGGATACAGCGCGAGAGAGCGAGCGACACGGGGGCCTGCCTTGCACACACATCCGACAAGCAAGCAACTGTGGCTCGTTCTGTGGCACCTCTGTACGAGAAACATACAGTACACACTGGGAAGACGAGCTGATTGCTATCTGTCCGCCACCTCTACCCCTCGGGTTTAATCGGGGCTCACCAAAGCTCAAGATTGGAGCGGGACCTTGTCGGACAGAGAAGTACTCTTTCAGTCTGTCCACCGCTGGGGTCCAGCTTGTAGCTCCCTACAGTGTGTGTAGTTCAGGAGGTAGGAAGTAGAGACAGAAAGAGAGAAGTGTGTTGTGTTACGGGCTGCTGAAGATCATACGAGTGTGTTTTAAAAAGAGGAGACCAAGTGTACAGCTCTGGAGGTGGAGGAGGCCCCAGCCCCCGCCCCCGCTCGTCCATCGGCGTCAGGCGACGACCACGACGATGCGGGGCGGGACGACGACGCTGCCTCGTTCGACAACACCATCAGCGCTGACAACAACAACACGACAACTTTGTCGTCGTCGGACAACTCCGTATGCTCAGCACCCCCGGCTCGGTCACGGCGCTTACTGTACGGATTTATGGTCAGGTTACGTCGGAGAAGGCGCCCCAAGGTAGCTAAAGGTATGCAAATACACTGTATGGATAACACTAACAGGTATGCCGTGTCGGGTTTGCTTTGATGAAAATGGCGTTTACAGTGCTCCTGATGTTTTACTAGGGAACATCTGTCAGGTGCAAACACCCTCTGTAGTGCAGGCAGGTTGCATCAGTTTGTTTAGTTGCACAGCTGTTTGAGTGTAGCTATTTTGGGTGGTATTCGTGACTGAGATCTACATTGTCACAGTAGAGTGAAGCAATGCTGGTATGCATTGTCTAGTAATACATGCCATTGTTACATGTTCAGGACCCCCCCCCCCAACAAAAGAAAACCAAAACAAAACCACCACCAACAACAACAAAAAAAGAGAAGCAAAAACAGCATGTTAATTGGATTAGGGGTTTAGTGAGAAAGAGGACAGGACCAAGAAGGGGTAACTGTGAAGAATGAGTAATTTGTTTTTGCACTGTCATTGTAACCAGAAAAATGAGGAACATAAAATAAACTTCCTTTGAAATGTAGTGACAGCCGGTATGGTTTGCATGCTCACATTGTCCCCTGTTTATTAACAGCGGCATCATCAGGCGCAGGAAGTGGAAATAGTGACAAAGTTTTAAGTGATGACAGGAGTGTAGCTATTGTGGCAAAATATGATGTCAGCCAAGAAATATTTCAGTTCTATTATTATCTGAATGAGAGAAGATGACATGTCATTTCCAATACAATTATTACATGCTTCAGTATGTACTGTGAAGCCATTCATTTATTGATTAATATGAGGAATGGGGGTCATAAACTTGGTGTGACACATTGTTAGAAATTGTGGCGTGCAACTGCAAAGGACACCAGACTGCGACTTACGTGAATATTTCTGGGAAATTTTGACAGCGCTTCAGCATGCAAAGAAGTAAATACAGTACTAAACATGCCAATACGGTGTACAGTTTCTGACAAATGCTATACATGTGCATGGTAATTGATATCATGGGACCCATCTGTCACTGTACAGTCTGTATGTATATTACCCACGTTTCTCAGTGCTATTACATTGCCTGGCCAGGCAAAACCACTAAGACCTATACAGATGCCATACTGTGACGCTACTGCCTCTGACTTGAAGTCGGGGTTTAACTTTAAGAGAAACCCTAAGGTTTACAGTGGTGCTGTGCTGTGGCGTGTCGGAGGGGTCTCACCCGTCTGTATCACCAGGAGGTTGAGGTATCAGTATCACCTGTTTTTGCTAGCTGACCCTGGGCGCCAGGTGAATCCACCAGGGCTTATCCTGCTTTGGTAGCTGGGCGCCGTGGTAGTTATTTACCAGAAGTGATAGCGAAACCTGGTTGGTGGGAGTACTAACAGACCTTTTTGCATGCACAGTGTTGCGTTCATTAGTTACCAAAGGGTACCTCGGCAAACAAATTTATATTCTTGATAAAGCCTGTCATAACAGTGTACTGTCATGATGTCAGTTAGTGTATTGGTAATATTGATAATAATGTTGGTTTATTTTCAAGTGATGTGTTTGTGGAATGGGACAGCTCACGCCACACTGGCACATGGTACACTGGCAGAACTCAGTGGCACAAATTTGCTAGTGCGCTGTAGTCCTGACCGTGTTTTCTTGGTTGGGGACTGCCTTAAGGGGGAAGTGACCTTTTCTTTATTGGTTAAACCACCGACTGCCAGAGGAGTAAACCAGGTAGCCAAACATTTACCTCAGCGGCGTCGACGTGAACAGCTGCGACAGTCCGGCTGTTTTCACTATCACTTTCAAGGCCCAGAAGGACTGTTCTGCCTGTTATTACAGACAGGGGCGCGGGGATCTGGACAGGTGATAAGAAGGTGTGAAGAGTGGTCAGCTAATCGGCCCGCTGGAGAAATTACAGGCCTCTGACTCACGGTAGACTGTGTGAATAGGCCCTTGAGACAAACGTCTGAGTGTGTCATTGTTTGTCAAACTGGGTTCTTTGTGGGAAAAGCCCTCTTGGGCTGGGCAGGTCCAGGCTGGCTGGTCACACAAGGGTTGCAACTCCACAACAGGGGAACTAAATCGGATTATAACGGCGCCTGGGACAAAACCTGATTAGGAATCACTGACACAGAGTGGTATGGCTGTTGGTCAACAAGGTTTGAGGAATTGACAGTAGAACATAAACTCAAGGCTATGGAAGGAAACCATTGATTTCCAATGAACTGAATTAGTGAACTGTTCTTTTACTCCTTGAGAGTTAAAATGTGTTCAGACAGTACTTCAGATTGTAGATCGTTTCAGTAGATGCTTTCTAGATAAATGGGGCTTTGAGAATGAACATATATTGACCGTTTGAAACTGCAATGTACGCAGTCTTGTTTGCCGGATCTAGTGACCTTGCAGTGTTGATTTTGCTCTTGAAAATTTTTGGACCTGTAGAGGACAGTTGTTTTTTTTTTTTTTTTTTTTTGGGGGGGGGGGGGTGTCAGTGTGACTGCGTGTTAGCCTTGAACTTCCATGTTACAGTAGGTGGAGAGTTGTACTTCACCACTTGAAGTCATGGTGTTGAAAACAGGCAGCTTCTGCAGCTGTTGCTGTTAACAGCTTGTCATCTGTTGTTGAAATGTTGACATTTTTAGATGGCACTTTAATAAGTGGGCCATGAAGTGCGTACATTGTCTTACATTGTTTTACATGTCAGTGCGTTCCCCTCACTGATGCAAGTCATGTCCTCGTGGTTTAGATGAAAGCCTGACAACTGTATTCATAACAGACCATGAGTTGGACACCATCATCTCAGTTACCATCCCCCACCCTTAGACCCTTCTGAGTTTCCAGGATGCACAATGTATTCTTGGTCAGGTGCCTGCACAGTTAATGAGATGATAATATGCAGCCAGGGCTATCTTAATCAGGTTGGTTCAGATGAAGGAGAGTGGAGTGAATTGTTCTCGACTTCTTCTCACAGGGTCGCCCCTGTCTTGCATAATGCGGTAGTTAGTGTTCAGCGTGGGGTCCCTCTCCACCGACACAAGACTAAGCATTTGGCGCAGTCAGGCAGGCAGGCAGGCAGACCAAAAGATAGGTTTGTATTCTGGTGTAACAGGTAATTACCATGGACTACACAGGGTGGGACAGAACAGTGTTAGCAGAAATGTAAATGCAGACTAACGAGTGTACAACTGCTGGATTGGCGAGTCCACCAGGCGTTCGCTACCGCACGCAGGGAGAGGAGTGTACCTCTCCACTGGCGAGATCCACTGTGCCCACCCGGCTGCAGTCTTTATCTTGCTGAAGGAAAGCGACTACCCACAGAGATCTCAGTGTATGGCCTCTGGTAAAAGCTACAAGTACAACAAAGCTGCTTTAGTGGGCCACCAGTTTATCAAGAGACAAATGTCGGTCTTTGTGTTACCCTTGTCCATGCCTGTTGTTTTCCAGTCGCGGTAAAGGCCTGGGGCAGGGGAGTCACATTTAACAGTATTGGACCAAGGACTCTGTATCCCGGCCGATACACTATACAGGGTCGTTGATCGGACGGCCACAGTCAAAACACAAACATTATAAGGGATAGTGGGAAGGGAGTCTGAGGTAGTGCGCAAAGCTATTTTATTATAAGGGATAGTGGGAAGGGAGCCTGAGGTAGTGCACAAAGCTATTTTATTATAAGGGATAGTGGGAAGGGAGTCTGAGGCAGTGCACAAAGCCATTTTATTATAAGGGATAGTCGGAAGGGGGGAGTCTGAGGTAGTGCGCAAGGCTATTTTCCTTTATTCAGTAACTAGGTGCCTGGAAGGAAACTCGTGTACATTACTATTTGGAAAAAAGGAAACCGTATATTCTGTTACTGTTTGGTCAAGACAGGTCCATCTGTGTTGATCACAGCTTTGTGCGAGAGGGGAAAGGGAAAACGCAGACTGATGAACACTGCCGGTGTGAGGTCGAGACAGGTCCATCTGTGTTGTCCGGACCATGACAGTGAGAGCTGGACGGTTGCCAGTGGTGGAGAAACTGGTCGGTGGCCAGCAGTACCGAGTACTGATGACGAGAACAGTCAATACAACCACTCCGATGCCAGGCGGATGCTGATACGGCACGAAAGCTTCGGTGCCTGCTTCTGCCGCTTTCGTCGCTTCACGCTTATCAGCTTCATGCTCATCACGGCCTCTTTCATTTGTTGTGGATTTGTTCCAAAACTAGTTTTCAGCCCCTCCCCCTATAACACCAGTGTTTATGAAGCTCCGCGTCCATAAAATTAAATGTGTTGTATTTGTGCTGGCGTTTTCTTTTCTTTGCGGGGAGCCGGGGTGGCCGAATGGTAGAGCGTTGGACTTCAGTCTCATGCTCGGGTCTTGAGTTCGTATTCCGGCTGGGGCCAAATAATATTTGTGCTGGCTTTTTCATCGTTCCTCGTCTTTGATATCACCCGTACGTGGTGGAAGAGGACGTTAAACCCCCAAACAGCCACCCCACCCCACCCTCTTTTCTTTCTTTGCCTCGTTTACTTTTAACTTTCTGGCGATTTCTCGCATTCATTTATTCTTGCAAAGTATGTGTATGCAGAGTGGCAGAGATGGAAATTCTTAGAGACCTGTGGGCTCATTTGATGAGCTTTGGCGTAGTCTGAAGCAGCAATGTGCAATGGTATGAAAGATTTAGACAGCGTGGAAGTTTGATAGCTGTAAGTAAGCACCCCCCCCCCCTCCATCACTACCACTGGCCCGCTATGATCTCCCCTGTGCTTCAGCCCGCACTCTTCGAGGGTGTTGCTCGGGAGGGCGGGGGGGGGGGGGAATAGGAAGATTGTCCTTTTCCTCCGTCTTTCACTGGTTTTAAGTTCATTATTGATTGAACGCTTGCAAGTTTCTTGGTTGGCGGAGTCTGCTCAGTCCTGGCCGTCTCCTAACCACGTTGCCTTCTGACATCGTCATTGAGGTTCCACCCCGCCGAGTGTCGCTTCAGAGTGTAGAGGAGATTACCACAAGTGTTTGTTCGCGCGCAGCCTTTTGACTTTTGTGGCAGTCTGGCGGCTTGGGCGCTAGCTAGCTCCTTCAAACTTCGTTTGCAGCTCTGCCTGAATGTCATACGGTCGCTGAAAGTCAGTGGGTGTGAAGAAGAGTGGGGGGGGGGGGGATGTCCTAGAAATAGATGTGTTCACGGCAGTTGCGACACTGGTGCTGGAGGGCCCTGCTAAACTGTACTTGTGTTTCATTGATTATTCTCAAATTGAATGTAGGTGTCTGCATGTTCAATATGTGTGCTAGGAAAAAAGCAAATTTATACGCTGTGCAGTTTAATGGTTTATTGAGTCCTTTTTCAGTGTTGGTGGTCAGTCAGTCAATCAATCAATCAATCAATCAGTCAATCAATCAGTTTGTTCATTCTCATAATTATTTGCATCACAGATCACAGTCACTGGCTAAAAGGTACCATAAACTGGGGTAAGTAAATCAACAAATCAAAGACTATAACTATTTAAAAGAAAGGACATAACATCTAAGATTAATTGACAGTAGGGTGACACATACAAATGAACGTTCTTCTGCGTGAGATCACCATCAGTTCAGCATCTTTGCGGGAGAATGTAAATAAAATGGTACGTAAAAATCAATCTTCCTGCCAATATCTCGGTCTGAAAGATAAAACGGGTTTTCGCACATTTTGCGTCATTCTTTTGGACAGTAAAAAACAAAACAAAAAACAGGAGCTTGTTGAGACGCTGTGGACGCCCATCTTGATCTTTTTCTCGGGCTGATCGCCTCCGTCCTATCGCCTCATCCGTCTTGCCAATACAATTATATCGTACCAGTACCGGCGCGCCGTGGGGAGCCAGAGAGCCAATACAAACCCGAATTGATTCTGGGGTGCGGGTACACACGAGCGGCAGGGCGCGTGCCTTTAAAACACAACGAGGACCCCCCCTCCCCCCCCCCCCCGCGCCCCCCCTTTCTGGCGCACTAGGACAAGAAACACACACTGTATTTTACGAGAACTGCATTTATGGCGAGCCTCATGATTCAGCATCAGCCTTGCGCATTATTTATTTATTGCGCGGGGTGTGTTTGGTTTGCTGTATCTAATTCTATACAGACAATCTATACTGCTGGGAGGCTATGCAGGGGGCGTAGTATATAATTTTCAAGGAGTAAGCTGGCAGTATGTGTGTATGCACATCTTATAACGCGGGGCCCTCCGGCCCGGGGGCGCTGTATCGATTGTGTCGCCGCCGCGTAGCTCCTTGGCCGTGACTACCCAATCAGTTCGGGGAGGCAGCTTCTCCTTCCTCTTCCCGTCCTCCCCGTTGCGATCAAGGTGAAATTAATCTCGATGGCCCTGGCGGCCAGAGGAGGCCTGCTTGGGACAGCGTCATTAGTTCCTCCCCAACGACGTCCAACCGGCGGAGAAATTGGTGCTGATCCTAATTGGTTGGGTGGTGGTCTCCGTCTTACTCAGCATTCTTTGGCGGAGCGTGATTCATGAAGCAGTGCTCAAGCTGGGGAATTTTCAGCCACTTGGCAATTTTCAGCCAATTTTTCCTATTCTTTCAGCCGAAAAATGCACGCCACGGTTCAGTCAAAAGACAAGGGAGGATGTCTTACTCAGCATTCTTTGGCGGAGCGTCATTCATAGGGCAGTGCTCATGCTGGGGAATTTTCAGTCACTTGGCAATTTTCAGCCAGTTTTTCCTATTCTTTCAGCAGAAAAATCTGAGCCACGGTCCAGCCAAAGACAGGAGAGGAGGAAAATGGTTGCACACACTATCATGATAGATGTAATGCTAAATGGGACAGTCTAACTTAATTTTTTAAAGACTTGCATGTCAGTACCAAGGCAGTATTTTACTTTCTGGGTGCCAGGAGAGGCCACGAAATACATTTAAAAATGCTAAAATCTGTTCTCGTAAGTGGGGCATGGCCTCTGTGTCTCCGGCCGAGCAGGGCGGTGCCTCTGCACCCTCGCCTAGTTTTCAGTCTTTTTTTCCCCTCCAAAATTCCACAGCCTGAGTGCCTGTAGCGGTTCAGGCAGTAGTTTTATAAAGCTTTGACGATGAAGGTCAAGTATTCTTTTTCCTCCCACAAATACATTAACGTGACATTTGCTTCCCTTGTAGAGAATTTTTACATTTCTGAAGTCTGCCCCCATCCCCGCCTCCGCCCCCCCCCCCCTTCAACGAGGCCCACAAAATCCAGAAAATGCCTCAAACCCTCACACTTTATCAAGCCGATAAAGCCTTTCATCCAGCAGCGTGTTTAGCCACAGAGCAAAATCTGCGTGTTTGTTATGGGAACTGATTCACAGTGGAGTGCGCATGGAGTGTAATTAGCACTTCCAAGCATTTGTTCACAGGTGCCGTGAAGTTTTTGCTTGTGCAGCTGATTAGTAGGAGGAAGTTATCAGGAGGGAACGAGGAGGAGCAGGCTTGAGAGCTGTTTGAGCGCCGACCCAGTTGATGCAGATGATATTGCTGTGAACGTAACGTCTTTGCGTAATTTCAGGCTGAGCGAGAGTTCAGGGGCCCGATGCATGAAAAGCGACTAGACTAGTCTGAGGCTTCGCTATAGCCTCAGGCTTATTACGCAGCATGCATTACCGTGAGACAGTCGTAAACTTGCCGTAGTCCCCGTTTAGGCATCTCCTACTAATCTTTTGTACGCCCAAGTCTCCGTGAATCAGACCTAAAGCTGGATCAATCATAGCATTTCCAGGAAGCGGGCAGATTGAAAGTCAAAAGTCGCCGTTTTTGCTTGAAAGGTGACGCGTAAACATTTTGACATAAATTGCTAACAGTGAAATCTGCACGGTAGCGTGTTGGGAGTCGATGTAGGAACAAGAAGTGAGGACTCGCAGATGCATACTATTGACCCGGACCCCCCAAAAACGAACTAGAACTGTTTGTCAGCCAGAGAATCTCATGCTCGTAAATCGAAACTGATGATAAGTTAAATGCTGCTTCGGCTTTTTGTGTTGACGTCATGGGCAAGCTCGTTAGCAAGCGTTTGACAGAAATGTAGGCTCTCTTCCTGGAATTCGATTCAGAACGTGACGGTTACGTAGGAGTCAGCCGTTGAAGTCGTATGAAAAGAAATAGTTTCGACGTCTTCGCTTTGCTGAATCGGCGTCTGCTGCCACAGCCATGCCTTTGCTTGAAATTGTCCTGATTTCTGTTAGGGCGGAAATAAAAGTTCCTCTGCCTTGTGAGTTATACAACTAACGAGTCCTCCATTTAGGTTATACAAAAACGCTGTTTTGCTAGAGGGTAAGATTAACAAAGGCGCCGTTTTACCAGACAGCAGGTTATAGAAAAATTCCATTTCGCCACAGAGTAGGTAACACAAAAACTCCATTTTGCACGAGAATGAGTTATAAAAACTCCGTTTTGTCAGAGAGTATACAGTCCCCGCTGTTACATACTGCTGATCAAAAGAAAGCGACCTGTCCCATTAGTGAGTTTCAGATAAAAAAGATAAAAGACCATTTCTGTGGGAAAGAGGTCAGTTACAGACTTGTACTCCCAAAAGAGGAGGATTACCGCTGTTGAAAGTAGGCAGCATATGAAAGCTTTGGCTGGCCGCTTCCATTACCTATCCTCATTTACATTCCTTCGTCCTTTAAAGTTTTAACTGTAACTGCATTTTTGTAGTTTCTATTAGTTTTCATCAGTGATTTTTTTTTTTTACTTTGCTTTTTGCGTCAGCGTGTAACAAAGTAGAAGGACAGAATTTTGGGCACAGGTGCGCTGTCCCACCCCATCTCTCTCGCTATCCCGGGTACCATGCCCTTGATGCCCCTTTGTGGTCGGGTGGCCGGCGAGGGACAGTCAACGGGAGCAATTTTCTGGGACGATGAAGCGTGTACCCACTGCTGGTGTACTAAAAGGGAGGTGTGTTTGGGATGGGGTATGGGGACCCCGGGGTATCCGTACCTTACGTGTCACATGATCAGGGGACGTCAAGACTGTTGCCTTGGAAGGTCAGAACTCTAGTGACCTTTTGAGGATACAGTTGACGGCGTTCAGGTGGCTGTTAAAACTTCAGCCTAGTGGCTTGGAGATGAGAATTGTACAGCATTTAGAGAAGGACTGTGACTGCTGATGTTATTCATATTCTGCGTGAGCGCCATCATGTAGTCAAGAAATGTTACTCTTGACTCCAATAGAGCTATATATACACCAATCTGTAATGGGAAAAAAAAAACAACAGAAAACAAACCTAAACAACAACCACAAAATTCATGACACACACACACACACACACACACACACACACACACACACACGCGCGCGCGCGTGCGCCACCACCACCACCACCAAGAAACAAGAATACAAAAAGTGCAGTTTTGGGCTTGACATACATAGTTATTTTTATGTTTGCAGACATGTACTAGACCTGTCATTTGAGTGACTTTTCTTGTAATGTAGCCTTTGCACATTAAACAAGTACAAAACAAGTGTTCTTCATCAACTCCACCCTTTCGGGGGAGCCGGGTGGCGGAATGGTAGAGCAGCGTTGGACTTCTAATGCTCGGCCCGGGTCGTGAGTTCGTATCCCGGCTGGGGCCAAATATTTGTGCTGGCTTTTTCATCGTTGCCCCGTCTTTGATATCACCCGTATGTGGTGGAAAAGGACGTTAAACGACCAAACACCCACCCACCCACCCTTTCGTCCGTCTCTACGCTGAACACCGAGCTCTGCTTGCATTCTGTTGATTAAATCAAGGGTATGCACCTTCAGGCCGTAGTTGCATCGTTTCTTACGGTTCACAGTTTGATACATTTCTCTCTGCTAGGTGGAAAATGCCAGTGTAAAAATTACCTTGAAATAGTTTGACAGTTTGAGTATAAAGAGTAAGGAAATATTTTAAAGGAACCATTTCTCATCTGTCTGTCGGTCGCATGATAACGCTCTTTCTTCACGAACTCGCTTGACAGTTCTGTTGTGTGAGGCTCGTATACATTTCATTGTTACATTTCCCGTAAGTACCTGTCAGCGCGCCGGGGTTACAAATAGACAGATGTCTTTGACCTGGGCGCTAATATTCGGATAGACGAAGAGCTCTAGCCCTCGTAATGTCTTCGCCACGTTCGGTAAGTACGAGGGGCTAGTGAGATTGACAGGAGGAAGACACAAACAGAGCCATCAGTCACGTTCTCTTCATTGTCAGGCGCTGGGGCTTTATCTGTCATGCCCTTCTTTACCTAGACCCTACCTTTGACCGTCTACTACCGTGCACTGTCACACACGGATAGGACTATCTCGTCGTTTTACACAGTTACGTACCAGAGTGTGAGAGAGAGAGAGAGACGGAAAGAAAGAGAGAGAAACTGTCACTCAGCTGCTTTAGTTTAGTACCGTAGTCAGTGTGTAGGTTTTTACCTGCGCAGGAGGCGACGGGAGGTTTAGTGTGTGTGGGTTGTCAGAGCAAACAGGCCCGCCTCGCTAAACCCTAGTCTTGAATAGCCGCTCTTTGTGTCCTAAGAATGCAGAAAAACGTTTCAAGAGGACGCAATATAAAATTCACTTTTGAATGATGGATAGGGAACCGGGTTGACGCGGCGAGTCCCGTCGGACGGGCGTTGTTTTGGAAAGGTTCCCGCATAGGTCAAGATTTTGCGTTTCTGGAAGGTGTCTCACTCAGTTTGTGGACACTTGCAGTCGTTTCCACGTTTTTAGTGTACCGCTGCAACGCTTGGCGGAGCAGAAGTCCGCCTGGAAGAATAAGTGCAAAGATTAAAGCAGGGACATTTTCTGTGCGGCGGAGAACAGGTGCAGAGACCCTAGCAGGGACGTTTTCTTGTTTGTTTGCGGTACGTGATTCTCTTCGCCGTTCCATCCATGATGCGAGCGAAGTACGTGCTTGACAATAACTTTCTGGACCCTTCTCAAGACTGTGTGTTTCGTACTGTCTCGTGTCCACCAGATGCCAGCAAGAATGGCGAGGCCAAGTCCAGCTCTCTTCACGCCAACACACCGCCGCCAGACCGCAAGAGTCGCTTCCACGCCTTCGGGAAAATATTCAAGCCTTGGAAGTGGAAGAGGAAGAAGAAGAGCGACCGGATAGAGAAGACGGTTGTTGGTGAGTTTGAGAAGTTTCTTTCTTGTCATCTTAAAGGAAAAGCAAGCAGGAAATAATTTTTTTTAAAAAGGGAAAAGAAAAGGGAAAAAAATGCAAAAACCTCTTCCTGAACTTCCATCCCCACTCTCGACATGTCGTTTTCCTTGTATGCACTATGTGATAATCTATGCTGTTATTTCTTGCCTCCGTATGTTTTCCCTCTCTCTTGCTCTTTTGAAATCTCGAAATATCTTTGTTCTTTACCTGCCATTATCATTCATTTGTGTCATGCTTAAACCTGTGTTTCCTGATTTTTTATTTTGTTTTTTTGAAGGGGGGGGGGGGGGGGGGCTTAGATTAAAATTAGCAAAGACAGCTTGTAAGCCAGCCAGCATAAATTAAGCCACCATCCTTTAATTTGAAATAAATGATTCTCTCTCTCAGATGCACGCGCACACACACACACACACACACAGAGGCACACACACAGGCAGACGCGCGCGCGCACACACACACACACACACACACACACACACACACACACACACACACACACACACACACACACACCTCTGCAAACACTACAACAAAAATGCTGACAAATGAAATCCTGTCTGCTTCAATGCCTCCCACCACATTCTAGTGTATGTATAAGACAGATGAGGATGTTCTCCTCATTTGGAGGCATTGTTGCTTTTATTGACACATTTCTCAATTACTCATTCTGTGTGTGTGACAGTTCGTGATTACTATTGATTCATTCTGATAACCTCATTCATAACGTGACGATCCCATGCCGTAGGCAGGTACTGCACTTAGGTGATTGCTTAGCTGATTATTTGCTTTCAGCTGACTATATTCCCCGTGGCATCATTTTCATTTCACATGTAGAACTTGCGCCTATGTATGGATTTCGGCATGGAGTGCAAATAGCAGATGATTGCAAAGTACAGAAAAATACACATAGAGTGTTAAAAGTTGAAGGGGTTGGGTGGGGTGAGGCGGCTGAAAATAGAAAACCCGTTTGTCTGTGGACTGTATTGATTTAATATGCATTCGCAGACTCTCAAAAGCATCCTTAAGTGGATTTCATTTTTCACATTCGTTTTGTGAGAAAAGTGGGGAAGTTAATGCTCTCCACTCTAAATTTTATTAGGCAAGCCATTAGTCGCGGTTCCAGATGGTATAGTAAGGAGGGAAAAATGGGGGGGGGGGGAGGTGCATTATTATGATAATGGGTGTATTTAGGTCCAGGTGGTCAGTGAGTGGTTACAGCACGGGTCTGACAAACGCCGTGACGTCACCGCTGAACCGGCCACTTCTCATCTGTAACCACTTGTCTGTGTACAATGTATAATTAAAGGCCACGTCTACCCCCGCCTGGTCCACCAGCTTGATACACACTTCAGCAGGCGTGACCGTACATCCGCGTTGGCCATCCTGAAAATGGAGGCCAGTTCGCCAGTGTGGATTTATGGAAGTGTCGTCTGCCGGGCGGATGACTGGGCCAAAATGACAGAGACTAAGACAAGATATAAGGCCTCCGTGTTGAGGCATCATCATGATGACTTGTTGTTCTGTTGACTAAAGTGGTGGACGCCAGCATGGTTGTACAGAATCGTGATGTTGGCTGGAGTGTGTGTGTGTGGGTGGGTGGGGGGGGAGGGGGTGAAGTAACACCAGTTGCGCGATGACGCACGTGAGTCAGAGAGAATGGTGTTACCGTGTAGGTCTCGGTCTTGTCCATTGTCAGCACTTTGTTAGCCGTAAATGGGACGATGGTGGCATGCTAAGTTGCAATTGAAGTTTTTTTTTTTTTTTAGAGCATGAAATGTCTGGAACCGTATTCTGACAAAAACCGTCTTTAAACTCCCAGGTGGAAATCCATCAACTTGTGTGGGCACAGATTAACCATTACTGTGAAATAAACCACTGTTCACCTCAAAGCAACGTTGCTGGCGAAATTGAGATTGGACAGACACGTTTTTCACAATACTAGCATACATATACATACATGTACATTTGCATACATGTATGTGTGTACTGCCCCCGCCCGACCGCACCCCCCCCCCCCCCCCCCCCGCCCCGCACACATTTTACTTGCGTAGTGAACTCACAAGGAATTATCTTTGCAACCATAGCGTTTTAGCCAGCGTAATCAGTTTTGATACAGTTTAAAGTGTGGTCTGTAGTGACTATCACAGGCTGCCTATTAGTTTTTCCATCTTCATTAGTGATTACGTTGACTGATCATGTGATTGTTTTTCCCCACAGAAATTGAGAGAAAGATTTCCATGAGAACGAGTCGAGAGGAGCTGATACGAAAAGGAGTAATAAGAGAACCAGATGGCAGCCAAAACCATGTCCCCAAGATTGGTAAGTGCTCAGCATTTACAAACAACACACAAGAATTTTGTTTTGACGTTTTTTTCCTTTTTTTCTTTCTTTTCTTTTCCAAGAGCAGCAGAGAATACATTGAAAAGTTCTGCTCAGAGTGAGGTGTCTGTGGTTTTACCACAAAGGTACAGTGTTTAGAAAAAAAACGCACATTATTACCCCCGCCCCTCCCCCATCTGCCCCACCCCCCACCCCCACGCCCCATATGGCCACTCTTGAAATTATCTCTGTCACACACACACACACGCACACACACACACGGTGTTTAATATCGGTTGCCCACATCCTGAAAGAAACTGCTGTTGTAAAGTAATGTGTTTGGCATGGCGGTGTCCCAACAGATAATCTCTTACACCACAGTTTTTGAAAAACACCTGAAAATAGCAACATGCTGGTCTGAAACTATGTGTGTAATGGCCAGAGGTATTTGTCTCGTCCCTGTTTCATCAGCGGTTTCGTTTTCAAGTTATGTGGCAGCCAAATTGGCAGGATTTAGGAGGTGGTCTGGTTGTGTTAAATCACAGCGTAGGTATGGTATCGTCTAGAGATACTATCGTACATGCAGTGCCATCTGGTTTTGTGTGGAGTCATCTTGGGGGTAGGGGGGGGGGGGGTAATTCGGTAAGTGCTGCAAAATTGGGGCTGATGCCCACCTAACAAGATACACACATGAATATAAATTTCAGGATGGCCATGCTGTTGTATCAGGAGAAATAATAACGGATATTGAGTTTTAGGTTCATGATAAAATGGTAACAGCTTCTCTCTGTGTGTGTGTGTGTGTGTGTGTGTGTGTGTGTGTGTGTGTGTGCACAAACGCTTACATAGATCAAACTTGCTTTTGGTGGATGATTTGAACGCACACACGTAACTGTCTTTTTAAGTTCATGGTAAAAATGACAACACATTTGATGCTTTTTGTTGTTGGTTGTTAGTACGAGAAGTTAAATGTATACGTGTGTTTTGTGGTCGATTCAGGTGCACCCAGTGCAGTTTTTATAACAGTTGCACTTCTATCCAGCTGTGATGGTTAGCTAGCTGTTCGACGCCCGAGTGTCTTTCTTAGGAGGTGAAAGGTTTTTGGTGATGCACTTATCGCCGTGTGAATTATTGATGGGAGAGCCCGTAACATCGCCCCAGGGGCAGACAGTATGATCCAGCGCATAATGACGTCGTTGAGAGGTTCGTAAGTCTGGGGATGGGAAGGAAAGGGGGGGCGGGGGGGGGGGGGGGCGGGGGCTTGGGGGGAATGATTGACAGGTGTTGGAATGGGTTGTACGCATCGCACAGTCGCTTAACAGCAATGGTCGCAGGGATGGGGAGAGAGAGAGAGAGAGAATTTTCTAGGGATGAAAAGATTAGGGACAGAACCTTTTGTTCGATATTGTGCGTGCTCAACTGCTGCTGTTGCTGCTGCCTCCCTCCCCCCCCCCCCCACACACACACACAGAAGCTGCTACCATTTTTTTCGTGAACCTAAAACTAGATATACACATATGTTCTTGTTTCTGCTGATAGAACAGCATGGTCATCCTGATATTTAGTTTCATGTTGTTAGGTGAGCTCATTTTGCACTCTTACACTACAATGAATTATCCCCAAGATGGCTCCACTCAATACCAGACTCAAACACAGCATGGTAAAGATGATGATGATGATGAAACTTTATTTATCAACGGTAAACGTTTTGACAGAAATTCCCCAGTTTGCAAACTTGCCGTTGCTAATACTACAGAGACTATCTACTAAGGAAAAAAAGGGAGCAAAATATAAAAGGTATTATGCACTAAACTACAAGAAACAAGAGAGAGAGAGTAGCAGCTGTAGGGAGTTTGTTGACAATCCAGCACACAGGGCCTGAACGGTAGGTAAATGATATCGATCGGAAATTAGCCGCCGATCCGTGTTGACCAAGCTGGTGCCGTTCCTCAGTGTCAGGTTACGACAGATCACAATGCACCACTGTCACACCTGTCGCCACCACCTCCACTACTGCTGAAGTTCATTACATACAAATAGTGCACGAGAATGGATCTCACGTCCATCTTTCGATGAAGAGTAGGCTGTGGCCGCTGGCTTGGAAAACAAATAATATTATTAACGCACGCACCTGAGTGAATAGCAGGGTCGAGGTTTGCGCAAAAGAAGCGCTATGCAGTAGCAGGCTTCCACTGCTTCGTCCTCCAGCCCTGTGGCGCCTGAGAAGATATATATATGTGTGCTGAGGAACAGCGTGGTATAACATCTTCTAGCTTATGTAGTAAACTCCCACCATGATGCCCTAACAGTTTATAATTAGATGTGGGCCTGTAGGCTAAAATGCCCGCTTGAAGCGTTTCATACACAGGTGTTTTTTGGTTGTTGTTGAAGGTGACCAAGGCATTTGAGACGTGACTTTAATCTCAACACCTGCAGATGTTTAGGTGTCCATGGCCTGTCAGTTGTGGCAGGAACATGTTTATTGTACTCCTGCAGTACAGACATATTATGCAGATAGATATTAAAAAAAAAATTATGAACAGAAAATGAATGTTGGCAGCGAACATGTCTGTGAAATAAGGTTCCCATTCTGTCTCAAGCATTTAAATTAATCAACTGTCAGGCTGTTCTTGGGGGGGGGGGGGGGGTAAAGAGGCATTCCTTGTCTAGGAGTAGCATCCCTCATCCAGAAATAGCCATAGGGTAAATGTTTGCACACAAAAGCAGGAGGTTTATGCATTGCTCAGCGTTTATGCCAAACTGCAAGGCTTTTATTCATAGCCCATAGACGGTTGACCCCGCGGAAGAAGTCGGTGATGCGTGACATTTTTCACATTCAAGGAAGCGCGCCTGTAATATAATCACTGTAAGGTGAAAACCGCTGTCGAGCCGTTCAGCGTTTCCTTCTCCCCTGGCACATTAATTTGACAATGTTATTACCTATTCCTCATACCTGGGCTTTAAGCCCTAAATCTCTTTTTTCACCTTACCTGTCCCTGTTAAAGTCAAATCAGGCCAGAGATTTGACAGGTGAAAGTGGCGGTTTATGCACATCGCCTTCCTCATCTTTTGAACCACGTGGCCGCTGTGGCTAGCGTACAATTTGTGGCGAGGAACAGGGAGAGAAACATAAGTTGCTGCTACTATACCACAACTCAAGGAGGCCCCAGGTACACGCACAAGGTCTGTGATTCATCCGCTTGAGGTACTCCCAGCGGGGTCAAGGATTATCTCCCTTTCAGCGGTGTGGCGCTGGCTCTATCTCGCGATCTTGACGCGCTAAGGTTTTTCCAAGACCTTTTCACTGACGGGTGAGGAATCGTATTTGCGCATGGGTTTGGGGTGTGAGAGCACACAGAAAATAGATTTTACTTTTTTTGAAAACCAGTTTAGGAGTTTTATCAGCCCACATGTTAGCGTTAATCCCTTTATCTTTCCAAGAAATTTCAGTGTTGCAGACATTGGGGAGTCGGAACATTCCCGGAACGAATCAGGGTTGTACACATACAGGTGTTATTGCAGAGTGGATGCAAACGTTGATAGGTTCTGGTGAATATGCAGAAGGGAAGATTTACGAGAAATTTTTATAAAACCTTAAAAAGCTATTAAAAAATATAAAACATCAATCTCGCTCAAAGTCTTCGATTTGTCTCAAGAGTCTGCATTTCACCTAGCTTTTATCATTTTTATGTCAGACAAAAACATACCATACATCAGACATACAAATCAGTTGTAAATGATTAGCGTTGGACTCTGGTGCTCGGGTCGTGACGTGAGTTACTCCAGCTTGGGCCGAATATTTGTGCTGGCTGGGATACTTCTGGCCTTTTTCCCGTTGCCCCGTCCTTGATATCACCCTTACCTGGTGGAAAAGGACGTTAAACTTCCAAACACCCACCCTCAGACACACAAATGCACTTAAGAGTTTTCCATACAAATGCGTAAAGTGAAAAACAAAAACTGAATCAATAGTGAATGTTATTAAAGATGGAGTCATCCTTTACAACAGATTTGGCATACCGTGGCCTGCCTGACAGCTTGTCTCTGTCTACCTTCCCACATTCTTACAAAACCTAACTGGCAGTTTTGGAGTCCCCACCCAACAGCACTACTGATAGGCTGTACATGTATTGATACTGCATGGATTGTATTGTTACCAGTTGACTGATACAAATGTCTTGAAAATGTAGGGCAGGTTAAAACTGCGGGCTGATTTTGAAGACCTGTTGTTTATCAGTTTCCTGTCTGGTGTCAGGCTAGGTCTAGGTGACCTGCCCAGTGACCTTTGAATCTGGTGGTACTGCCGTTTTGAAAGGGACACAGGTCAACTTTTCCTAGCTCACTGATTGACCATGGTTGCGTAGGTGCCAAAGGCGTGACTTGGTAATAATTTTATTCATCAAGTACATATTCGTGCACAACTGTATGCTCCAAGCACTAAAAATACCATTCAACACTCAACAAATGAGAATAAAGGAGATACACGTAACAACCAGGAATAAGCCAAAATACTGAACGATTATTCTAATCACATGCACTACAAAGACAAAACATAGAGAGAAATTCAAAAATATCTTACCTGACAATTTTCTTCAGAACTATGCTACGAATAAATATGTTTTTAAATTGTCATGAAATGCAGTCACTTACTTGCAAAAATTGTAACATTCTGAAGGCAGATTTTAGCCAAAATGTCTGTTGATTGATCAAACCGTTGGGGTACCGGTATATACCAGATACCATATGCTGAGGAAACACATTCTACCATGATGCACCCACTTTGCATTAAAGCAAAACAAAGATGACAGAGCTCTTGTGTTTGGGGAGATTACAGGCTAAGTTTTATTGGGTTTGAATGGAACAATTTGCCACTCACAGTAACTATTTTCTCTGCAGCCTAATGTGTGTGTGTGTGTGTGTTGGAGGGGGGGGGGGTTGCTTGGTTATCATGAAGTATGTATACAACACGTGACACCGCTGTTACTCTGGTCTTCTCATGTTCAAGAAATGTTACATGTAGCTGAAAAGTGTGAGAGAGAGAATGATGATGACAATTTTATTTTCCAGTGATAGATTGGGTGCGCAGACCTGTCTTACATCCCGTTTTTGCTACTCTACGCACGCGCGCACGCACACGCACGCACACACACACACACGCACACACACACACACACACACACGCACGCACGGTTGCTAAACTAGTACATGTATCTGTTGCTACAGTGATGAGATGAACTAATGTATCGGAGAGAGAAAGCCAAAACAAGACCATTTTGGTGGAGTAGGCTACTTGGCTATGGCTACCACTACCAAAGCTCCACAACTGGCGATTGAAGGGTGAAAAGTAATTATTTTGGTCTTGCTCTCATTAGCCGGCAGCTGTTAACTGCTTCAGCGTGTAGTGGCCCTTAGCCGCGCCGTGCGCCCCACATCCCTTTCAACTCCTACCTACCTGTGATTGCCACCTGTGCTGTTTTCACGTTTCTTCCGGCATCTTTCCCCCTCCTCCAGTTTGAGGGGTCGTGTTGTTCCCCATAGATAAGCAGGCGTCTACACTTTTCACACACGCACACACAGGATTGAGTGTGCGTATGTGTGCGTGTGTTTGTGTGTGTGTGTGGTTCATTGTTGTGCATTGGTGCAGGAATGGGATGTGGTTGCGGTGGAAAGCCGTGCCGTCATTCATCGTTGCCGCCTGAGAAAAAGATTTAGAGCGAGACTTCGCTCTCGCACGCTCATGTGGAGTTACCTATTTCGTGTCCTACTCGGGATTATTGTGGTGGCCGGTTCGCGGTCGGGCTTTGCAGTTTCATTGTTGACAGTACAGTACTCCTTTTCAACAACACCTGTGCGGGAGGGGGGGGGGGAGGGGAGAGGAGAGGGGCTGGGCGGGGCGGGTCACCCTAGACCCCCGTGTCCTAGTTCTGTGTGCCAACAAAGCGACACAGCATTTGGTGACCGGACCCGTCACCGAACAGGGGCCGACTACAACGTCGCCACACACTACACGACTGCTATCAGTAGTGCGGTGTGCGGAAGTTTGCCATAAAATGTGTTTGTTTTCGAAAACTGGCGACAGTCAGTACAGTGCATGGTAGCAGCATTGTGTTAAGTGATTGTTGTGCGGACAGCTTCCCCCTTTTCAAAGCACAGCCCGCAGAAGGTCGTAGTGAGGAATTCTCGGCAGCGTGGAATAATGATTTGTGACATTTTCCAAGTCCACAGTATAGGACTTCGAGAAATCACGTCCTGTTCGGTGCGCAGCGTGGATTAAGGACATTGCGCAGACTGCCTCAGCGCTGAGGAAGATTTACGGGATAAGCCCGTAACTAGTGTAGTTGGAGCGAAGGCTGAACGCCTACGACACCGAATGACCTTGTGAGAAAGTACGCCAGCTTGGTTGTCTGCTTGTCAAACCGGACAACTCAATAAAAAAAAAAAAAAAAAAATCCTGCTTCAAGTGTTTGTCGTGTGGTGTCAGTGTTGGCTATAGTTGAGCCTAATATGTCACTCACATTTTCTCGTCTCCACGCTACATCTTCAGCGTCGTGCTTGACGAATTGAAGCGGATTCACGACGGTGTGGGGGTGGGTATGTGTGCGGCGAAATGCAGCGTGTCTGAGTAGCGAGTGGGGGAAAAGAAAAAAAAGAAAAAATCACCCACTGTACATCAAGAACTTGCGGAATTTTGACATGGTGTGTTCAGAAACTCGTTTGCTGTCATCGGCCCGGCCGCGGCTAAACATGCAGCACTGACTCGCTGTAGTTGTGAGCTGTCAACCTTTGGGAATTTCACAGGGCGTATGTGTCGGCCGGCGGTTCGTTGGAGGGTCCCGCGCCGACTAGTGTATAATTATATACATCTATGCATTCTGACAGCGTCGGAAGATTAATGTGTTGCGTGGGACACTGACAGAAGAGTTCGTCTCGACACATGCAGCATTTCGTGGTGTTAAATCAGTTTTGTCATTAGGCTGTGTTTGAACGGAGCTGGTGCGGCGATCGGCGTTAGTCATGAAGAAGGTTGTGACTGTGATCTAAGTTTGTCTGGGTTGAAATGAGGAACTACTTGTGTAGAAATAGAGCGGTCAGGAACTTGTGGGCCAACGCGGACAGTATCGTCGGTACAGTGTGTACGCGGATACAAATTCACGAACATGGATACGGGCGTGCTCTGAAGTCTAGTTCGCCGCTTGAACAGTGGGCTTTGAACAGTGAATCCAGCCATAAAGTTGCTGTTCTTGCGTCTTGGATTTGAGCTGTTCAGTACTGATCACACCAGAGATCGCGGAAAGAGCACTCAGACTGTCTAGAGACTGTGGAACCACCACAACACAACAGGGGAAACATCTGCCGATCAGCAGGCCTTGCAGGATTACATCACCCATCAGACGGAGGCAGCAGCATCAACATCCCACCCATCCAGCTACCCCCCCCCCCCCACCCCGCCTCCAGTCTCTGGCTCCCTTCCTTTACTGCTATCATGGTACACAATGGGGGGCTGCTTCTGTTCCAAAGGTGAGAGACCGTGTTACGTAGTTAGGTTCTGGCGCCAGGTAATTGCAAGGACACGTGTACCGTATCCCCCTGAACGGTTCGCTGCCCAGAGTTGCTGTACAGGCTGTTTTCTCATGCTCTCTCTCTCTCTCTCTCTCATCACATTTTTGCCAGTTAACTAGACTTGGCTACCGGTAGCCAAGTCTAATTAACTGGCAAAAATGTGATCACAGGATTCTTAGAATAGTCTGCAGAAAGTGGCTGTACGCTTTTTCTAGGCACCCCACCACCACCACTCCCATTAGTAAAATGAAGAAAAGCGATATAAGATGCCTTCTATTAATATGACCTGAATATGTACGTAGAGGATATACTGGTTGTCATACCTGGGCAAAGAGCAATAAAAGCGTTACAATCTCTTGATGCGATTTTAATGTGGGGAAATTGCATTGTGCGTGTCGGGTACGTTGTATACACAAGGCTTTTCTGCATATACATGTACTCTAAATGACAGCTGCAGATGTATTGTGAAATAATGTGTCGTGGTTGTGGACACCTGTGGCATCCGTGCAGTGACGATGGAAGTGTTGTAAGCCACTCCATTCAGATTCTCTCTCTCTCACACTCACACACACACACACACACACACACACACACACACACACACACACACACACACACACACCATCCTCTCAAATTCTTTATGTATTATTGTACTGTGTAACCTGCCCCGACCCACACAGCATCATTCTCATTAATAGGACAGGCAGGTAAGGAGGGGGGGGGGGAAATCACTTTTCCTCGTGTGGGGAATGGCCCATTGTAACCTCGAGGCTACACCGGACTTACGCTTGTCGCTTTTACTCTCATGCAACGGGCAGGCCAGGCATCGACATCAAACGGTACGGTGATGGTTGTGGTTCCCCCGTGGGCAGGGGACACAACAATCCTTTTATTCTCGGCTGCACGGTTGTCCCACTTATGTTGAGGGGGGAAAAAACCCCGCGCGTTATGGGGAATAATTGGGACGGAAAGGCTGTGTGTGTGTGTGTGTGTGTGTGTGTGTGTGTGTGTGTGTGTGTGTGTGTTTTCTACAAAGCAGCACGTGATACACCCCCCCCCCCAACACACACACACACACACACACACACACACACACACACTTGTCTACAACGCTACCACATTGCTCATTATATTTCACTAGTTTTGGTGTTTTCTGCATGCAGGTTTCGAAAGGTTTGAAAGATGGGCCAGTTGTGTCCAGCCCTGCTACCTTATTCCTGAAACTTATGGTTATCTGTGTCTCTCTCTGTGTCTCTCTCTGTCTCTGTCTGTCTGTCCGTCTGTCTCTGTCTCGTTCGCTCCAGTCTCTCTCCGTGTCCGTGAGAGGTGGAGCAGGCACTGACGTAAATTAAGCTGTTCCTGACGCACAACAACAGCGTTGACAACTTGCCTGTCCTTTGAAGTGGGTGTCGTATACGTGTGTACCCGCACGCTGGCTACTCATTCTATTACACAGCGATCATTGTAGGAAGTCACCGAGTACCTGACCTGTCCGATGGAACATTAAGTAGCACTTTGTCCACACTCGATTTACTTGCGCGGCCTTGAGCAAGCACAGTCAGCTTGGCGGTGATTGGTGTAGAAATTGTGCATGTGTGTTGCGCACGACTCTTTGTTGCACTTGCAGGCACAGAGGTCGGGTAGGGTGTTCCAGATCTGATCGCTCTTAGTGGAGCTGTCAGGGTGTGCATGTACTGATTTGACAGATTGGTGTATTTTGGATTATTGCCATTCAGTGGTAGCTACCCACACTTCATACGTCCGTCTCTCTCTCTCTCTCTCACACACACACACACACACACACACACACATACGCACACACACACACACACACACACACACACACACACACACACACACACACACACACACACACCCTCTGAGTCCCCCCCCCCTCCCACACACACCCACCCCTGCATCCCTCAGTTTTCTATCTCTCCACCACTCCCCGCCCCAGCCCCCCCCCCTTCCCCCCACTGTCTCACACACACACACACACACACACCTCTCTCTCTCTCTCTGAATCCCCTCCCTCTCTCTCTCTCTCTCATCACACACTTACACACACACCCCTAATTTCTCTCTGGGCTCTCTCTCTCTCTCATACACAGAAAGCACAGACCACTTTTATCTCCCTCTTGCCCTTTACCTCACTTAGCAAGGAAAACAAGAACCTCCCGTATTGTGTTCGCATACACGCCCGTATTACGTGAAAAGACACACCCCCGCACCTTCATGCGTGCATTGCAAATTCACCAGCAGCTCACCAGTCAGTGCACACTCGTATCGCGTGCACCACAACGCAAGCAGACGGTAAAACGATATAGACAGCAAAGCAAACATTGTTTGCCCGGCTTGGCTTTACACGACGTTCAAACGGCTGTTATGTCACACCAACAGTCGCGAGTGAGGCGTCCGGATCCTCGTGCAGCCAACTGCACACATCACATGTCCATGCTTGTGTTCCGGTCATGTTGTAGCAGTCACCTGAATACGGTGATGCATCGGCCCAGGGGAGGGGTGTGGGTGTGTGTGTGTGTGTGTGGAGGGGGGGGGGGTTTGCAGGTTAACCTCTTCACGTCTATTTTTGTCATCTGTGCGAAAAGGGATAAGAACTGCAAGTCTGCATGCAAATGTGGAATCACATGTTTTGCGCAGACTGTTAAGGAAGAGCTTCTGCTCCTGTGACAAACAATCTGTCAGTGGTTTCTAAGAAAGACTTGAAGACGCGTTTGGATTGACAGTAGGCCAGCACGAAGTTGATTTTTTAAGAAATATAAACCCAACATGTAGGCATGTTGGAATGTACTGGACATTGAGGGCCCCGCATGCCCGCATGACTACAGCGAGTCAGTTGACCCGATCCGTGCTGTTGACCAAGTCCAAGTCTGAAGTGTTTGTCACACTGAAAGTTCGGTACACGTAAAGGTGCGGTCATTGACTCACTAATCTGAGACGATGGGGGGGGGGGGGGGGGTAGTGTGTATGGGTAAAACTGTTTGCATTCCGCCTTCACAGTTTCATATCCTTTCTCCATTCCGCCTCCACCACACAGGGGGTTGTGTGTGTGTGTGTGTGTGTGTGTGTGTGTGTGTGTGTGTGTGTGTGTGTGTGTGTGTGTGTGCAAAACCTGTTTAATATTGTGGTTTATCCGGATTCTCCACTTTCCTTTGGAACGTCAGAACGTTTTGAATGTACGTACGCATCCAACCCTTTAAGTTTGAAGTTCATCCTGACTTTTTTTTAACCTGAGTGAGAATTTATAAATTGCCTACATCGGCTAGAGGACAGGCAGTTCCCGGTTTTAACATAAGATCACATTACCGGTATCAGTCAGAAGTTTCATTTCGTTGAGCTTCAGAACTAACTAGAGATGGCCCATAGTACTGTTCTGCCTATCCAGCAGATTCCTCCATTCGGCCTTCAACAAACGCACCCGTACCCGTAAAGTATGCGACGACACAGTAAGTAGGGTACGCTACGACTTGGGGTGTGGGAACCTTGCTTCACAGGAAATATCTCGTCCTGAAAGCCTCCAAGGGGAAAATCACTGAACCCATTGACGCTCCACGTTGTGTGTGACAAGTCATCCCTACTGAGGAATTCAACCTCTGTGTGTATGCGATCACACCATGTGGCCATGTCATTTCCCACGGCGTGTTGGCGTGCTTTCACTTTTTTTTCCCCCCTGGTGTAAAAGTTAAGGGTTGAAGTAAGCTTCTCAGTTGTCGAGAATTGATCGAATACATTTGTGTAAATGATACGGCAAGTGGTGAATATAATGCACACGTCACTGACGCCAAATCCAGTCATGCAGAATGTGGGAAGTGTGTTAATTTTATCATGACAATGCGGTATGTCGGAAATAAGTTATGTCACAACTGACGTGGATGAGTCATGGGATTGAGTGCTTTTATCAGTGTCACGCCCCTTAGGGGGGCTGTGAACAAAACCCCTCCCGCACGCACCCGCACTACCTACACTAACACCCAAAAACACTTCAGAAACGTTCACAACACTTTTATTCACACTCTCACTACAAGACACGGGACATCACACACTCACAACCATGCATAAATACATATACATATATAAACGAAACGATTAAATGAAAAGATGATGCACGGATGAAGGACGGATGGAGGACGGATGAATGAACGGATGAATGAACGGATGAATGAACGGATGAATGAACGGATGAATGAATGGATGAATGAACAAATAATCAACCAATGGTTGCACGTATAAATCAAGAAATCAAAGCATGAAAAACAGTGCGTCAGGCTATTGTAGCGATGTGAATCACCGCCAGCGTTTCACAGTAAAAAAACTAACTACAAGTGTTGACGACGGGGGGGGGGGGGGGGGGGGGAAGAAGAGGAGAAGAAAGAAGAAGCGTGTTGACACGGTAGTCACCAGGCACCCCTGTGCGTCTCGCGAAGTAGCTCACTCAGTGGCGTCGGCGTGTCGGGACGACGGCGAAGTGATGATGAAGAATCAAACGAAGTAGGTGATGGCGTCAACGTGTCGGACCGACGATGAAGCGATGGTGAAGAATCAGTCCAAGTAGGTAATGACGTCAGCACGCCGGACTGGCAACGAAGCGATGATGAAGAATCAGTCCGAGTAGGTAATGGCGTCAGCACGCCGGACTGGCAACGAAGCGATGATGAAGAATCAGTCCGAGTAGGTAATGGCGTCAGCACGCCGGACTGGCAACGAAGCGATGATGAAGAATCGGACGAAGTAGATGCCAGTAGGGATATCAGTGAGCGGCCAGCCCGCCGCAGCAGCGCGCCACGTAGGGTTACGTCCCGTGACGCTGACACCGGCGAAGTGTAGTCGCCGCAGTGCTGGCTCCTGTCCACCGCTTAAAGCGATGGGACTCATCCCAAAACGGCAGCCGGTAAAGGGGTCGAAGGATAGGTATGAAAATGTTGCAGAGGATGCAGTCAGAAGCAGGTCCTGAAAACTCATAACGCACTGTCAATATTCCTACCAGAACTTCCCAATTGACTGGCTCACTGACGCACAATAGCACCGAACTAGAAATGCGGAATGCCATAATTTATACGACATAATAACAGTGTCTTAAAGATGGTAGCACAACGAATTCACATGCAAAGATGGCGATAAACGAAGATGAGATGAAGATGACGAATTCACAATTTCAATTAACAATTACCCTCTGCCCTACCCATAACCAAAATACACCAACTCACACACACCGTAACGCAGGACAACCCACTCATACAACGGGGTAAGGATGCTGGCAAGGAAATGAAGAAAGAGAGAATTTGAGCCCTTACCAGACAACCCGTGATAATGCCGGCCCACAACACACACAGCGGGAAGCTACATCCAAAATGCGCTTCAGTACGAGCAGGTAACTGAACTTGCAACCGTACTTCCAGGCTCGCCTCAAACTGTCACCAAATTCCTATAGTGAGAGCGCAGGTGAAGCCCCACCGACCGCCTCGCATGAAGTGTCAAAATCACCCCCAAAACCCTAAATCAGAAATAAAAATCTGAACTGTGCGTCTACGCTTAGCCCGTGAGATCCCTGCAGCACGGTCATGGCATGCGCGAGCAGTGGTCACGACTATCGCGGTCTAACACTGAGCCTAACAATATAAACTAGGGTATTAACTCGCCCTTACAATACACGCACGCACGCACGTACACGCCCACACGCACGCGCGCGCGCACACACACACACACACACACACACACACACACACACACACACACACACACACACACACACACAGTGTCCATCATTCTGCTTGTGACAATCAGTTAGTAACTGTCATACACTTTTTGCCTTGCTCGCGTTCTCAGTATGCCGTAACGACATAAACCTGACAGACTTTGTGTATTCGAGACTATTTATGCTTTCTCTTGTGTTCTATTGACTCAACAGACAGAAAGGCAAATATCCGTTTTGGACAATAAATTTACTGCCTTGCATATGTATATGATCCATGAGTTCAGTTACACGAAGCAGTATAACGAATTAAACAGCAGAAGAAACGAGCATATATATTATATACATGTACAGTATAAGAGTATATTTTTTTATTAGACAAACTCGGCAGTGTTTGGTTGATTACATTCTGACAGCTGAAATATGTGTGTGTGGCGTGTGTGTGTTGGGGGGATGGGGGTGGTGGAGGTGTGTCTTTGTTGTGTGTGTGTGTGTGTGAGAGAGAGAGAGAGAGCATCTGGACGTGGCCGCTAAAAAGATAAAACGCCATCAAATACAATCATTGCACGGCGCTTAGCTCCTTTTCCCCAGATCACGGTAACGTACTAAGACCTTTACAAAACGTAGCAGGCGTCAGAATGGATGGTGATGTTCAGCTGACAGGGCCTCCTTTTTGTTCTCTTGATCACATGTCGTTTAGGATGACAGTTTTAAGCGCGTCAGCGCGTGCACAGTGAGTCAAACCGTGGATGGGGCGATGATGGATTACATACATGTATTTATTATCACTTTTTTTTTTGGGGGGGGGGGGGGGTATTTTGTTTTGGTTTGCTTTGTTTTGTTTTGTTTGGTTGTGTGTGTGTGTGTTGGGGGGGGGGGGGGTAGCCGTATTGCCTGTCTCTGCCAGAATAGCAAAACGCGAGGAAATGCCAACACGACGACGTGGGGGGGGGGGGGGGGGTGTTAGGGTCATATAGGTACTGAACCTGTCAAATCAGACATCAGATATGACAGTCGTCTGCAAAGTGCAGAATATTTTTCCAAACCCTCTATTTCTATAATATGCCCCCCCCCACCCCCACCCCCCCGAAACAGAACCGCCATTCCCGATTACATGAAAGGCTTGATTTTTGAAGAGGCCTTTGTCTCGTTCAAAGTAACGCATTTTCAGACATACTGGCAAACTGCCCTAACCCGGAAATAAAGATGATTGATGATTCTCAGTACTGCAGCGAGTTGCGCCGAAGACACTGACCAGCTTAAGTTTCCCCTCGCCGCAAAATGTGGTCGATAGATTAGATCGTAGGGTTGACGAAAGGCTGAACAATGAACAACAGTCAGCGTCAGTGTACAATTCACAAGAGCAACATTAACCGGTTATTCACTGCCGGGAACTGATTTCCATAACTGTTATTTGCGTAAGGCTGTGGCATGTCTTGTACGGCTCGAGCCCTTAACGTGATTTGCGTGCTTTTTCCGGTTTTATCTTGACGTTGAGCAATTTACGGGAGGCATGTTGCATGCTGATGCTACGCCCAATTTGACATTTCGTGTGGCAGAAATTATGCAGCACATTTGCTCTGAATGAAAAGTAAATGCGCAGACAATTCGGCGTGCCCTTGAGGGTACACACGTATGCAACCATCACCAACAGTCACCAAGCTGGGGAATTTTCAGTCATTTGGCAATTTTCAGTCAAATTTCCTATCCTTTCAGCCAAAAAAATCTAAGTTTTAGCCAGAGTAATGCATCATGATATACGTAATGTTATGTGGGACAGTCTAACAACATTTTTGAAGACTTGTATGTCAGTACCAAGGCAGTATATTACTTTGGGGTGCCAGGAGAGGCTACCAGATGTCTTTCAATATGCTAAACTATGTTTTCTGCAGTAGAGTGTTTCCCCCGTGGTCCCCCAGCAGGGCGCTGCCTCTGTACCCTGGCTTAGGTTTCAGTCTTCTTCCCCCCCCCCTCAGCAATTCCCCATCCTTAATAACAACCATGTATAAGCAGTATACAGATAGTCTTTCGGTGAAATATGTATCGGCTTCGTTGAATGAGTACATTTTATTCCAGGAGAGCTTCCACTGACGATAGTGTTGCTATCATGGTGTCTGATGTTTTAGAAATTAGAGCCCCCCCCCCCAAAAAAAAAAAAAAAAAAAACTTGGGGGGGGGGGGGGGGGGGGAGGCAATGTAGACTTTGCCCTCAGACGCTCTCCATATCAAGGCAGTGTGAGGACCAGTCATTGACCCATAATTAATTCTGCGTAATTATGAAAACTATTTTGAGTCATCAGTTACCAAGCAAGTTATCAGTACTAGTGCGGACCTGCTGATTGGCTTGTTTTGGCAGTGCTCGTAGATCAGCCCACGTGACTGTGTATTATCAGCACAGTTGTGGCATTCATGCCCCCCATTAAAATTCCTCTCCTCCCCGTGGGCAGGCCGCGGAGAGATGGGGAAGCTGGTGCAAGTTAGAAAGGTTGTTTGCGTGCACGTTTGCAGCTTTTAAACCTTTCATAGGTGCATCACTAGTACCGTCAGTAAAATAAACACAACAGGAGAACAGTTGTGTGTTTGTCAGGAATTGTGTCGGGGGTGGGGTTACTGTGAACATCAAGTGCAACGCCGAGTCTATCTTGGTTGAAGGATGAAGCGAAAACGTTGTTTTGCATTCTCGGCAAACCTGTGCAGCAAGTTTTCATTATTTATATTATTCCACAATTTTTTTTTTCCTACCAGGGAGTGGGGTGGGTGGGTGGGTGTTTGGGGGTTTAACGTCCTTTTCCACCACATACGGGTGATATCACAGACGGGGCAACGATGAAAATGCAAGCACAAATATTTGGCCCCAGCCGGGATACGGACTCACGACCCGAGCATTAGAAGTCCAACGCTCTACCATTCGGCCACCCCGGCTCCCCACCACTCCAGGGAGTGGGGTGGATGCGATGAGGTGCATGTCACTACCACATGTATTGTTTATAAGTATCTTTGACTCTGTGACTGTCAGGTGTTCAGAAGACCATTTTAGGTTTTGTTGACATTTTGTGAATTGTTGACAGTCATGCGAGTTTATACTGTAGGCTGTTGCTCTGTGACCGAGTTTTGATGTTGTCAGAAAGAGAAATCGGGTACATGCACTTCCTATCCTGCGGTTTGGGATTTCACAGCTGTGAGATGTGGGATGGGTGGACTCACCTACCTACATACATACCTGTAATCTCGCTCATCTTGGTCTGTTTACCAGCCTTTCTTCCCCCCCCCCCCCTCCGTCCTCACCCTCTACTTCAGGGCCCCCACCTTTCCACCCTCCCCCCACCCTCCCCCCGGCTTCTTTCTTTTATGCAGCATTCACCAAGCCTTAGGATTCTTCGTGATTCTTCCATGCCGTGTGCTGGCTTTTTGCCACCCTACTCTTGTACACATTCCGGCGCCACGCCACCACCACCACACCGCCACCACCACCCACACCACCACCCCCACTACCGCTCCACACTAACCGGCGCCTTCACTTTATTTGGTTCCAGTCTCCCACGACTCTCAAAATATTCCTGGCCTCAGTCAGAGTCAGACACACAGTCTGGTGGTCGCCAGAGGTTGCAATCGCCTTGGCTGGACGGAAGCCACAAAGCTGCTTTTCCGAGATTTTCTGCCTCCTCGGGCTGCCGAGCTGTGAAGCAACCGAGTCTGGTACCTGAGGGATCGATACGGTGATGTCATAGTCCTTAGCGGACTCGTCCGTGGAGGTGGTGCTTTTCACAGCAGTGGCGCTGTTCCGGTCGTAGGTTCGAACTCGAAACCGCCCGCTTTGCTTTGCAGTTTGCCTCTCATTTTTGACCACAATCGCCCATGTGTCGGGCACGTTAATTCAAGCCAAGTCTTTGTGTAAAGTTTAAGTGGAGTAGAGAAGAGACAACTAGGAGAGGTGTGCTTCAAGAGAGACAGAGAGGAAAGAAAAAAGAGACGATTTACGTAGATCAGTTTCCTGTGTACTTGTTGCACGCCGGAGTGGATTCCGGTCGCTGTCGCTGTGGCGGGTGTGGTTGAGGTTGTCGCTGTTGTTGACGTCGCGTTGTCGGCTGCTGGCATAGGCGGCACGATGGTTAGCGGTGGCACGGGATGCGAGGAGAAAGGTGAGGGAAGCCAGAGTCATACACATGCATGTATGTGTCAGCTTTTGCCCATGTTGTTGTGGTGTGCACCGGAATCACTGACAGATGTCTTGCTTTGCACTGCCGTCAGTCTGATGTGAGCAGTATGTCCATTGTCTACATCCGTACGTATTTTGCTGCCATTGTAAACAGGTTGTGTTTTGGGGATGGGTCAGTGATGGTCGATTAGTCACGCATCGCAGTTTCTTCATTTCAAGGGAATACTTGCAAGATAAGACACGTTCATCTTTATTATATTTTTTTTATTTATTTTTATCTGAGAATAGTTTCTGAGAAAACCTTCAGATTGCCAGCCCAGTGTCTAAGACAGTTGGAATTGGAACGGTTTGGAATACTCTTGTGTCGTATGCCTCAGTGCTAAGGTATTCGTTGAATCATTGTTTTTCCAGAGGAACTATCGTGCGCCTTACTGTTCTAGTGTGGTTGTTTTTGTTTGTCTCAGTCAGAAATCTCAGACAGCCGCTTCGCCATACGAGATGTGTTTTTGAAGGCACGGTGCACAGGCAACTGTCTTATCAGTTTCATACGTCTGTCTTGGTCCTATGAGAATGCATTATATCGGTGTCACGACTCCAGTGCCAAAACAAAGGGTCGTGTGTGTGTGTGTGTGTTGGGGGGGGGGGGGGGAGACCGAACTACACCGTGCACAGTTTTTTTTTCTTTCTTTTTTCCGAACATTTCCTCGTGATACTGTGTCCGTTTAGATACATCAGTGCACATGACTGCTCGGCCTCTGGGCCTAGATTACCCCCGTCGCTGTTTATTTAGGAAAACAGGAGATCACCTGTGTCTTTGTCAGATACCGGGAATGGGATATTTGAAAGAGAAGCGACCCGACAAAGCAAGCAGCCAGCAGCGCTCTCCGATAGTTTATTGTTCATGCGTAGCTGGTATCTTCTTTGGGGTCTGATAGCATTGACATTTGCAGCATTGAAGCCATAGGTTTGGCTGGGCTGTTCCGTGTGTTGTCGGTAGATTGTCATGCTCTTTGCTCTTTTCTGGTATGGATTTTTGTTTTCTTGCTGGGGGTAGGAATACTAGGATAAAATAGGATTAGCCAATATTGATTCATGGATGGCTTCATGTCATTTTAATGATGGTGGGGTGATGGCTGCAAGAAGTATGAATGATGTATTGAATATGGTATGAAGCGATGTACTACTGAATAATATGGTATGAAGTGATGTAAGTATTATAGTATGATGTGATGTGCATTGTATTGAACAATATGAAGTGATATACTGAATAATAGTTACGGTACTAAGTGATGTTCTGAATAACAGGGTTGCGATTCAGAGAATAAGGTTTACGGAAAAGCAGTTAATTTGTTGCTGAAACAGCATTCTCAGAACATGCATTTACCAACTCCCCCTATCACCCCTCTCTCTCTCTCTCTCTCTCTCTCTCTCTCTCACTCACACACACACACACACACACACACACACACACACACACACACACACACACACACACACACACACACACACACACACACACACAGAGTCACACACACAGAGACACACACACACACTCTGAAAAAAGAGAGGGGATTACCATTCCTAGGTTCAAGGTGTGGCGTTTACCTGAGCCAGGTAGGCCCAGGTATAAATGAGACTGTTACACCAGCTCCCGCAGGTAGCCAGATGAGAGGAAGATACGCAAACAAGCAGCGTTTGGGGGGGAAATGGGAGGATGTTATGCTTTTGCCACACGGCTAATACCGGGGCAGACTAACGCTCGCGGATACTGAAAACGAAACAGGAATGGGAGGCAGCTAATTCACGGGCTTCTCTCCCTGGTGATGATGGGGTTTGCGGAAATCTGCAGGTTTTGCCCTGTGGAGTCAGGAATCAAAAGAGAAAAATGTGTGTGTATAATCTACAGGGCACTGCTGTGGCTGGAGAGCATTCAGCGCAGTAGAACATTGCTGAGACAGGAGCTTGAGAAATCTGCCACTAAGAGTTTGATATGTATTATGTAGTGATGTAAATATTATCTTTTCCTGTCAGGCCCCCTGCTTATTTCTGTATTCCTAAGTAAATGATTTCTGATCTTTCTTTTCTTTGTGTGTGTGTGTGTGTGTGGGGGGGGGGGGTACATGCACACATGCACATACATGTAGTAGTACACACACACACACACACACACACACACACACACACACACACACACACATATATATATATATATATATATATATATATATATATATATATATGCTGATGGCATTAAACTCTATGTATGCTTACAGGCATGTTTCCCCCCTAATTTCAGAGTAAAGTTCACCAAATCTTAACCAAATCTTACTGCTCTATAGGGGAGCCGGGACAGCCGAATGGTAAAGCGTTGGACTTTCAATGCTTAGGTCATGAGTTCAAATCCCGGCTGGGGCCAAATATTTGTGCTGGCCTTTTTCTCGTCCCGTCATTGACATCACCCATTCGCAGTGGAAAAGGGCGTTAAACTCCCAAACACCCACACTACTGACGTTTAAGAGATCATTTCCCTTTCTGGTATTACCAACCCTGAGCACACGTGCCCAAGGTGGGACAAATTAGGTCAAGGTCAAGTGTCAGGTTGCTGCAGTTATTAATGAGGAAAGATTTTTTAATTGCGCATTGTCCTCTTTGTGTTGCAGAGAGTGTGAAAGAGTCAGAAGAGGAGCCCACCGAGAATGCGAGAAAGAATGAAGGTCAAGGTGACGGCGCCGCCAGTAAACCATCGGAAATTTCAGACTCGCCCAATGCCGTCAGTACCACTGGTACACCCACCACTACAGGCAGCACGAATGCAGCGTCAGGAGCAGGAGGAGCTGTGTCGGCGAACGATGTGTCGGTGACGGTGTCTGAGGCAGTTCTGCCAGTGTCCACGTCAGTGACAACACAGGCGGAGATCACTCCCGTCAGCAGCAACACAACAGGTTAGCAAGCACAAGTGCTAAGTGTAGAACATAGCGGTGGTATGCACAAGTTGCCCCATTAGTCTAAAGATGTGTTTGCTCTGTGACATCGATACAGTATTGGTGTATATCTTCTTTTTTTTTTCTTTTTTTTAAAATCCTATTACTGTTGCAAGGAATATTTGGGCTGTTACCTTTAACACGCACACTTGATATTTAGGACACAGAGGACAGGCAGACACAGTAAACGAATCAGCATGTGAATTTGAACTCCAGTTTGTGACGATGAATCCCCAACCAAAGAGTGGTTTGGTGCAGTGTCCGGATGCTGCGATTACAGTCACCATAGTTTACTGACAACCACAACAACCACCACCATAAAAAACAAAAAACAAAAACAAAAAAACAACCCCAGAAAAGCTCCAAGATTCAAAATACCTTGGCCTTCAAGTGTTTCTTTTCCTGTTATTCCCTTCTTCACTTGAAACAACAATGGTCAAAAATTGCAAACAGTGATAATGATCAAGCGAACGAGTCTCCGTCTCCAGATCTTGAGGTGTCTCTGTTGCTGTTTCAGTCTCGTCAACTCATGTGCGTCCGATCATCGTTCCCCCAGTCCCTAGCCCCGTCCCTGGCCAGCGATCTCCGAGTCCCAACCCTCCTTTCCCTGCCCAGTCAGCCGGCCTGCCCCAGCGGGCGGAGGAAGCAGCCAGGGCATCGCCTGTGCCGACAGAAGTTCAGCGACGTACTGTGTCGGTCAACTCGTACAGTGAGGAGCTCAACACCTCCGTCACGGAAGTACCTCGTCGACAGGTCCTTTTCAACGGTATGTTTTACACAAATCGGGAACCTAACCGGCCCCCGTAGTGTAGTGGTTAGCACTTCGGACCAGGAGACCTTGGTTCGAGTTCCAGCCGAGGCAAGTGGGACTTTTCCTATCTGGGTCAGCTCCTACCCAGAGCAGGTGTGCTGTGGACCCGGTGGGTAGGCTGTTTCCACAGAGCCAAGACTCGCCCACTTTATGGGCATTACTGAGGGTGCTTCCCTTGTTATGACAAATCACATGCTGTGGATGATTACACGGCCAGCACCGCAGGGGCCGTAATTTCTGGGCCTGGCTAACGCTGAGATATTTTATGACAGGAAGCATGGAATGCGGCCCTATCACACAGTCTCAAAACACACAGATTTCCATAGCATGATCATACCATCATCCCCATCATCATTATAATGCATAATGAAACTTGCGCCAGCTTCTGAGCCCTCTGTGGATTTCACCCATCAACTGGGAGGAACACCACTGGAGCTGGTGAAGAGGAAGGGTGGGGGAGGCGGGGGCTGGCTGGCTGTATCTTTTTCCCATATTTTTAGAGACTAAAAGATACCTTAGTCTGTTTGAACCAAACCATGAGAATTTATTTGGCTAGGGCATTGACCGTTGTTACTTAAGAATAAGCTGTTTATGTACCTTGTCTTGCACATTCAGTGTTAGGCCTGTTGTAACTTTTTCGGCTGTGCATTTTCAGAGGCACCAGCACAGATCATTCAGCAGGGCTATGGCGGCGGAGCAGGTGACGAAGATGACGACAAGAAGGATGATGAAGAGGAGCTGACCCCAGTCATGTACAATGAGGAGGGCCAGCCCGTCCGGCCGTACCCGCCCTACGAAGCTATCCCAGCCAGCGAGCCAGACCTCACGCGCAAACCCAACAAGAGCGCCTTGAAAATGAAATATGGTTCGGGACAGTATCAGGGGATGCCCCTCTCCCCACCCCCCCCTTTCCCAGGGAGCTCCAGTTCGAGTCTGCAGCGTCCGCTGGAGACGTCACCAGTACGCTCCCACTCTCCCTCACCTGCCCCAGTGGACACGTCCTTCAATTTGTCTTTGAATAGGTCCGGGTCTCCTGCTGTGGGGCCGGCACGAACGGGTATGATCATTCCACGCCCTCAAGTTCACTTCCAGTCTCAGTAAGTGTGTCTTCGTCGTGTCTTGTTACGCCATTTTCAGCTGTATAGCGCTTCAGACTGACGCCGATTCATTTTTCAAATGTCCGATTACTTTCTTGGTTTCTACCCAAGATAGACATATTTATTATTGTCTATCATTAAAGTAGGCAATATGCAGGACACTTGTGACGTTAGGTCACATGTAGAACACAGAGGGGTGCACAAAAAGAAACACATACAACCCCATAAAATCACTTGGCTACAAATGTTCTACACTTACATGGTCAGTCAGGACGTTTGTCCTGTTATAGTTCTACTGGATATGAAGCTCCACCTGTATGTTAATTGTTTGTCTAAAATTGCCTTTATCTCTGTGCATACCACTTGCATGGCAGAAGTCGATAGAAAATTGTAAATGTCGAATCCATTCCACTGCTTGGTCAGACAGATATTTATTTTTTAAGGAAAAGGTTTGCAGGGCTTTGTTGGAGAAGGCTTCTGTTCTATTTGTGCTTGATCACAAATGGGGTTAGCAGTACAATACCATTGTTCCTCAACTCTTTGCACTGCTTAGCTGCTTTTATCCTGAATCTAATTCTAGCCATGATGGCAGGTAGGTCGTTTTAGTTATGGAACAGTTCCTTCCACCTGTGAAATGACTGTGAACGTTTTCCATTTCAGTGGAGCAGGTGACAGCGACAAAGAAAACATGGCCCCTCCGCCACCACCCCCTCCTCTGCCCCCATACCCCCAGCAGATTCAGCCTGACTACGACAACCTCCCTGGGGATGAGTCTGACTCCGATGATGGAGAGATTCACTATAAAGATGATGACGAAAGTGAGTCTCTGTGTGTGTGTGCATGTGCGTGCGTGCGTTCGCGCGGTTGTGTGCGTGCACATGAGTGTGTGTGTGTGCGTGGGTTTCCAACTTTTGTATCTATCTGCTCAGTGTTCCAATCTTTTTCAGTTGTGTTTTGTACCAAGCCACTCCAGTGTAGATGGATTTTTGTCAAGTCTAACATAGGAATTTCATGCATCATGGGTTTTTGTATCATTTCTGTTCTTGGAAAACAGGCTCGCTCTCACTTTATCTTTGTTTTCCTGCATTAAAAAGAGAGAGAGAGAGAGAGCATAATCTTTACCTTACAAAGTTCTTCATGTAAGACTTGCTATTCAGATACTGCCGGTCTCTCACAGTAGTAAACTGTGAATTAGCATATCATCATTTGTACTAAAAGTACTGCTGTTTCCTTTCAGACTCCCTGGCAGCTAAGGTAGCAAGGCAGGACAGTTTAGCACGTTTCCTCAGCAACCGTCCAACCAAGCGTGACCTTGTTGAAAAGAATATCATCCCTTCACACTCCGACCAAGAGAAGGCAGACCTACGGGAGCAGATCGGAAGCAAACTCACACGGTACGGCCTTACTCTTGTGGTACATGTGCAGGGGGTGAGAGTGTGACATTTGATGGTTATGTAGGAAAATTTTTTAAAATTTTTTTCTTAATGGAAATAGTAGCAGAGTATCTGAGTTTGTTGGTTGCAGCATCTCCTTTTAAAGTCTGTATGTTCATTATGAGTTCTGAGGGTAAAAACTGCCGCTTACAAAACTCTGAGGCTGTTTGCCAGATGAGTAGATGTTCCTTTTGGCTGTTGCAACCATGTTTGTGACTTTTTGGCATCTGATAATGAGAAATGTCGCTCGCATACCTGTACTACATGTCAATATGACCAAGTTGTTAAAAGTGTTGTCTAGTTGGTCTTCAGTGCGCAGCCAAATAGCATCTGCTCAGTATGCGATGCACTTCTCTGTAGGTAGAACAAGGTAATTATACGCTAACCCGTCACCTCAGTGGTTCCAAATGCTGTACTGTGTCCCAAGTGACGGATACTGATGCATGGATAAAGCGCATTCAGTGAAAAGTTGTCCACAGTTTTCATTACAGTGTAGTTGTAGTCGCAGTGGTAAAGGTTGATGCCTCTAGACTTTAGCCTTGCCTTTGTGTTTTGTGATGCAGGCGTTTGAGTTTACGACCAACGCTAGAGGAGCTGGAGCACAGAAATATCATACATGGTGAGTATAAATATCATGCGGATAGTTTTTTCGATTAATTTTAACTGTTGGCAAGCCTTCCAGTTTAAGAAGTTTACAGGTACTTTTATCTTGAGAAATCCTTTGAAACTTCTGTACACGTGTATTTGCCAGAGAGCCTGAATAATTCAGTGATCACCTGTATTAACAGTTGAAATTTAGAAATACTAGCTACCCATATGACCTTCTGGTTGATTCTCAACTGTACTGGGTTTTTTCCTTTATCTCCATACAGTGCATCAACTCAGTGTTCGTATACACTGTTATGTAGGGATTCACTGTTACAGTATGGGGGTTTGGAAAGGACATGTGCTTACCAATTGCCTTGTATGATTATTTGTGCTCGTGTTTGATTTACACTGGTTCTGGTGAGCAGCCTATCAGTTTTGTTTCTCTGATTTTCTCCCTGCATGATTGCAGTGCAGGTTTGAAAAACCACCACTGCGATCACCGGTTATGCATGTATGTAACTGCCACGGTTCATGAATAAGTGGGGGAGGAACTAGATTTATTTATTTGAGTTTTTCTGCATAGTGTCTACCGTTTGTACAGGTTGTGTGAGTAGTTCCGCTTACGCACCATTAGTGAGAAGCCAAGCTTGTTTCCGACCTCCTGCATTAAACATGGGTCATATCTGTTACAGCTCAGACACAGGAGGAATACCTGGCCGAAAAAGAAGAAAAACGACGCTTTCTCATAAGAAAGGTAGGCATGTCATGAAAGCAGTGCAAAGGATCTTTTTGCCTTCAGCAGAGTGGTGTGCATGATGTTGGCTGTAAAAACTAAAAAGAAAAGTTGACTGTAAACTAAAACTGTAAAGAACTTAATAAAAACAAAAAAACAGCAACAACAACAAATTTAGCAGGCAAGGGGAGGGAACTCATTGGTTTTATGAAACTGGCAGCATTTCCCTAGTTGTGTTGGGGTAGGCAATGGCATCATATTAATTGTTCAGTGTGAATTTAGCACCTGCTGCCAAACTAATACAAGTCGTCTTTGTTATGATGCAGTTGTGTTTTAGAGTTGACTGCAGTGTTGTAGGCAGGTCAGCTGCCATTTGTCTCCAAAGGCAGCAGTTTCCTACCATACGGTACTACTCAGTATTTACAGAAGAGTGGGCAGGAAGCTGAAAGCAAACCTGTTTTAATATCTGTTTGTTTGTGTGGGTGGTGCTAACATGGACTTTACTTTTGCAGCTGAGTTTCCGTCCCAGTGTGGAAGAGCTGAAGGAAAGAAAAATCATCAAGTTCAACGACTATGTGGAGGTCACGTCGGCCGAGCAGTACGACCGACGGGCAGACAAACCGTGGACAAAACTTACACCCAAAGATAAGGTAGGAAGTGAAAGTTCGATCAGCGCACATACAGCACAGGATGACTCAGGCTGTCTATAAAGTAAATGTGTTCATCAGGCATCTGAAAGCAAAATCAGTGCTATTCTCAAACGGTTTCCGTCATTCACAGATTGCTTGTTATTCTGGAACTGCTGACTTGGTGCTGGCTTGTTAAGGTCCTCCATATAGACTCTTTCGAGTCTTTGGGGTGAGCGGTGGGGTCTGGGGTGAGTGGTGGTCTAATGGGTGAGTGGTGGTCTGTGGGGTGAGCGATGGTCTATGGGGGGAGTGGTGGTCTATGGGGGGAGTGGTGGTCTATGGGGTGAGCGATGGTCTATTGGGGAAGCGGTGGTCTGGGGTGAGTGATGGTCTATGGGGTGAGTGGTGGTCTATTGGGGGAGCGGTGGTCTGGGGTGAGTGATGGTCTATGGGGTGAGTGGTGGTCTATTGGGGGAGCGGTGGTCTGGGGTGAGCGATGGTCTATGGGATGAGCGATGGTCTATTGGGGAAGCGGTGGTCCGGGATGAGTGATGGTCTATGGGGTGAGTGGTGGTCTATTGGGGGAGTGGTGGTCTGGGGTGAGCGATGGTCTATGGGGTGAGCGGTGGTCTAATAGGTAGCGCGTTGGATTTTTGCACTGTGCTATTGAACAGCTGTCACTGCTGTCACAGCGATGAAGTGTGGGTTTGAGTCCAGGACGAGCTTGTGATATGTGACACCAGATTGTCCTGGTTATCAGACTGCTTATCGGGGGCCTCTCTCCGGGTTATCCGGCTTTCCTCCCCCAGCAAAATTGAAAAATAGGATAGGTATTGGGTGGCGCTGCACCGCAGCGACACGTCTCCCCATGGGGAAGCAGCCCAAATTCCCCAAAAGCAACAATAAAGTAGTGAACAAAAAATTCATGATGACTACCTTGCTTGAGCAGTTTGCTTGTGTGTATGTGTGCAGGCGGTGATACGAAAAGAACTGAACGAATTCAAGAGCAAAGAGATGGACGTACATGAGGACAGCAGACATCTTACACGGTGAGTGACACTCCACACACACTAGACCACCATACCCCCACTCAGTGCAATGGGATCACTCCCTGGTACTGCACAGGGTTTAATCATAACGGACGCGAGTGTTTCTGGTGCTAATCCGCTTTCAACAATGATTGCTTTCGTTTGACGCTGTATGTTTGAAATATGAACATGCATACGTCTTTGCATTGTAGTAACGCTTTAGTCAAAGTTGTTGTCCGGTTGATAAAACAGCTGCTTTATTTCATCCTGGCAGACCAAAGTCTGGCCGTTGGAAACACTCGGTACTATGCAAATTTGACAATGGATATCTGTGAATTTTGAGCTATGAAAAAAAAAAAATAAAAATCCTACACTTTTTTGTGTCTGAGTTCCATCTCTTTACTGACCCCTATTTTTGGTGGTGTTTTTACACTCGCAGGTTCCATCGGCCATGAGACTGAGAGAATGTGCACTTCCCTCGGTGACCAAATACAACGTACCATTTACAGAAAAGACTTCACTCACTCAGTTCAGGCTCTGGGATTTTCACAGATTCTGTGTGCTGTAAACAGTGCTCTTGTGATCACCTGCGCCATTGCACTGGAGAATATCTAAATATATGTATGTGTGTAGCAATGACTTTGTTGGGACTTCGAGATTGACTCTGCTCCTCTCCTGGTTCTCGGGTGCACCGTGACAGGATCGGATTTTGACCGCCTGAGGCGGATTTGGGCTTTGGGAAACGCCTGTCGCTTCAGTTTTTTGTGTGTGAGTGTGTGTGTGTGTGTGTGTGTGTGTGTGTGTGTGTGTGTGTGTGTGTGTGTGTGTGTGTCTGGTTGAGCTGATACACAAGCGTGTACCACTTTGCATATGTTCACACTTGTACTTTGTGCGCGTTACCAGTCTTTCCCAATATTTTGTCGCAGCATTGATATGCATTTGTTACGTGACATTACATGCAACAGTTGTCTCCCTCATAGCAAAGCGGGAGGGGGGGGGGGGTATGCTTGTGCTTAGGAAAGTGTGGATAATTTATCATGAGTCCTGTCAAAAGGGTTTTAACCTTGGTAGTGCTGAGCCCGGAATATTCCAGGCTACCTCAATGGCTTTTCCAGCATAAGACAAATGAAGTCAGCATGACAAGGGTTAAAAAGGGACAAACAACAACAACAACAACAAAAAACCAGTGCAAGTTGATGTGTAAAAATAAGATAGAAACAAAGAAAATCTATCGTCTAACAGTGAAAGGGCCTAAGTGTTTTGCAAATTTATCCATTGTGCTTAGCCCTTTAACCAAATGACCGTCGAAACATCCCTGCTGATTCTCTTGAATATCAGGGTTGCACTTTTTCCACAGCTTCTATAGGACAAAGTGTCCTGGAAACAGCAAAGTGATAGGACACAGTGTCCTGGCCACTTAGTGGCAGTAAAAATTTTAATAGGACAAATGTCCGCTTGGGGTGGGAAACAGGACATTTGAAATTTTTATAGGTCAGTGTCCTGGGACCGACTAAAATGTGCAACCCTGACTTGATTTTTAGCGTGACAAATGAAGGGATCATGTCTTGTGAAGGTCGTCGGGCTGAATTTTTCCCCGATGATACTTCAAGGTGATCAGGATGATGGCCGAATTCAGCTGTAGACTTTGGGCCATGCTTTCAGCAGAGTTAAGTAATGAATTTTGATACAAAGACAATCTGCATCCAACAGAATTCGTGCAAAGTAGAGTGCAAGTTGCGTTCCCCTTAGCTGCCGGTGCTGTGGTAGAGAAGTTTGTGGTTCATGTGACTGTGAAATATATGTATGGTTGCCATGTGTTTGAAATTTGAAAATGTACCTCACATTCTGTTCAGTTCATAATTATGATGATGGTGTAGCCATAACATTTCTCTTCCTCATTTTTTTTTTTTTTTTTTTGCTGATAGACATTCTAGAGCAATAGACACACTGAATACTTAGATCAACCAACGACGGGCAGTGAAAATACTACTGTAGGCCCATTTCTTATCCAAGTGTGTGTTCACCCTCCGCGAAAAATCGTGGTGTAGAAAAACCTGTGTTGCTCGAGACATTCTGTTTTGGTGACCATGATAGCATCTCATTTTGCCTTTGGTTTTATAGCTGAAAGCGATGCGTAGTTGGCATGGGTCAGGATGCGTATGAGGGATCTCTGTTGATTCGGTTCATTTGTAATGTCCCTTCCGTGATGTGTGATAGAGTAGCGAATGTAACATTCCATTCCATTTGACTCAGTCTGGTCTTGCCAGTGGGGTATGATTCAGACTGAGTATATTCTCTCTCTCCCTCGCACACATTGCGTTCACATTGACGCTGCGTTAGCTTTTGAGTAGTGCATTGCTGTCCAACGTTACTGTTTTGAATTTTGAGATTACATGGAGCAAAAAACAAGAACAAAAAAAAACCAGCAACTGTGGTACGGAGACATGGTGGACTGGCAAACGTTTCCAATGTGATTGAGATCGTTCCTTGGGTTACTCTTTGGCTTTCACTGGGAAATTTGGGTTTTTGAAGGACTGAGTTTCCACTCCTGAAAATTTCAAGCAGAGAATAGTATGCATGCAGTGCACACTTTACAAATACTTCTGCTAAAAGCTTTGGTTTTAAACTGGTGCTGGATGCTCCTGTTTATTTGAGGTATGTTTTTTATGTACATTTTATTTTTATTTTAATTGAAAAATGCAGCCTCTTTGATGAATGCATTCTACATGTAATTGTTCTTTCCATCACTGCACTTTAGGAACTCATCTCTTCATTGTTTTATTTATTTATTTTTTTTGTTCTTGGTATTCATAGAGTGAGCGTCATCAATATGCAGCCTTCACAGTAATTTTGGGCTTGTGGATTCGTTGTTTCGTTTGATACATGGATTTTTGTTGTTGTTGGTAATATAAAGAACATCAGTGTTTTGTTTGTTGTTGTTTTGGCAATGCAGCGTGACTGTGGCACAGTGTTTCACCATGCACAAAAAAAAAAAACACATTCATACTGATCGTCAGCTTGTGTCTTGTTGGTTGTACATACCGTACAGTTGCCGCTGAGATAGCAATTGAGAGAAGCTTGAGTGCATTTTACGATTATTGCCAAAGCTGTAGAAGATCATTGCACAGTTTGCTCAGGATTATAAAGGTGCTTTTGTGTAGCGAGTCCTTTGTTCAACTTCACTTCACTTCACGCACACCCCCTCCGGCTTTTAACACATGCGTCAGCGTTTGATTTGTGTGTGACGTTTTGTTTTGAAAAAAGTGGGAACGATAGACTTTGAGAGTTGAAGATGCACGTGTGGTGCAGACTGCAGTGTCCAGTGTGAAATTTCTGAAATCACCCCCATCCTTAGATGTTTCATTTGGCCCTCGTCACCCGGTCTTGTGTGTGTGTGTGTGTGTGTGTGTGTGTGTGTGTGTGGTGGAACTTTTGGGCAAGGCAGATGGTGGATTTGCTGTTCAAGTATCGGAGCATATATGAGCGTTTGATGTATCATGCTGTTGAAGCTTTTGCATATAAAAGGTTTGAAAATGCATGCAATCCCATACTGTGAGAGCAAACTTTTCTGGCACAATAATTATTTGCACTTTTTTTTTAAAATTTTTATTTTTTACAATGCACATGTAGATGTATAGTTGCCACTACACCCCTGTCTGTTTTGTTATTTTGATATGATGAAGACTGTGCAGCAAGGGAAGGCCTCCTCATCTGATGTAAATGTATTGTTACGTTGATATGTATATATAGAGCTGAAGCAAAGAATCGCTTTTTTTGTATTTTTAGCTGTACATATACACCATTTGTTGAGTGAATGCTTGGACGCAGAAAGCAGGTGTTTTTTGGTTTTATTTTAGTGAGTGTGTGTGACAAAAGTACGGGGTACCTGTAACATGATCATGGACAATAGTTTTCTGTCTGTAGTAGCCCCGCCCCCTCCTCCCCCCTTCCTTCAGATCTGGATAGTGATACATGCATAAAGGACATGTACATAAAACATTTGGCAAGAGTGTACTGCTCCCGTTTTGTCTTTGCTGACCGAAAGATGATGAAGGCAAAACTTTCACCGGTCATTAAGACATTTACTCCAGCAATGGAGTAAGTTTTTTTTCTTCTGGAATGCTGTCAGTAGGTGTCTATGTGGGTTTGGGTGGGTAAATGGTTGGGGGAGGGGGAGGAGGGTGGGCCTTGAGGTTTGCATGCCAGATATCACAGTTACATGCACGAGCATTCAGTAGTTGGGAATTCAGATTAACTAGGTAACTTTCAGATGGGCAAATTAAATCTATGATTATCTATGGTCTGTGATTTTTCTATTTACCCCGTGTGAATTTTTTTTTTTTTTTTTTTTTCCAGAGTTGACACTGCAACTGTGATGATAGATTTGCCTTGTGAAATGCTGGACTTTGTGACTATTTTTTTAATGGCAACTTGTTGACCCTTGCAGATGTGAGTGACTACCCTTCCCTTCCTGTCCCTTGCTTCGTGTGCTTTTGGCAGGTTTCTGGGTGAAAATAGGCTTCGAGTTTTGAGCAGGTTAGGGACAATCACAGTTCACAGTCGTCATGGGTTTGCCTGCGACCTGATTCCACACAGCAACCAGCGATAGTCTTGATCTTTCTGTGGCTTCTGCTTTTATTCAGTCTAGAGTTTAGCCCGAAGAATCCTGTTCTCTCTTGCGCACAGTGCATGTAAGGGAGAGCATGCAGTCTCCTTAAGTTTGAAGAGATTGTTCGGGCTGAAGCGTGAGCTGTACACGTACTAGAGTGCATTGTTTTGCAGTCAGGCGCGTGTGTGTGTGTCAGTGTGAGTGCTCACGTTGTACATGAATACGTGTTCCGAGTTTGATTTTAACTAACTAATGTGTAGGACATGATGTTGCACTGTGGGAGTTGTTTGCAGGTGTCTCTTTTCTTTTTTTTGTCTTTTTTTTTTTTTGTCTGTGCGCACCTTGTACCTGAATGTGCCTATATCAACCCTGCAAACTGTTCATTGGCTTCGTCTTCCCCCTCCTCTTCCACAGGCTGTCACAGATTGTCAATATTTAAAAATCCAGTAGCATTTTCAAGGGTCATGCCAATCCAAACCACACCTCTCTACTCTAGGAAAATGGATAATACCCAAGCAACTGCTCTGCGGTGGGTACTATAAATGTGAAGTACCATCAGCAAAAACAGATGAATAGAGATTCAGACACAACGTACAAACCGCTATCCTTAGATACTGGTGTAGAAGCCTGATTCAATTTCCACACCATCTGCAACTTACAACCTGCGCTGCAGGGACGAGATTTATTTTGACTAAGAATTTTTGCCTGCATGGAGTACTTGTTAATAGAGCAGAGAGGTGAGGTTTGCGATCGACATGGCCATTGAAAATCTGATGTTATTTTTTAATATTGACACTCAACATGTGCCTGTGTCCTCTCCCGCCACCTCTAGTGCCCCCGTCTCTGAAGACACCCTCATGGTGGTCAGACGACCTTATACTGTACCTGTAAACACCCACCCCCACCCTCACCCTCACGCCTCCTCCACCACTAACTTCCCCTTCCTTTGTGTCACCAGTGAGGTCAGAGTGTGAAAAAGAGTTGTAGCAGTTCAGCTTGGTGACCATCGATATTGTGTTCAAGATTCTTTGCTGTTCTGATCTCCTGTTGTTAATTTTAGTAGGGACCATGATGTCCGTCAATCGTTTGTGTGTGTACATGCTTGCATGTAGGACACATGCCTAGGTTTGTCATGTGTAGTCATACTGGTATATTTCAGTGAAACTTTGTGACAGATACCAGTTACGCTTAGACGTTCATTTTTGTTTGATAGAAGTGTTGCTTGTTTTAGAAAGTTGTAAGGTGAAACAGACTTGTCCTTTTTGCTATGCCTTCGCTCATTTGCTCATTTTGGGGGGGGGATTTAAAAACAAAATTCTTGCAGCACTGTTTGAGCATTTACTTCTAATGTACCGGTATGCGTCATGTTTGTGTGCGAGTGCGCTTGCTGCATGTTTTGATTGTTTTTGTACTGTGTCTATTTTCAGGTGGAGAGAGGCACATTTTTGTATATTTTTGTACCCATTACAATGTTCTTCTTCACTGTTTGTATGTACCCCCGAACCTGTTTACAACTCACTCTTGTTTATAAATAGGTACACATTATGCATTGCAATTTAACTGAATATGTAGATTTTGGAACTGTTTCATTTACGGTAATGACAGAGGGGACTATTTGTCATGTTATCACAAATGTCAGTCTCATTTGTCATATTGAAAATACTGTTTTATTCCCTACCCAGTAAGGTACCTGATTCAATTAGAAAAGAACTTCAGAAGACTTGCATTCGATTATTGTTGTGGCACTGAGCCTGTCACATGCTGGGTTTTAGGGTTGAAGGCTGCATCAAATATAGAATGGATATAATCTATGATAATTATTGTCATTATATGTATATAGGCATCTCCCCACACACACAGTGCTGTGCCTGAAATAAAATGGAAATGATGGAGAAAGTGTATGCAGTTTTGTGTGTGCAGCTGAATGACTGTGTATGGAATATGTGGTTGTATGATGATAATTTGTTCTAAGCTGAAATAGAAAAGGAAACGGTAATGACTGCGAAGTGGTTACAAGTTAAGCAAATAAAAGCGACACCTGAAGAAGGCGTAAGCCTGAAACGTTGGCCTGTGCCAGTCCTTTGTCAAAGTTAAGTGGTTTCTGTCCCTTTTTATGTCGCTTTTATTTGCTAAGCTGAAATGCCTGCTCTCTCTCTCTCTCTCTCTCATCCACACAAATGTACAAAGAATCCTGTCAGGAACTGAAACATTTAATGGTTTGTATTGGACAAGCCTAAGCAATAACCCCAGACACCTACTGGTAGTATGGACACAAGTGTAGCTCTTGCTAGTGGCTACATCTGGGGCAGTTTTAGGACACAGCCCAATACGGAATACAAAAACTGTACAACAAAAACATAGGAGGCATACGTAAGGAAAGTACATCTTTCTATGCAGCTACTCATTTGTTGAAACGAGATAACACAAAACAAGCTGGACGACCGACTTGACTGATGGATTCAAACCAGCGGCTTTTAGATGTTAGGAAAATGTAAAATATAGATGAAAACTTTGACAAGCAGTAAATGACCGTGTAACAAGAGTTTTTGGAAGATGAGGCTGCAGACAACTGTCAATGCTCAAAGAGTGAGCGAGCCAAATACTAAAGATCCGGACAAACCTCCCTTCACTGGAACTCGGTACCACCACCAGGTGTGCTCATCCTCACAAGTGACCATTGCAACAAGTTGTATTTCACAATTCGTACCAAATCAACAAGAAGGGAAGCCTGACAGTCATTTGTGAGTAACAAAGCCGGACTAACAAGAGTAGAGTTTTGCAGCATGCTGGACAGGCAACAAACGTTACAGCAGCAAGAAGGTAGTATGAATACTTTCATGTACGCTGTTGGTATGCAGAGCGTTTCTGGGCATCAAGGATACAATTATAAACAAAAAACAAAAAAAACAAAACCTCAAATACGCCAAGAGAAAAATAGTGACCAAACAGAAACCTCACTTTTTAAAATCTTATCTGAAGGTCAGACATGTCAGGTAACATCAGCTAAGACCACCACTGCTTGTGTAAACTGTTGCAAGTGTTGCAGAGCTTGCCATACCCAAAGTGGACTACTGAGGCACCGTAGAAGATGCTTCCAACAGGACTGAGCAACGAAGATGCTTACACTGATGCCAAAGACAGAATGATAACTACTCCCACCATTCCAGCAATGGTGGTTTCTGATGACTAATACTGTCTCAATACTTTGCAGGCTGAAATTCTGGTGGTGTTCACAAAAGCATTGCCAGTAAAAACCTGGTATCGCTAACAGAATCACGTAAACGGTGGATACTACACGCAGTAAGAGCTGCTCGTGTATGACGAATTTTAAAGGATTATTCCAACACCCTTGTAGTAATGGTAGAATGATACGCAACCCAGTCAGCAAAAATAATCTGGACAGTACACTTGATCAGGTGTCCCCAAAATACTGCTACATACAAACATGACAAAACTAATGGCTTGGTAGTGGAACAACACAGAGTGCAGAAAAAAATGTGCACAACAATCATGAACATACAAAGTTCTGTCAAAACAACAAATTCACAAGAAGCTAGGAAAGGAAACATACATGAAACAGAAATCAACTGATAATGCACCAAACTTGTGAACTATTCACTGTGGTAAGAACACTCACTGTACAAAACCAAAACTAATTATGCGAGTCAAGGAGCTAAATTTTTTGCACAGTCAGCAAGCACTGGCTTGACTCCAGCAATCCAGCAAGTGCCCTATAATTCATTGGTGTGATGTAAAGAAAAACCCCAACACAGTACTACCAATCAATAGAAACTACACTTACAAGCATGTCATGCAACTTCTTTAAAAAACAAAAACAAAACAAAACAACAAAAAAAACCCTGTATCTTCTGAAGTTTTTTTTAAACACAACTTTGTTTTTATCTTAGAAGTGAGAAAATTTCATGAATCTGACTAAATCGTAAGCAGAAAAAACCTCTGAATATTGATACTTCCATACTTTCAAATTAAGGACAAACGTGCATTAGTGGAATAGGAAAAATGGCTACCTCTACACGTTTTAACCAACCTTCAAAATATGAAAATGGGGAAAGGGGGGTGGGGGGGGGGGGCGACCAAGAATTAAAATCAATCACAACATACATGACCATATTAACACCAGACATAATTCCAGCTACACAGCATCTGTGTCTGCATACATGACGATCAGGTGACCTACTGAACTACTCAACTAGTGGACATGTAGCAGAATGAGATGATTTATGCTTACTAACTGCAACACATATTTCTGAATATGAAAGAATACAAAAAGTAAACTGAAGCTGCCAACATGTGAATTGTACATCTTTCTGAACATACATACATAAATGAGGATAAGAGTACAAGATAAAAGATGAAAACTGTGCTTCCAGTGCAACTTTCTAACCACTACAATGCAATCCAAATATATCAGATACACTACTTAGACAAACAATACATTTAGTGTTTACACAAAGAAATAGTGTTAAAACAAAATGTTTTACCATCGTCTATGGCCATTATGCCAAACGCAAATACCTGTACAGTCTGTACATATCAGAACACACACACAAACACACATCAAACTGTACATGATTTCTGCTGCCACGTTGAGCAGTAAGAGGTTCAAAATTCTATGCAAGATGAAACGACCACACAAATACAGGCTTTCTGTAGAGGAATCAACACATATCAACATCATGCGCTAGCTTGTGGCACGGTCAACACGCTGGACAAGACGGGTAACACAAAACAGATACATTGTTACATACGAGGTGAGGGAATTAACCAGATTTGCCACAGCCACACACTTCACAGACTCGGGAGTGAATCAAATAAATAATCAAGTACATGTACCAATATTCACCCAGCTGGCGTCTACTATCACAGACCACTGACACTGTTTTCCCACGCCAGCCCTCTAACATCTGGGCACTAAGCTTGGCATTAGCAATCTTTCACATCAACACTTCACCTCCTTCCTCACAACACTCACTCAAAATCACCGTTCCTCGTGCAAGAATCCTGGAGATGTTCAAATGACACCAGCAGCGAAACAAGATCAACTGCTCAGTCACACTATTACACAAATGCCTTGCATGACTCTATTTTGCAGCCACATCAATTCTACCATTATGTACACATTTGAAGCGAGCACCATGTGAAACGTTTGATCTAACGGTATCACGACGAAAGTAAATCTGCTGTTAATTTACACTTGAATATGAGGACTGATAGATGCTAGATATCAGACACTGGAATTATCCATGAAAAAAAAAAAAAAAAAAAACCAGAGGAAAAGGCAAAAATCTGCCTGAACCATGGAGCACTGATCTGTACACGCATGAAGTCAAATGTAAAGAAAACTTTTCCTACATAATGTAGGCTGGCTGCCCTATAACAAGAAGTGTGAAATCTGTGTGCGTTGTATCTGCACTGCCAGTCTTTAAGTGTTAAGAAACTGGCTCAGTCACTAATCATAAAAAAACACTTGGCTGTTCGCTTTAATAACAAGCGAGGTCTCTCCTAACCATCGGGTCCTAGACATCTTCACAGAACTGCAATTCACTGGGAGAGTTTCCCACGAGGAAAAAAAAAAAACCCAACAAAAAAACTGTAACAGATGTGAACTTTGTCATTACAAGAAAGCAAACCATGTCAGCTGTTGAAAAAGAAAGATGGCAGAGTGGGAAGTCCCTCCCCCGGCCACCTCCAAACCACACTCCTCCCCAAGAAACAAAAAAAAACCTGCTCCGATAAATCAGTTGCAACATGTATCCAACAACACAAGCAGCTGTCTATCAATGCTGTTCCGTGTTTAGCAGTCCAAAACTGATATGATGGTGTACGATCTTCAACGTCGTCTCTCAACAAAGCATCCACACACTGTGTGTGCCAACAGCAAAAGGACTGAAAGTATACGATCGGTGATGGCAAGACACTGGGTGCTGACCGCAGACATGTAGATGTACCGCAGCCAACGATACTAGATTAATATAGGTACGAAGTACCTTTGCCTTAGCAGCAAACTCAACAAAGCTGCCAGTCTTTCACTGGGAAAACCAAATGAATGCTAATATCTCGCCAAAGCTGCATCCAATGTAAAAAAAAACCAAACAAACCCAAAACCAGGGAGAACAAACTGAATGTCCATCTCAATATCATCTCTAGCCAAACAGATCAACTGCGTCTTATCCTGTCCATCAAAATCAGGTCGTCATGCTGCTGGCACCAAGCATGGCAAGGTAGTCCACTTTCTTCTTTGCGCGTTTGCCCCTGGCACTGCTTTCTTGATCTGGGTAGAACAGGGTGTACTTGCGCTCCGTGGCTGTAGACTGAAACACACAAACACACACAAAATCTTTACAAAGATGATCTTTGGCGACAAGGGGGCAGTATGCAAAAACTGTGAACTGTTCCAGGAATCTGACAGCCATGATACAGCCGATTCCTCAGATATATATTCACACTGTGGTGCATGGAGATGGCTGGTAACAAACTGCACAACACAACACAAGCGTACCGACGATAAAAGAACACAGCTGAGAAAGTAGCCATTGTAAGAATAATAAGTACATGTATGCAACCCATTCTTCTACAAGCTCTAAGCGCAAGTTCTTTAAATTTTTCTTAAAAAAATAATAAGTACTTTTCGGGGGGGTTTTTTCAATCAAAGAGAGGACTGTCTGTTGTACATCAACAGGAACCAGGGAGTTGTTACTATTCTGTTGTTGTGCAAAGTTCTAGTATACTGACCAGGCGGGACTTGATGTGCTTGGGTAGTTCCTCATCATCAGTCCACAACTCCTGTCGCCTCAGAGGATACAGCTGTGAACCATCTTCAAACTCAATCTATAATAGGACAAAAGCCACCAAACTCAGTCTATAGTAGGACAAAAGCCACAGACATGAATAAACTGCATAAAGATTGAACAAATCCACCCTGGACACATCTGTGTGGAAATGTTCATACTGAGAAGCGATCTGTAATGTAATGACAATATCTAAACAATTTCATCCCAACCCTTTAGCGCAGATGACAATGTGAGCAAAAAAGCTGGAAACTACAGACATGTCCTGAAAGTCATTACAAGGACACAGTGTGTCCAGTAAATCCAGTAGCACAACGAGCATGAACTTTCTTCATGGTGTATCCCTGAGCATCCGTCAACCCGCATCATGACGTCCCTCTCATCCTGTGTCCAAATTGCCAATGTACTTTACGTGCATGGATCGACCTTGTCAGCCATCTACGCAAGCACAGACAGATCCTGCCCACCCCCCCCCCCCCTCCCCCCAATGGCTTAACTGGTCGTCGACTCGAGAAATAAACACATACAACACCCGTGTGCTTGGCAAGTGGACACTAAATTGGATTGGAAATCATTTCATCACACCACAATAATGACCACAACCCTAGACACTCACAGTGTACTCATCCTGATTGTTCACCCCGCGGAAGACCGCTCCGTACAGGTCACCGTCAGTCCAGCGTACCTGGATGTGCTTTCCCACTGGTGGTGGACCCTCCCTCACACAGTTGTGACCCTGCGAAAAGCAGTCAATCGTGTCAAACAGTTCAGCAGTCACTCATGCAAATCTGTAAGAGCAATTCAGCCAATGTTCCAATTTCTGTGTGCTTGACGAGCCAGGCTTTTACTTCTAGTATACACCTGTTATTCTAGATCTCCAGTTTGCAGTATTTTTAGAATTCATAGCTGAGAGAAAAGACTATCAAAAGTGAAAGCAGGTTCCTGTGCATCAGAGTATAGAGAATGTAGATCATGAAAGAAGTTGCTCACCACAATGTCTTCAGGAAGGAGGTCATCGCTGACTGAGCCATCATCAAAGTCGACTTCATACAGCTTGTGTCGGTTGACATCCACAATGGTGGCATGGTAGAAGCGGCCATTTTTGTGTTTGGCGATCACTTGCCCACCCACGCTAAGATCATCAAGCCGCCGCTGGCGAGTCTGTCAAAACGAAACACTGTATCACTGACAGGAACGTAACTTAGTGTGGTAATGACAACAGTTCACTGAAACGCAGCACCACCAAACTGACCACATGTGACTGTTAATGTCACTTACACAAGAAATTTCATCAATAACAGCTGAGGAAAAATCTAGAGACCATCATACTTCCATAGTCTTTCCATTTCACATCACTAACATATGTGGACCTGTACCACATAACTTAAAACAAAACCTAAAGCATCACACCCGTAAAAAAAAATAAAAAAAAATTCCATGCAGTTCGACATTACCAGCATTTTCAAATTACAAGTTAGAAATTGTACAGCAACTAGCCAAGACTGAAACCCTGTCGTTTCACATCACCATGGGGATAAAAGGACTGACCTTCTCGCGGGCATTGGTCTGGTGCTTGTGACAAGTACAGTAGATGGGGTAGGGCCAGTCGCTGGTCTCAAACTGAACACCGGCAGCGTAAGCACAGGTCGGGTGGAAGGCCTGAGTACACCGGCCATGAGAACACTGAATGCAAGTCGCTGGCTGGCCTACCACACCAGTCACAGGCCCGCACTGTGAGCACCGCTGAAAAGTGAAGGAAACAGAACGTTAGAGCCACACGAAGAATACTTTATTGCCTCACCCCAACTATGTTTGATCTATGCACTTGTTAAGCTATTCTTCGTAATTATACATTTCATTCCCGCGAAACTGCTGCAGAAGTCTTTCCACCCCTTCAGTAAGGGACAACAAAAACAACTCGAATCACCTCTAAGCGGCATGTGGTGTGAAAGCTCTCTCTCAGTGGAATTACTCAAGACAGAGTAAACAGACAGTACATAAAAACGCAAATTGCAAAGCAGTTTCTGGCTTTCTGCAGGCAGCATGGAGACATTCGCATGAAGTGGAACACAATGTAAAAGCAATCTCCCAGCGAATTTATGTGTGTGAGAGAGAGAGATAGAGAGAGAATACAATAAGCTAATTAAAAGCATACCAGTTTCTGGCGTGCTGCGGACAGCAAGGAGACATTCACGGGACTGCGTTTGCGTACGTCTTCAAAGCTGACCTCCGACACCGCCAGGGCACACACGATGTGAGCCCAGTTGCCATCAGTGGTGGGCTTCAACGCTCCACCACGAAGCACACAAAGGCAGCATTCCTGTACATCAAATAAAAGTTCACTTGTATCACTCGTAGTTAATCTAAAGAGATAAGGGATTTGTACAATTAACAGTGATGACAAACAAAACAACGGAAAACAAAACAGAAAAAAACAACACACACATACAGGCACACAAATGTACACACAACTTACAGCGCGTGTTACAAATGCTTCACAGCGGCTACACTTCCAGTTGTCAGGATTGTCAACTTGGCCTGCTCCATAGCAACCTGATAAAAAAAACCCCAGCCAAAAGTTTAGAGAAAACAGTATAAAAAGAACACCGGAAAAAAGCAGAAAATTTTCAAGAACAGAATAAAAGCTAATGAAGATGACTTCTGACAAAACAGGTCACAGGATCCATGAAAGCAAACCATAATAATGAAAAATGAAACAAGTAAAAGGAAGAACTTAACAAGAAGCTTACTGGCATGAACGCAGACGCTGCAGTTGGTGCAGGTGAGAAGCGGGCTTAGCCCATCTTCCTCCAAGACAGAGTAATCACAGAATGGTGTTGGGTCGTCCTTGCTGATAGCAAATAACATTTCGGGGATCATGGGAAATGAGCGTTGTGGCACCGTCATCTGCAGTCCTGATTCGTTGAACAGTCCTCGCTCAGTCTCAATCTGAAGGCAAGATGATGAAAACGAACATGTGGATCAAACTAATCAAAATCAAAGACAATATTCTGACTTTACACTTCAGAGCCGACTTAGAATGCCAATATAAACACAAACAAATGATCCGCACGAGATCTGGAAGACACACAAGAAACGATTACATTTTTCAACATCTAAACAAAATTAAACATGTCACTAAAAGTAAAACCTTAAGTCAAAATCTTGAATAAAGAGGTAAGCACATATTGACATAACCATCTTTTTAGAACACCACTCACGTCAAATCGTCGGAAGAAGGCACAGATGGCACAGTTAGGTGGTCGGTGTGACATGGCCTGGTTGTAGGCTCGCTCAGCGACCATGTTGACTGGCTGTCCTTGCCACAAAGCATCAAGGTGCTGGGCCCACAAGGCAGGATGATGGAAGCTGAGTGTCGATGATGAGTCCGAAGCAGTTCCATCTAAAAATTAAAATAATCTGGGCTTTAGAATTTGACTTTAAAATCAAACTAAGTAAAAAATGTTTGAAATTGTTTGTCTTATAATGCATTTACAGTTTTTACTTCAATTAGTGTTCAAAGCTTTAATATTTGGCTATTTCCAATGCAACATACTATCCCCCCCCCCCCCCCCCCAAAAAAAAAAAAATGGAAAAAAAAAAAGAAAAGAAAAAAAGTTCGCCTGAAAAAGACTGCCAGAAACACAAAACTTAACCTTCGCCGTACGCCGTGGGTAAAAAAATACCCACACCTTCATTCAAAGTTACACAACTCTGTCAATTTTCAATGCACATCCACGAAATTTCATGACTTTGTTCATAAGGAATGCGGCTATTTGCCCAGCAAAAATTGTGTTGATTTGTTGGTAAACAAAATAGTTATTCAAAAACAAACAACGTTGTATATCCCTCGCCATACGTCGTGTGGTAAAAAACTACCCATACTAACAAAGAAGACACCTTGCGCGCCGTACGTCGTGGGTAGTTTTTTTACCCACACATCATGCGTGTGGAAACAAATGCCCCGGCACCGGCTGAGAAATTCCAGACACGTCAGCCATTTCCTCTGCTCTCCAAGAAGACCGTTCTTTGACTGATATCGCCGACAACTCTGCGTAAGTATTCTTTTTTACGCTAAGTGACCGCTTCCGTTTCCTAAGATATGATGACAATGTATAAAAAATCTTTCTTTAGAACTTTCATTTCAATCAAAGAAATAGATGACGTTCGAAAAGTGTACAATACATGCGAACTGGTCAATACTGTTTCACGTGGGCTGATACCAGTGACGTCGTGTGATTATCAAAATGTACTTTTTCCATCGTTATATTTGTAAATACAGTAAAACCTGTTTGTCTACGTTTATAATTTGTCAGTCTAATGCCTATTACAGCACTTCCCGCTATCTGGCCAGGGCTTATCAGATCCCTCGTATTTTACGTCGCCGCTGTAGTCGTATGGTGTCACTGGTTGAGTGGCTCCCCTGAAAATCGTCCCAGTCTGTTCTGTTACTGTGTTAGTTGTTGTAACTGCTGTTTCTCTTGAACGGCCGTGAATGTCATTTCCTATCGGTGGGGCAAGATCCGAATGTGGAAGATGGGCCGGGGTAGCTGCAAGATATGTTTATACCCTTACTTTCCGAAGCACAATATAGAAACATGGTCAGTGAAACCATAACACACCTGCCCATCCTCCTCCCTCCCTCCGACCCTAAGCCCTCCTTCCTGCCGCACCCCTTCATCCCCCCCCCCCCTCACACACCTTTTATCCCCTGATTTCGTGTAGTTGTTATTTCCAAAAAAAAAACTTGATCGATTGCCCCCTCCCCCCTTTTTCTTTATCCTACCTAAACCGAGTCACTGGTCATAATAGTCTTAGACTGATCAATCGATGTTTTCTTGTCTGTTCAGTTATGCTTGTCAGCAAACATGGAGGACAGGCCAAATATTTTTGAAGCTCTAACAGTTGCTTCACAAGCGCCATAACATTGCCTCCATTTGGAGAAGGTCTCTCTCTCTCTCGCCGTGAATTAGCCTTTGTCGCTTGCGCGGTGTTAAGCCCTAAATAACTAATTAACTAACTAACTCTCTCTCTCTTGTGTGAGTGTGTGGTTGGGGGAGGGGGGGATCAGGTGTGAAATCGATTAATTTTGTAATTGATGCGCTGTTGCAGGTGAAAGTGTTCTTGATTTTCTGGCACCAACGCCGTTACTGATCCAGGCAGATAATGGTGAAGAGGGTGAGGAATCGGGTGGTGCCGTCCTGAGAGAATTAGACGATTTTACGGATGATGACGAGCCCGATGGGCTTGGAAGTTGTTTGTATGGTAGACCTAACATAGGCACATTTGGCTGGAACTTGTTGAACCTGGTAACCATCACTCTAAAAATAAAGTGCTGAAGTTCATTCAAGGTGGCTAGATTTGCGAAATATTCTGTCACCGAATAGCTTTGGCGTGCCGCTGGTATTTCCTAAAGTTTCCCTCTATGTGTGTGTGTGTGTGTGTGTGCGCGTGTGTGTGTGTGTGTGTGTGTGTGTGTGTTTCTCTCTGTCTGAGACCAAGAGAGACAGAGAACTGATTTGTCCAGAACCCAGAATTCTTATTTTATTATTTTGCACAACAACAAAGTCAGGACAATGCTTATGTGTTGAACTTACTTACACAGTTACGTAACTTCCACAAATTCAGCTCCCAGAAATGAAATCAAACATCTGTGTCATCATGTCTGTCCGCGTATGGAGCGCGTGTGTGTGCGTGTGTGTAGTGTATGTGTGTCGCAAGGACAGACAGTAACAGACCTGTGCGTAAAGTGTCACTCTCTCTCTCTCAACTTGACATACGCTTGGAGTATTGACTCCAGCTGCAGGTGATATCACGGCATCAATGGACTGCTTCGCTTGAACGGTGGAAGGTATAGGTACTGCGAGTCATTTTATTCACAGAACTGTTGTTTTCTACGTATCATCAGTGAATCGTTGATATAAAAAAGCATGGGTAGTTATTTACCCACGACGTAAGGCCAGGAATAGTCGAGGAATCTGCTATATAAAAAGCATGGGTAGTTTTTTACCCACGATGTACGGCCAGGAATAGTAGGTGAATCGCCTATTTAGAAAGCATGGGTAGTTTTTCACCCACGACGTACGCCGTGTAAGTTTTTAGGCGACGTACGGCGAAGGTTAAAGTTAGTAATAGTTTTCCCTAAAACCAAGTTTTTCAACTTACTAGCAATAATACCGTACACTTTTCTGTCTAGTAATCTCGGTACTAATCTTACAGAAATGCTGCCCTTGTGTCTACTACAGACAGGCTTCCTAACACACAAAAACCAACAAAACACGACGCACCTTCATCAGAGCTGCTTGGTCTGGCACTGCTGGGACTAACTTTGCTGGCATGTGCTGCTGAGGTTGCGGCCGGAGCTTGTCCTTGTTTCTTGCGTTTGGTTTTGGGGGTCTTGGGTTCTGGCTGCTGCTCGCATGGTTTGCTTGAGGAATCAAAGTTCACATTGCTACTGCTGCTGCTACTTTTGTCTTCTAATGTGTCCAGGTTCACACTTTTATCACAGAAAATGCTGCTCATGGAATTACTACCCGAGGTGGCAGCGGTGCCCTCGGCAGAAGCCTTCTTGGCTTTCTTGCCTTTGCTGGCACCGCTACTGGATGCTGCAGACTTCTGCTGCTTGGAGCCCTGCAGACAACAAAGCAACTCAAACGTCAACCCAAAAGCACACAAGAAATGACTGGGTGACAATTTTCTTTCACACTATAAACACACACTCCCAGAAAAGGAGGAGAAAGCAGTTTAGGATGAACAGGAGAGTGTGCAAAAGTGCTAAAGGATTGCTGAAAGACCGCCGAAGATGGAAACTCTGCTAGTAATAATAGTATCACTTTTCCCATTTTCAGTTTCAAGATGGAAAGTAAGAGTCTAAAACAAACAAAACAACAAAAAAACAAAAAAGAAATGACTGTCTTTTTTTTATTAAAAAAAAAAAAGAAGGCAAAGGCAGGCGAAAGTGAAACTTTAATTAAACAAGCAAGGCTGTTGTTTCGCAACTTAAGATTAAGGTAGTGTACAGTTTGAGAATTGACATGTACTGTTGTAACAATTATTTTTTTTATTAGAATGTCTGAAACTGGTGAAAGATAAAACACATAAGCCAGAGAGGCATGTCAAATTTTTAGGAATGTTCAACAAAGCTCGCGACCGTAGCTACAAAACGGAAAAGTATCATTTCATTATTAAACTTAACAATTTCACTGGAAGGCCATGCTGCAAGGACACAGTACTGAAAACACCGAGAATGTCTCATAACAGAAACGAAGACACAAAAATAAGCACATGCAATTCACCTCTACAGATCAAAAGACTTGTAACTTCCTTAAATATAAGTGATCGCCAGCAAGAGGCTTGACTAGGGACTGACTCATGTGTCACTGACCTACAGTAAGAATGTTGTGTAGAATAAATTTACAAATACAGTAATAGATGAATCTTGTATTAGTTGTAAGTGGAATCTACACCAAATTATCTATTGCTTTCAAAGGCAAGAGAATGATACATGTTGAAGTTGCACAACCAACACCTTTACAATTACAGTGACCGACACAGAAGCAGATGTTAAGAGTTTGGTGGTTTACATATCGGTAGGGAATTTACAGTAGTATTACAGTAGACCTCTGGTGATTCACTACAGGAGTACAGGACAGATACAGAACAGTAGGAAGCTGAGAAAACTGAGGGACATGAAGTACATGATATCACAAATGGTTAGGTCTACTCATGCATCACGTTTGTAAACACACCACAGCACACAGTCACACTCACATGTTTTCAGTATCACTACAAGTACCACACATCTCAGCACTGTACTGCCCTGAACGAACAAGTTTTAGTATGAATTTTATGAGCGCGACATGACGTGGGATTATACTCGTTATGACACTAGATTTTTTCCAGAGTGTTTTTCAGATGAAAACTCAAAATTATAATTTAAAAAAGAAAAAGAAAAAAAAAGAACACCTTGTTTGTCCAGGGCAATGGCAAGCTTAATAATTAGAACGAAAAATGGAAGAAAGGTGCACATATATACCTTGTTACCTTTGCTTATGGGCAGCTCGGCAGCGGAAGGGTCAGCATGGGGCCAGGCTTCAGGGGATGGGGCAAGTCCCAGCCCTAAGTCCCCCAGGGGCAAGGGCCCCAGAGCGGGAGATGGGAGATCGGTGGGGCTGGGCAGGGAGTAGTTGTGGAGGTGGGAGAAGGGGGTGAGGACCGGGGGGGCACTGCTGTCCAGACTGCTGCCACTGCTGCTGGGGGGTGGTGTGTTGGGGTTGAGGGCGACTCGACTAAGGATGGGCGGTTCCGACGTTTCCCTGCCCAGCACAGGTCCCCCACCAGGAACTGCAGTGGCATTCACACCTCCGGAAACTCCAACCAGCCCTCCCAGCATGCTGCTGGTGACGATTGGCGCTGGATGTGGAGCCAGCTGGCGGGGAATGGACATGTTCCCCCCTGTAACAGCTACAACTCTGCCTCCAGTGTTGATGAAGAGTGGCTGGGTGGTTCCAGCTGTGCCGGCCAAGCCCTTGAACAGCGCTGATGATGACTGGGTTACTGCTGTCAAACCCTGTAGAGGATGCACTAGCTTGAACACTGACCGGTCCACACAAATGATGAAGTGTATGCTATGTGCCTGCTAGTGCTGTACTACACAAAACTGGTCTACATTTCTCAAATACCTGCACCAAAACCCACCACCACACACCAAAAGCAAGTGTTGCCTGCTTAACTGCTTTCGATAACAGTTCAGGGTTGCACATTTTCCACAGCTTCTATAGGACAAAGTGTCCTGGAAACAGCAAAGTGATAGGACACACAAATTTATTACGACAAATGTCCGCTTGAGGTGGGGAAAAATAGGACATTTGAAATTTTTATAGGTCAATGTCCTGGGACCGACTTAAAATTAGTTAAATGTGCAACCCTGACAGTTGATTTCAAACTTATTTTTTATACTGCTGACCAGGGTGTCGAAGACAACACATACCCACTACTGGTGCTGAGAAAGCCCGACACCGAGAGTGCTTAAAAAAAAGAAAAAGGAAGGAGGAGTGAACGCACACCAACCAAATTCATTCATTATTTTTAAGAATTATCAAGTGTTGAAAACTTACACCAGTGCAAAAGTTTACACTCTTAGTCCTACAACAACACTCTTAACACCTACCCTGTGCTATGTTGGTCAAAGACAAGCTTGGTGCCGTGTGTTGTGCCATAAATGGCTGCCCTTACCTGTGACGGTTTCTGGTGCTGCCGCTGTCTGAGAAGATTTGCCACAGTGGCCTTACTACTGCCTGGCATGACATCACTGTTGGTGGTGAGGATGGGCGACGAGGCGGCCTCAGCGGGGGAAGACTGCTGCGCCAGAAAACCGTGCGCGCTTAAGTCAGAGGCCACTGGAGAACCTGCCTGTGGGTTTGCGACCAGATTCAGAGTGCCCTGTGCTGAGCTGACGGACTGAGCAGCGCCCGGGTCTTGTCTGGCTTCACTGCCGTTGGCAACACTGACTAACCCCTGCACAAGCCCCGTCACAGGTTGAGGAGCGGACTGGGCGAGCGGGGCCGCATGAACAGTCACAGCCTGCTGGGCGTTGTGGGACACTAGATTTGGTGAGCTGGACATTGTCAACAGAGAGGTCTGGACTGGTGGACTGTAGGTGACAGTGTTACCGGTCCCCGGAACCACCTGGGCCACACCCTGAAGAATGAACTGGGTCTGAGGCTGGAGGGGAGACACGCCAGGCAGCATCGTACCCTGAACACCCGCCGGCTGCATCTGCGTCACCTGTCCCTGCTGTTTGACCACCGTTACCACACCACCAGCGTTGACGGCAGGCGACACTGACATCATCTGGTTGCCATTCAGTGTGGTGATAGTCGGTGTCTGCACCAAGGTGGGTGCTGACAGGAGGTTACCATTACCTGCGACGGTCACAACCTGGGCTGGGTTGGTGGGACTGGGATTGTTCACAGCATTTGTCACAATTGTCTGAGGCTGTCCTACACTCAACTGCTGCGTCTGCTGGGTCACAACCGTGGCGCCTGGCTGGGGACCCTCTTGTGCTGCCTTCTTTTTGGACTTGGAGGGTCTGGGGGCTCTGGGCTTTGGTGGTTTTTTAGCTGGAGCAGCAGTGGATGCAAACCCCGTGCCAGTTTCAGCCTCAAGTTTGTGGCGGACCTGACAGAAAACAAACAAGAGGATGAATCAGTTCACATCAAAGAATACAATGTGAATAAACAACAACATAAAACCTGTAGAATTTAGAGGACGGAAGAATCTCTTAATCACTAACAAGTGCCACAAAAGTCACCAAACAATAAACAGACCCACAGAAACAAATCCAAAAATTCAGACTCTGAAAAACATTAACAGGGTCAGGGATAAAAAATACATTCCATTTCTAATGCTAAAATGGATATCACAGACAGATGAAAGGAAGAAGAAAACAACGAAAACTTCCAAACCTTTACCTGATCCTCAAGCAAGCGCTGCTGTTGGATCTGCTTCTCCTTGGCCTCTTGTAGTCGCTGAGCCTGCGCTAGGATTTCCAGAATGCGCTGATCTGTGGATTTGATGCTTGGCGGCGGGGTGAGGTCCGACAGGTCCATCTGACCAGCCACACCACGCACTCCTGAGCATGACGGACTCTTGCTGCCCGCCCCACTGCTCTGGGAGCTGGTGCTGCATGTGCTGTCTGGCCTTGAGACCGCAGGCATCTGTGACTGGACTTGGACAGACACAGGAGACAGTAGAACCTGGGATACTGGCAAGTTTTGAGTGGGGACGTTTGGAGACTTGATGGTATCTGGTTGAGATGGAACAGTTGAGGTAGCCAATGGGCTGATGCCCTGAAGAATCCGTGCTTTCCTGCTCTCGGGGCTTGTGGTGATGACAGGGGAGAGGGTGGGCAGCTCCTGAGAGCCGGACAAAGACAGCTGCGGAGGCGACTGGGACAGTTTGTGTTTGGGCGAAGGGATAGGTGAGAGAACTGGTGGTTGAGGAGAACCGTTGTCTGGAATGCCGTATGTGAAGGCAGCATAGTCATGCTCTCCCTTCACCGTGTTTGGTGACATCATCGTGCCGTTAGTGCCAGGCTGTGAAACAAGCTGAGAGAGAAGATGGGGCGCTGACTGAGCAATGCTGGTGTTCACAGGATGCTGTTGCTGCTGCTGCGGTGAGAGGGGTCCCCTGCCCTGGCTGGACTGTGAGATGGTGGCGAGAGGGATAACCGCCTTGACAGGTGACCCTGTACTCGTCAAATTCAACAGAGCACGTCTTTCCTTGGACGCTTGCAAGATGGCTGAGATAGGCTTGTTCATGGTAGCCTGTGACCCCTGCTGCTGACCCATACTGGAATTTACAGGAAACTGAACCGACCCCTGACTGTCATTCAGCGAGTTGATAAACTGCAGAGTCTGTAGTGGATTGGTGGCAAAAGAACCAGTTTCCACATTGCTGCCTGAGTCCTGGGTCCATGTGCTGGCCTGACAACCATTTTCCATCACGCTCGTTCCTGAACTGACCCTCTGTACAGTGTGTGATGCCCCGCTAGTCTGACTCTGGGTAGTCAACATCGGAGGAGTGGTTTGGAAAACGGGGAAAGCCGCAGTATTTCCCCCCATCATACTAGCAGCCAGCCTGAAAATGCCAACTCCTTTTGGCACCTGCGCAGCAAGTGAGGAGATGCGATCCAGCGGTATGTGCTTCAGAGTTTTTGCCTGTTCGTTAAGCAGTGGAACTGATGGATTCATGGTTTTCACATCCTCCCTCTTGGTTTCCAGCTTAGGGATTTTCTCAGGAGGTGGGCCAATGGAGACAGAGGTGCTGGCCAAAGGCTCTGTCTTATGTTTGGTGGCCGCACCACCAGTGGCAGCTCTCTTGCGAAACTGCTCGTAGTCGGCCGAGGTAGCTTGCCTCATGGCCTGAAGCTCTGCCAACTTTCTCCGGAACTCGTCCTCGTAACTGACTTTGCTGAGCTGGACGCCCTTGCCAGGGGCTTTGGTTTTGGTATCATTGTAGTAGAAGTCCATTTTCGCCCCTGGGCTAGTCAGTTCTTCACTGAGGGGAAACTTTTCTGTGGTCTGAATGGAGATTTCGGCTTTGGTTGGCGCATCCGCAAAAGGTGTAGTCTGGTCAGCAGGTGTCATCTGAGATTTGGCTTTTGACTTGGACTTCTTGGGTTTCGCCTCCGACCCGTCAGCCGCACCCTCAGACCGCTGTTTCTGCTGCTGCTTCTTCGGTTTCTCCCCAGACTCGGACTCCGCGCCAGCAGGGGCTTTCTTTTTCTTCGGTTTGCTCGGAGGTTTCTCAGTTCCATCAGCGCCTGCCTTCTTCTCCCTGGGCTTTTTAGGTGCCTTCTTCTTGCCCCCCGTTTCGCTGGTGATGTCGAAGTCCTTATCATCAGCGTCGTCGCATCCCTGGTTCGAATCATCAGAGTCCAGGGATTTCTTGCCAGCCCTGGACTTCTTCATCTTTGGGCCCTTGGTGAACTGTTTTGATGGCGGGTGACGCTTTGATACAGACCCCTCTCCTTCCTTTCTGGCATCGCTGTGAAAAGACAATCCACCAGAGCTGTCAAGTCTCTTGACAATGCCACAGATATCCCGACTGGCCCAAAATGAAGGTAATATCAAAGAAAGAGGCCCAGGAAAAATGTTAAATCGGAGAAGTAAGAACTGTTTCAATCTTAAAGTATGCAACAAACAAGAGAGAGAAAACCTCACACAAACACCACAGTACAGAAGGTGGACTAATAACTAAAAAGAAGAAATTAAGCATAACAACCGAACGAACACCAGGCTTGCTCTGCGGCCGCTTTGACAGAGTGAAGTTGAACACTGCTGCCAAATCATTGGTTATGAGTGTTTGTTTCTTTGAGAGAAAGAACTCACTTTCTGGCGGGCCGCCTGATGACTGTATGACCCTCAGGATGAGGGCCGTTATCTCTTCCCTGGCTCCACGCCTCAAAGCGATCTGGCTGGAATCGCTTCACAAATGTGTCCATGTTGATCTTCACGCCATCTTTACGGCACTCGCACTAAACAGACAATGCACACTCACACTGTAGGTGTTTTACATTGTACTAGAGCCGGCACTAAGCCACACACTGCATGTCCAAAAACATGTCAAACAGAAACCAGACTGACAGTTCTAATGCTAGAGACTGCAACTGTGATATATTCAAAAAGCTTACAATTAACTACTGGGTGGTCTACATAAAAAAAAAATCAGTTGTGCCAGTATATTTTCATATTATTTTACAAAGGGAAGGGTCTACCATGAGACTGAGACTAGTGAGAGGCAGTTTCTGATCAACAGTGAGCAGCTGTTGTCATAGCACTACAAGGGCTTATGACCAACTTCACACAGCCAAAATGAAACTGAAAGTCATCTAACGCATACCTGCAGACAGCGCTTGCCATACTCTATCCATCGCTCAGTTGCAAAGTTGGTAGACTCGGCACAGTTGAAGCCGTGGTTATACCCCGAGTGGTAGCCATAGGGGAACGTGATCATGATCTCCCCTGCTTCCTGCGTGATCTGAAATAAACAAAAACATAGGGCTGAGTAAACACTGGTGGAACCATGTCAAATTGTCATGCATAGGGGTCGAAGAAATTCTGGATTGCTGTCAAGTGTTTCTGGTGTTAGCCGTATGTAATTAATAATGAGTACTGTATAGGCGCTTTACCCAATTTCATGAATCAACTCAAAGCACCGTGAACTGAACCCAACACGCACGCTCACGTAAATCACACGCATTCTCTCACACACTGGACATAAAGTTGTAACACATTACAATCACGTGGTGCGAAGGGTCAGCTCAGCTATTTAAATTTCAGAATTTAGAATTGCATTTCTTTTTCAATTTTGGTGGGTTGAACATTTCCACAGCAGAGCAGAGGGGGAGGAAGCCGGAGTACCCGGAGAGAACCCCCGACGATCAGCCCGAATGAACGGTGCCACATACGAGAAGGAAAAATTCTTTGCCCTGAGTGGGACTCGAACCCCTGACCTCTCGCACTGGTGACAAGTCTCTTAACCACTAGACCACTGACCGCCCCATATACTACTGTAAGTACTTCACAGTGACACACCTTGTTGACAGGGATGGAGTATTTCTTCAAAATGTGAGGAGAAATGAGGGTCATCTTGTGTCGCAAGAATGCTGCGCAGGCCTGGAAGCTCCCTGGAAAGAAACCTGCACAAACACAACCAGTCTCCAGTCAGATTCTCATCACCGACACTAGTGACAGCAAACAACGAAAGTGACCATTCACTAGAACAGCTTGGACAGAGACAGCCGTTCAGAAGACTCTACTGCCTCCTGCCAATTTAGAACTGCAAACTGATATCAATTCAATGCATAAATTTATCTACGATCTACAAGTAAACAGGGTCCATACAGGTTCACAGTCTCAAAAATTCATGACTTTTCCGGACCAACTCTCCTGTTTTTCATGACACCTTCCTCGCCCTCTTTCACACTGACACACGCGAGGGTAGAAGCTTATCCAATTTATCGCAGTCAGCAAGACCAATGTTCAGAGTTAGTCATTAGCCTTATGGGAAGGCTGTTTGTTGGTATTTTTGGCAATCAGGTCAGTGAGTCATCACCAAGCTGACCGTTTCACTGTTGGGCTCAAAATGGCTTCCATAAAATTCCAAAATTCCATGACTCTCGAGATAATTTCATGAATTTCCAGGCCTGGAAAAGCTATTTCTAAATTCCACGACTTTTCCAGGATTCCATGACCTGTATGGACCCTGAAAGTTCTGCATTTCACACACTTGTACGACACCTTACACAGAATGTTTCATATGCTTACCATGTGCAAGCCTTTCCAAGCGCTGGCCATGCTCGGGAGGCACTGCATACCAAGACTTGGGGGCGCCAAAGTGCAGGTAGTTGATGCTGTAAAGGTCCATGTCCTCCGTGTGCCAAGCAAATGTTGTTTTCCACATGCCAAAGTAAAGGTAAGCTGTGTTCACACCCTCGATCTTGATGCCATAGTCACCGGCCACGTAATCCAAGATGGTGCCCAGGCGGTTGATGTTCCAGATATCCTGGTCATCGTCGGTGATGGAGCCGGAGATGTCGGCGCCGTAGATGGCATTGCCAAACGTGGCATTTTTCCAGTACTTCCGTTCTAGCTCTTCATAGTCAAAGTGCTTTGGTGTCTGATACCTAGAGAAAAAGAAAGCAACATTTGTAGCAAATGCTGAGGGTCCTCATTACAGCAGTAAAATATTTTGATCAATGTATCAACAGGCTGGGGAATTGCTGAAGGAAAAAAAAGACTGAAACCTAGGCCAGGGTGCAGCAGTAGCACACTAGTGCGGGACCACAGAGGCAACGCCCCACTTCAGAAAAACTAATTTTAGCTTTTTAAAGGCATTTAGTAGCCTTGACTGGCACCAAGAAGTTAAATTTATACTGCCCTTGTACCAATATATATATGGTCAAGAGTACAGAGGTGAGTCGACTGCTCAAAATGGCTACCCATTCACATGAATGATGCTACAAACTTGTTTAAAAAGCATGCACAGTTGTCTCCTTTGGCTCACTTGTTCAGTATAAATCAGAGTTTCAAACAGTGAGAATTGGATGTGGTACATTTACTTCTTGTGTTTAAAACTCTGGGTTTTTGACGAAAAATCGGTGATTGCAGTGGAAGAAAAACGTGACAGAAAGTACTTGCGATCGCTGAAGTGTTATTTTGAGAAACGTGGAGAACGGTCAGTGAACCCATTTGCTGTCTCCAAATGCTCAAAACTGCCTTTATTTCAGTCGGCATACTGGCAGGTGTCAAATATTTTCCGTTTTTTAGAAAAATGACTGAAAATGTAGGCACGTTTGGACATAACGTCGTCGTAAACTTCCGATGATCAACATCGACCACCGAGGTCGAACGTACTTTTGTCCTGCGAAATACCTAACTTGCATAATCTCAACATCGTTTTTTCACTCTTTATTTTTCATGGAAGAACACCGATATATCTCGTGTTGTTGAAAAGAAACTTCGTGTTGATTTCGAAGACCCGACGGCGTGTTAATTTTACTGTTATGTTCACGCGAGAAAAAATCGATCGCTACACTCGGGTATGAGATAAATTCAACCAGCGGCCGTTTCAAACACAAGCTGGAAGCATGATTTCTTTGAGCCGATGACTTTGATTACCGTCACTGGAGGAGGCAGCCGATAATTCCGAGGGTAAGTTTTAAGTGTTAGTGTTATCTTCAGACAAATCTAGTCAACTCGGCAGCAAAAAGTGAATAAACACAAAGAGTCTGTGTTCTTGTGCATTTTGGAATACTGCTGACAACAGCGGTAATGGTAAACTCGATGTTAGTATGGTGATTGGTATCACCAACACGTGGATGTTAATCCTTGTCGTGATTCTAATCGACACAGCCGTGGAGACATTTGTGGTTTAGGTTGTAAACGTTATGTTCATGACTCTGTTACAAAAGTTGTGTATTCAGCAACAAACAATGAATGCCTTAGGTATTTTTAGGTGGAAAGCTACTCGGAAAAAGATCCTTTGCGGGGAGTAAAGCTTTCTTATGTAAAATTTCAGATGTCTCTGGTTTGAACACAACTTTACTCACAAACGAAGGTCGTCAGCATTATGTTCAAACTCATACGACGACAAGTCTAGCACCAAACAAAAATAAAATATCCTGCTAAACATCTTTGGGATAATTTTTCTCCCTGGAGTCTTGAAAATTTCCATTCAAACACATTTTTGTGTGTTCATCTGTTTGTTTATTGAAGTTAACTTTACACACCGTACCCAGATTCATGCAGTTGTTATATTATGTACAAACAACAACTTGGGCATTCCTTCATTTTTTTAATGGCAAGAAATAGAGGACAGCGAAATTATGTGTTTTTATTCATGACTGTGTTTTTTTTTTCCAGGATCACACCAATAGAAAATGTGCAGGAGCTGTTTGTGTTTGAACACAACTTTATACACAGACAGTGGGTTTCAAGTTATGTTCAGTCAAAGGTTACATTTTTTTCCTTTGCTGTACTGAAAAATGATATGTATTCAGTATTTCCTATGCTGTGAGCCCCTTTTTGATTATAGCAGTTTGTATACATCATCCCTGTGTGTGTTTGAGTGAAAGCTGTTGCATGAGTGTTTGTCAAGTTAAGTTCCAGCAACTTGATAATGACAGTTATCAGTTTTATTATGCTTTTAAATCATATTTTTGTGAAGAGAATGTGTACCTTCGATTAAAGCACACTTCCTGGTAATACATTGTTTTGTTCCGTTTCCTCTTGTTTGATTTTGACAGTCTCAAATGAGTCTGTCACAGTGTAATGTTATGTTCGAAGTTGTGTAAAGTTACATTCATGTAGCTTGAGATAGCAATTATCTATGGGATTAAGCTTAAAATCATACTTTGAGGGGGTTAAAGAGTACCTCCCATTGAACCACACTTACTACAACTGATATGTTTTGTTCTTTTTCCTTCTGGTTGACTTTAGCTATCTGAAATTTGTCTGTCACAGTGTAATGTTGTGTTCAAGTGTGTCAAGTTATGTTCAGACAGCTGGATATGGTAATAATTCATGTGTTAAATCTGTTAGATACATCTTTGTGTGAGTACGGTGTACTTACCATAAAAACAAAGTCACTGGTAATGTATTTTTTTGTACCTTTTCCTTCTGTGTGACTTTAAAAGTTTGAAATAAGTCTGTCACGTCGTAATGTTATGTTTAAGCATGCTCAGTTCTTTCTTTGATCACTTTATTCAGGGACACAGTGAAGTAGCAACTGTTATTTTTGTTTTTGCATGTATTTCAAGGGTCAGTCTTTAATTTTACTGGGAAACAATAATAACTGGAATAAAATGTTTAGCTTTTTAAAGGGTTTTATTGACATGTTCCGTCAAGCAGAAAACCAGAAACATTTGAATCCATTTCTGTTCACGTATCATTTATTTTTGTTCATGTATTGCATTGCATTATTATTGAGTAACCCAAGCAATGTTCTTAAGAAGTTTTTTTGACCAAACAGTATCAGTACTCTGTCATAATGGTGCTCATTTCAGTTTAACTTGCCACTTGACGTAAAGTTATGTTCACACCACTTTTTCATTGCATTTCTTTGCATCTGGTGAGTCTTTCCTTCTCTTTTGTGATATTGCTGAAGGTTAAGCCTTCAAAATAAAAACACAACATGCAAACAACATCACTGGTTTGTTTTTGCCTTGAAATATCAAGTCTGCAAAATTGTGACAGTGTTTAATGTTATGTACAAACTCACAACTTATTTCTTCAAATACGGCCAATCGACAACTTGTATTAGAAAATCAGATACGGTGAAGATTGCTCATGACAAGACACACCGAATTCATATAAAATAGTTTGCTTATGACTTTGCTGAAAACTGGGTACTCATGTCACACTCACTCGACTCAACTCTGTACTCTTGACCATATGCAAGCTTTCAAAACTGAAGTCCCACTATTACATGTATCATGATACGTGTGCAACCTTTTTTCGGCCGAAACTTGGATTTTTTGGCTGAAAGGATAGAAAATTTGACTGAAAATTGCCAAAATGACTGACAATTCCCCAGCCTGATCAACCCAAACTGTGAACAAATTTTCATGAGTCTGGCAACACAACCCATACTCGTACTTCCCAACTAACAAGTGAACAAGAACTTACTTCTCTGAGTTAGCCAATGCCTTGAAGTCCTTCACATGCATGGCCTTCCTCTGGATATTGTACTGTGTGTACAGACCCTGACAGCCCTGCACAACCTGCTCAATGGGAGCTGGGATTGTTATGTCCAGGTCGTCATACCCAGACTTGCGTGGGACCCACTCTGGAGGTGGGATCACCTGGTGAGGAAAAGGAAAGCAAATTTATCACCTTAACGTTTAAGTGATGACAGGCTTGACTAGAGCAAAAAGTCAAACTAAATTTCTGGAACTGTGATATTACCGATAATTATTTCATCTTTAGTTAAGCAATGTGGTAACAGACACAAAAACTGGAAGTAAAAATATAAAAACTGTTTAATTACTGACAAGAAACATTAGTACAGAGTAGCTTTTGATCTAAGCCACAATTTCAGAAACGATCCAACTTTACAGTTTACATCATCAAACTGAAGAGAAAGAAAAGAAACAACATTTACAATAAAGACTGGCCTTGTGCAACCTCTTCAAGTTCAGTCTTAGGCATACCTTTGCCAACCCAGCCTTATGAGCTCCCTGTGATTCCATGTATGCAATGTACTTGTTGAAGTCCTTGAACTCTTCCATGGTTGGTCGGAAGACCATGATCTTAGGGACCAAACTTCCTCCACTGGAGCTCTCCATGTTGAAGATGGTGCACCCTTATTCTCCCTCTTCAACTGCACCTCAGCCTGACCAAACAAACAAATTTATGCACTTGAATGGACATAACAGTAAAGTGTGTTTAACCCTGGTCTTGCTGTGAACGGAATATTGTGGACAACCTCTATGGCTTTTTCAATGCAAGACAAACTGATTGTCAGCCTTACTTGTGCAGAAGCCAAAGTCAATGTAAGATGATGCCATGATAGTATTAACAGAATAATACTGCAGTTTTGCAGTTTAACAAACACATTCAACAGTTCGTCTCTCAAGCTGAAGAAATTCTCGCATTCTATTAAATCTATTACCACAACCTGCTGAAAATAGAAAAGACTTAAAGTCTACGGTGTCATTTTCTTTTTTCCCCTGTAGGCATAGTGTGTACATATATGTAGACATGTACATTTTCCAATTCAATTCATGGCTTCTTCTGGATGGAACAGGATCTTGAAATTCAATGTGTATACTTGCTTAATAATGAGAGATTTTTGTTTTTAATAACCGATATGCATCATACAGAAATTATTTTGACTGTGTGCTTTTGTAATGGATAGTTGATTAAAGGATGCACAATCTTTTCCAGTATTTAAAATTATGATGTCTGTTCATTCCATGTATGCGTACGTAATTTTTGTTTTGTGGACGTAGGTTTGCATGTATTTAAATGACAGCTTACGTTAAAACAGTATGTGTGGGCAATTTCACAACTATGATAATTTGAGTGATTTAAACAGGCAAAAGGGGCCATTAATCTGTCACAATCACTTGATATGGAAAGAGTAAGTGCTGGTTTAACACCTTCATTTATTATAAATGTGTACTGTTGCCTCGAGACGCATCATCAATACAGATCTTCCCACGTGTGCTCTTTCTGATTCTAATAAAGCTGACCAACAACCAACACATGTATTTTTCTTCTTCGCGGAATCGGGGACTGTACAGGGTTACAAATCCAGTCCCTTCCCTCTACTCAACTGAAGTAGGAAGATCGTGATTGTCGGCATGCTTCAATGCCATCTTATCAGGGGACACTACCCACGTGTCCTATTTATGGTCATTCCGATGAAAAATGATGATGAGCCACACATCCAGCACTTAACACCAAGAGACCTGTCTCGCGTTTAGCTGATGATGATTTCGGGCTATGGCTCATAGCTGAAAGTATCAATGCGAGGAAAGAAGCCGGAAAGACAGCTATCAAGGCAAATCTCGACTTTTGGGACTGGGGGGGTCACGCATTGATGATGCCCAAACAAGATGGCGTCGAATCAAGCGACCCGACAACTCTCCACACGCACAAACCGACAAACCTCAAAAACTGCGGTTAGAAAATCCAAGTTACCTTCAGAAAATCACTGTCTGAGTTGTCTATCAACACTTTTTGTCGTTTACTTCTATGCAGAATGACAATCAAACACATGTACAGAATATTTTTTTACGGATCAAACGTTGAACGATTTGAGGTGAACGGCAACTACCCCGGCTGAACTATAATCTCATTATCGTGAGCAAAATCATGCAAATAAATTAAAAATTGAAACAGCATGAAAGGATATTGGTAGTGCTATCAAGATAATAATGTTAAAAGTTCCTGACCTTTGCTGAAGTTTCACAAACACTGAAAGTATGACACAATAACCTCCCGAACAACAGCGTACGTGCAGATTGCCTACTGGAGACGTCGCGTCACTCAATACATATCAGTCCGCTAAAAATATAGTGCTAAACAACACTTGTGACCATATGTGCAACTACTACAAATCTTTTGCTGGCGACACACCTTCAGGTACACTATCAAAAATGTAGATAAAAAATGAAGAAAAGTGCCTTTCTGTTTCTGTAAACTGATATAAACCCATTAGCGGATGAATACACCGATTGCCCATGCGCATTCGCATCGCTATAGTCCGTACCAAGAAACGAAGCACGCAAACTGATGCAGGCACGTGGTGGTGTTATGTTATTGTTTTGTAGAGGAGTACGGCTGCGCAGCAGCTCGGTCGCGGGGCCGGACAGGGGGAAGAGGAAGAGGAGAAGGGTGGGAGTTGGGGGTGGGGGTAGTGGGAGTGAGAGAGGGAAAACAGATAAACGTAAGCTTTTGTTTGCTACTGACGGGCGCAGAAGCTGCTGCACTGGCCGGGCAAGCCGCCACACCGACTGAACTGAACCAGGCGGAAGTCAGCCGGCGTCAGTTGACACTGAAGGCAATGCCTCAAATAAGAACAATACGAAATAAAGAAATAAAACCTAGAGTACTTGTTATTACCAACAACCAAACACATCTTTTACATTACGCAGTTCTGCCACAGAGAGTAGGCTACAGTCACTACTGAGACTGATATCAAGTGGTGGCCGCCGGTCGTAAGCAGAAGGGCCTAAGTAAGCGAAAAACAAAAGGAAACATATGAAAATCAACGAAAGTATCAGAAGCAACAACAACAACAGGAAAAAAAAAAAACAGAAAAAAGCACCCCCCCCCAAAAAACAAAAACAAAAAAAAAACAAAAAAAAATGTGATCACTGATCACCGGCACTTTCGCCGCGGAAACTATATGATATATGAGACCGGGTCATATTGATCCGGTCCCTATCCGGCATTGACATTTAATAATAATAATAATAATAATAATGAGCATTGTATAGGCGCTTTACCCAATTTCTTGAATCGGCTCAAAGCGCCGCGAACTGAACCCAACACGCACGCTCACGTGAATCACACGCATTCTCTCACACGCTGGACATAAACACATTACAATCACGTGGTGCGAAGGGTCAGCTCAGCTATTTAAATTTCGGAATTTAGAATTGCATTTATTTTTCAAATTTGGTGGGCTGAACATTTCCAAAGTGGGTGGGCTGAAACATTTCCATTTGTCCGATACTGATGTTTTGTACTGAAACCGTGTTTCCCCTTTGTTCTCTGGACCCCTTTGTTAAACTCCCAAACACTGACCCACACCCACTCCCGCTCAGTGGCCACCTTTGTTACCCCTCTCCGGCCAGTCATGTGCAACAGCCTTTGTCATTGTCCATTGAAGCGTACAGTGTTTAGTACTGATCCGCGATCATGATAGCGCACGTGCTTGTCACAGTGTTTGTGTATCGCTGTTGATTGTCCAATGACGGTCTCCGAAGTCATCTTACCACGGCTAGACTGAATAATTCCGCCTGTCACCTGCAGTACTGAGGCGCACGTTTTGTTCTTAGCGCTGTTTTGTAGTTCAACAGGGGATTTTAACCGCTTTTGAAAAGCAGACGGAGTCCCGGCTGGTTTCAGTTTGCCCTCTTTGAGTAGCCGCTGTAGTAAATTCCCCAAATTTCATTCATAAATCCTACTACCAAGTTAAAGTATTTTTCACGCTCTTTCAGTTTAATGCGAATAATACGCCCGCTGTGGTTAGTTTTCTGTGTCTGAGAAACACAAATTACGCTGCAGCCCATCAGCGTTCTTTGTCAAGTTTTTCGCATGCACCCCGTGACAGCGCTTTCGGCTTTGCCGCGGGCCGGACTCTCCGCGCTCTGGCTACCCGGTGCGCTTCCGCGCGGGACGCAGGGGGAGTCGGTGGCTCCGTCAACGGCTGGTTTGAGCGTTGGACTCGAGATCGAAAGGTCCAAGGTTCGAATCCCAACAGGGCCAAAAAATGTACAGGCCCTTTTCACCGCGTTGTCCCGCTTCCGGTGACTGTGAACTGGATCTGTTTGTGTAACTTGTCCATTACGGTCAAGGATACATAAAATGTGGCCCACCTGACTGAGTGGCAGTCTGACTGGATTGAATAAGTGTTCAGCTGGACTGTTCAGTTAGGGTAGCTATCCCCACTTCCCATAACCTTTAGGGTCGTCTCCAATCACCTCGTTGTGGCGTGGGACGATAAACCCTACTCAGTAACCCCGGCAACTGAACGGGCCAACCAACCAACCAACCTTCGCGGGACAGTCGCCAGTCAGCCCTGCCGCGAGTTCGCTGCACGCTACGATCTTCGCCGTCCACTCGGTCATTTGTACTGTTTCCGATAAAATGAACTCTCATGTCATAGCGATCTCTGTGTTTTGCCTCCCGGCCTGCATGCACTGGGCCTTTGACGCCTGGTTACATGGAGTTAGGTTTAATTTCAAATGCAAATGCTGACTGTGGCGAGACCCGTGACTGCTCAGTGATGTCAGCCCGGCCAGCAGCGCGTTGACGGGCCGTCCTCTAGTACTGGCTTTAAAAATAATAATAATAATAATACATACATACTTATAAGGCGCCTATACATGTAAATGACACAGACTCTAAGCGCCGTACATCATAACTACATACACCGCACAATAAACAGCTTTCATAAACATGCACAGACTCACGGGAACATTTAAACAACTCTCATATAACTCTCAACAAGCAGGCTGACATGGTGTGGAAGGGCAGGGTAGATCAGTTATCAGTTTTAAATAGGTGGGTTTTAAGACAGCGATGAAAATGAAAAAATGAAATGAAAATGAAACTTTATTTGTCAACGGTAAAGACATTGGTCCAGCAGTCCAGTTTTCATTCTTGCCGTTGGCAATGCTAAACACTCCACACACACACACACACACACACACACACACACACACACACACACACACACACACACACACACACACACACACACACACACACACTGACACTGTGTTGTATTTTACTCCTGCAATGTCGCTCTCTCGGTGCACTCGCAGAGAAGACACGGGATACAACAGGATACAACTCCAATACTTTGTTAGCAGAAGATACGCGGAGAACAAACTCATGGAAGAAGAACCCAGAACGCTGTGCAGGGCTGCTTATATACGGGTGTGTGTGTGTGTGTGTTTGGGAGTTTAACGTCCTTTTCCATCACATAAGGGTGATATCAAAGACGGGGCAACGAGAAAAAAGGCCAGCACAAATATCTGGCCCCAGCCGGCGGGATTCGAACTCACGACCAGAGCATTGAGAGTCCAACGCTCTACCATTCGGCCACCCGGCTCCCCTGCTTATATATACTAACAGGTCAGATCGAGAACATTCCGCAGCTTACTGGCAAGTACGGAATCTTTCCAAGGTTACGTAGTCTAGTGACGTTACTGCACTCGCATGTTCTGGAATGGTCCAGAAATTTCCATCGAAATGCAGTGGCTTTTTGCAATCTCTACAACACACTGTCTATCTACGTACGCATGCAGGGGCGCCGGAAACGGGGGGGGGGGGCAGCCCCCCCCCGTACCCGAGCGGGGGGGGGTATCTTTTAGCCCCCCCCCCCCGGAAAATCAGGTGACTATGGCAAGAGGGGGGGGGGGACAAAGCCATGGTCTTGCCCCCCTCCTTCCCCTACCCTTCTTCCTGCTCTCTCCCTCATCCCACCCAACAGACAACTCAGTTTAGCCGTTGCATGACTGACTTGCCTTTGCACATCCACCTTGCCTAAAAATACAACAGCAACAACACATAAACGGTAACTTTTCAAAAACAACAACCACCACCTCGATTTGCGTTTGTAAGAAAAAGCGCCTCAAGCCATCATTTCCTGTCCGTCTAAATCTGCTCATAATCACTTTCGCGGCCATTCGGCTATACTTTAGTTTTGAGCCGACCTTTTCCGTTCTCCCCCCCCCCCCTCTGAGATTCTGCTCCCCCCCCCCCTCCCCCCAACATCTTCCGGCGCCCCTGCCATGCAAGCATTATTCACTGAACAAACTTGTGTCAGTGGGCGGCCGGTGGTGGGGGAAGGGGGTGGTAGTCATGGGACTAATTGAATGACGAATTGATCTAACAATGTATCGTCCTACTGATGTGAATTGGCGACTCCACCCGGAAAGCCCCGAGGCCAGAGCCCCGCCCCTTTACTCTTTCCTGTATTGGCAAACGACGGTACGTCCAAGTCATTTTATGGGAAAAGGGGTTATTTTAAGATGAAAGAGATTGACGTAATGGTCTTTTTCTTCAAATGACGTCAATGGACTCACTGCTTTCTTTTCCCTGTTTCAGTCATATCAAACTACATGTGCTTCCCTCTCTGTAGTGTCTGGCAAAATGTTTGCCATGTGTTGTGCTCATTATGCCGCGGGACGCCATTGGCTTAACAATTTTGATTGACAGGAGTGGAGTCGCTAATTATTGTGTAACTGGGTTCGCGCGGTCTTGTGCCTGCAGCAGTTCTAAAGAGCAACGCGGAGGCATCGCAAAGTGAGATTTGACGTCACGATTGAAAACATGACGGAGGCCCTTCATGTCTACTGTGCAAGCGTGTACTCTTCGGTCGCATGACCTGTCGGACTCTGCAAAAACTCTACAAAGATATCTACCGCGCGATGAGCAGTATGCTGCCTTGTATATCAGGCTTTCCAGACGATGACACAACTGCTGATATCAACGTCATGATTTTGTCTGTTCTGATAAAGACAACGCACGCACAGCGACTGTTCTGAAAGTTGGCACACATACACACGATGGGACTGGAAAGATGCAAGGCCTCCAGGACAGCCTCTTTGAAGTCAGTGGAGTAGCTGATCCGAACATGATCCTGAATGTCACCGTACCTGAAACTGTGCAGAAGCAAGTGGAAGAGTGGCAGCGTGGGACGCGCACTCCGCAATACAACAAAACTGTACCACCTCCCCTGTTAGACCCTTCGGACTGTGTTTCCGGGTTTCGAGAGAGTTTGTCCTGCGTAAAAGACCCCGAAGATGCAGAATCGCTGGACATGGAACCGACGAAGACGAGATTCAATGCTGTGAAAGAAACCATCCGGATCAGTTCGATCTGGTGGACTTTTGTAGTGGTGGTGGTGGTGGTGGTAGTGGTGGTGGTGGTGGTAGTGGTGGGGGTTGTGATGGTGACGAGAAGCTCCACGAGGACGACCACCAAGCAACACCCGCCGGTAAGGACGATACGGTGCTGCTCTGTGAAGACGAGACTGTCCCTGATGAGGCTCTTCCAGACGGCACCCACGACCCCAGCAGTAGTATCCTACACCAGCTGTATAGTCTCCGGCGTCGCCGGCATCACCAGGCTCACCAGCAGCATCCACCTCCAGAAACCGTGTTCCACTGTCAGTGTACTGTCTCCGAGGCGGACTCTGCGTGCTGCTGTGGGGGTATAAGTCATCAGCAGCGGTTATCACCAGAATGTCACCAGCGACCAGCAACAGAAAGTCACCAGCGATCATCGACAGACAGTCAACAGAGGTTAGCGTTCTGTGACTCCAGCCGTAAGAGGACGAGGAGCTTGAGCGGGGCGAGAAAGAACGCTGGTATTATTCAGACGTGCTCCCAAAGTGTAGGGTATGTTGACACGAACAAGGACTGCGAGTCCATCGTGTTCCAAGAGACCTTGCTTTTTACGAAGAAGCTGAAAGAGGAGACTCCTCAGCCCACTGAAGAAACGTACCGCAAGGTCTCCGCTGGCGTCGCCAAACACCCAAGACATGTCTCCCACGGCGCCGGGGCCAGGCCGCAACGGCACGTTTCCTTCAAAGACACCAACCACAGAATGACTGACAGTGGGGATTTAGGCACGCGATTACCCAGCACAGGCCCTCCACATCCCCCTCGACACTATGACCCAGTTCGTGGTGCTCCCCGACACCACTACAGACCCTTCCGCATCCTGCCCACGGCGTCCTCAATACCGTACAGGACCAGCAGGCCCAGAACCAGTCTCGTTCGCACGGAGTGGCTGCAGTCCAGGTGCGCGGCTCAGCTAGAAGCCGAGGAAGCTGCCAACTGCCTCCAGAGAGAGGTAGCGCAAATGGAGAACCCAGCCTGGGCAGTGGCTAACCCTCCACGAACAACCGAAAGGCGACCACGGGTGCAGACCGGTTGCTCGCGGCCGGTGAGTCGGCCTCGCTCCCGCTCTGCAGATCCAAACGCCACCTGCAATCCCCCCTCCTCCATACCTTCGTGTTGCCTCTCAAAGGAGGAACGTGACGTCATATCAGGTTACCTGGGCAGCGTGTCAAACGGGTCTGTGGATGACATCACCAACCTTTCTGTGGAGGAGACTGTGGACTTTTTTCTCAACATGACGTCACCGATGAGCGGATCTGATTCGGAGGACAGCGCTGATTGGTCGCAGTACAAAGGTTTTTTGCACGTGCGGCGAGCCGCCCATGCGCGTTTCTCGATGTGACCTTCAAAACAGACGAGCAGTAATCAGAAATGTGTTGGTCCTTCTGAACGTTGTCGTGCTACGCCGTAATATTAGTAGCTGTTGTGAAACGCTGAGTGACAGTACTGACGACGCGGAAATTCGTACCGCCAAAGTGCCTCAAGGTAAAAATTCCAAGAAAGATGATAGCACTGGTTGCGCTTTGATGCATAACAAGGAACGCAGTTACTCAATGTCTTCTGTTTTGTCGTCAGTGTGTCGCAGCAGAACTTTGTTGTGAGTTTGTAGGGTAGCCGAGATAGCCGAATGGTAGAGCGTTGGACTTTCAATGCTCGGGTCGTGAGTTCGAATCCCGGCAAATATTTGTGCTGGCATTTTTCTGGTTGCTCCGTCGTTGATATCACCCATACGTGGTGGAAAAGGACGTTTAACTCCAAACACCCACCCACCCACCCACCCTTGTGAGTTGGCATCGTTCACAGGGGAAGAATGACCACGGGGAGTCACACAGGAGGGAGAAAACAATGGGGGGGGGGGGGGGTAGTTTCTGCACGTCGGAAGGCACTTTGTACAAAACCAGTCTTCGCTGTTTGGAAATTGCACTATATGTGGCAGTTCAAATAATCTGCACACAATGTTTGTTTAGTCACTATGACGTAAAACTATCCTAAAAAAAAAAGAAAAAAAAAGTGATACTAAGACCAAGTTCAGTCGAACGCCGCGTGCAATATTTCAAAAATTTCATCAATATTTTCCTCTTATTTTTGCAAGTTGCGACATTTTATTGTCGAAGAGGTCACAGTTCCATTTTAGTACGTGTGCGAATGTGCGTGAATGCGTGCGCGCGCGCGTGCTTGTGATATGCTCATAAAAGTCTTTTAAAAAAAAGAAAAAAAAGAAAAGAAAAGAAAAAGGTAGAAGAGATCAGTGGAGGAACAGGAAAGAAACAAGTTTCATTTTGTTTGTTGTTCAAAGAAAAAAAAATTGTCACCCAATGTCTTTCTCTTCTTTCTTTTTATGCCCCCCCCCCCCCCCCCGAGAAGTTTTTCGTAGACTGTGGGAGATGTTTGTTTGTAAATCATAATGTTTCAAATTCCTCCGAATGTTGTCATTCCATTAATCGAATCAATTTAAGGCAAAACATTGCTGGAACTGTTCACCGTGATTTTGTATTTAAACTTTGGAATAATGACCATCCTTTGTTGTCCGTCAAATGCAGTCAGTTTTACCAACACCAGGCTTTTGTATGGACTTACAGAAGTTGTAAATAAACACACTGCAGGAGTGTGTGTGTGTGTGTGTGTGTGTGCGTGTGTGTGCGTGTGTGTGCGTGTGTGTGTGTGTGCGTGTGTGTGTGTGTGTGTGTTGTGTGTGTGTGTGTGTGATTGATTGATTGATTGATCGAGCGATCGTGTGTGTGTGTGTGTGTGTGTGTGTGTGTGTGTGTGTGTGTGTGTGTGTGTGTGTGTGTGTGATTGATTGATTGATTGATTGATTGTGTGTGTGTGTGTGTGTGTTGTGTGTGTGTGTGTGTGTGTGTGTGTGTGTGTGTGTGTGTGTGTGTGTGTGTGTGTGTGTGTGTGTGTGTGTGTGTGTGAAAGAGCAGACATGGTTATGATACAGTGCTATGCAAAGACACTTTATTGTCCCACTGCGTTATTTTGCGGCACATACATTTGTACATTATGCCAAAAACAAACTTAATTGTTAAGGGAGCTAACTTGAACTGTAGTCGGGAAAAGAGCAGTCAGCGGTTCCCTCCCTTAGCTTCTCTCCTTGGGGTAGTTGTGGTGCATTTGCATTTGCAAGGCTCCACCGGATCGCGAAATTAATGAGAAAAGGTTCGGATGACAAACCGCCGAGAAAAGGATACACCAGACGTACAACACAGTGCACTACTTTTACATAGATTTGAACTGGCCTCTTCGAAAAGAACGAGGTACGTAGTGATCGACATCTTCAACCACACTCCCCCCCCCCCCCCCCCCCCCCCACAGTGCACAACTTTTACATAGATTTGAACTGGTCTCTTAGAAAAGAACGAGGTAGTGATTGACATCTTCACCCCCCCCTCTTCCACTCCCAAAACAACAACACCACCAACAATAAAACAAATAAAAACAAAACAAAACAAAAACAAACACACCACCACCACCACCAACAACAAAACAACAACAGCAAACCAAACCAAAAAGCAACATAAACAAAACAACATTAACAACAACAAAGCGAATAAAAACAAAACAAACAAAAAGCAAAGCAACAACAACAACAGCAAAACAAACCAAAAAAGCAACAACAAACAAAGCAACAACATAACTGTTGTATAATAAGTCATCGGTGGTGACCCTCTCCTGTAATCCAGGATGTGGAGTCCCCGAACACTCATGGGTAGCCATAACTACAACAGCAACAGCAACAACAACAACTGCAACAATAACAAACCAAAACATCAAAATCTGAAGAAACCAGCGTTTGATTTGTGTCTGCTCACAGCATGGGTCAGTCCGTCAATCACTTGTGTTCTGCAAAGGCCACTTCAGTTTACTTTTTGATACTGACTGTCACCACCTAACACATTATCTCAGAAAATGGTGTATTTTCTAGTGTCTAGAAAAGTGAACGTACAACGTGTTATTAGGGTCTTCAATAGAAATAGTATGCGTGTGTGTTTGTTTTTGGTGACCCTGATATTCAAAGTACATGTATAAAGCAGGGACCAAACGGCTTAAAGTCTCATTACGTACGACTGAACAGTATACAACAGCATGTGGAAACCTTGTCATCAAATACGTTGACCCTGTGCATCAGAATCAGTCACTTGGGTCACAGTATAGCATCTGAGACCATTGTGGCGACTCTGGCCGGGGTGTATAAGTTGTTGTAGAAGTGTACCGCGTACTGAGCAGACGACGTTATTTGGTTGCGGACTGAGGACCAGCTAGACGGCGCTGATTGGTTGCTATTTTTAGCAGCTTTTTCCAAGTCTTAAAAAAAAAATAAAAAAAAAATGGACCATAGGTTCTAAGAAAGTCGCATTACCGGCCCCCGTAGTGTAGTGGTTAGCACTTCTGACCACTGATGGACCGGGAGACCCGGGTTCGAGTCCCAGCCGAGGCAAGCGGGATTTTTTCCTACCTACGTCGGGTGTGCTATGGGCCCAGTGAGGAGGCTGTTGCCACACAGCCAAGATTCACCCACTTCGCGGGTGCGACTTTTGGGGTGCTTCCCTTGGTATGACACGTCTTATGATGTGGATGATTACACGGCCGGCACCGCAGGTGCCGTAGTTCCCGGGCCTGGTTAATGCCCGGATATTTAAATAATAATAATAATACATGGCTTTTATAGAGCGCCGTTCTCCAGCTTCAAGGACTCGCTGCGCTTAAAGCACACACACACACACACACACACACACACACACACACACACACACACACACACACACACACACACACACACACACACACACACACGCTATTTACATCCCCTCCGCTTACATACAATTTGGCAGTGCAACGAACTCATGATGCACACAGACACTGAGGCTTAACAGAGGTTTAGCTGTCAAAGGCTTGGCGGAAGAGATAGGTCTTCAGATGCGATTTAAACAGAGGCAGTGAGGTCTGAAGGCGGAGTTTATGACAGGAAGCGTGGAATGTGGTCCTGTCCCGCAGTCCCAAACCGCACGGACCTCCATAGCACCATCTTACCATCATCCTCATCTCCGTCCATCATCATGCATAATAAAAAGTGCCCCAGCTTCCGAGCCCTCCGTGGATTCCACCCATGACCTGGGAGGAATACCACTGGAACTGGCAAAGAGTTGGGGCAGCGAAAAAAAAAAAGTTAAAAAAAGTCGTATTTCACTAATATTCGAAGCCACAAAGTCACGAAAACGGTTTAAAATGGCCAAATGGAACATCCTTGTATCTGGAAAAACAGACTTTGAACTTTGAAAGCTTCAGTTTTCCATCTCAGCGGCGTTACGAACATAGAGGCCTTTAAGGAATATAGCAGACCATTATCAGCCTTTCCTGGCTGTCTCGAATTCCAGCCAATTTCTATTTGTGCGCGAGGAAATCTGACCTGCACGTCTCACGTTCCTGTCCGTGAACTGGGGTAAATTAGTGCACACACTGCCGGCGCTACACTGCAAGCAAATCAGCCCTGTTATGGTTGGTCTTAGATCTAGCGAAGACAGTTAAAGCTACGGTCAGACTTGGCGATTTTACTCGCCAGCAAGCGGTAAAAAACACTCCCAGCCAATGAAATCGGCTCGCCAGGGCAATTGACACGCCTCGCCGTCGGCTCGCTAGTGAATAAAACACGGTCGACGTTCCTGATTTTTCCTCGGCAGGCCAGTCAATCGCCGGTGGCCGCGCGTTATCGCTCTGTGTGTATTGTTCATTGTGTATTGCGCGGCCCGCTCACTGCACGCTCTTAGTCTTAGCGTGTGAACAGAAAAGCCGTTCGGTAAGCGTGCGAAGGCTCGCAGCGTCTGCCGTAGCCCTTAGTACACCCTGGGGTGGGGTGGGTGGGTGGGGGTGGGGGTGGGTGGGGGTATTACTGCCGCTGTTGATTGTTGAGTTTAGTCTGGCTGGGCACGTCCTTGACAACCGGCTCTTTGTTTGATCGCATCCTTTGATGTGGCCCCCTCGGCATGCAGCGCCTGTGGGACTACTGCACGGTGGATAAACACATGAATGCAGTGCGATGAGGAGTGGGGCCGAGGAAAAAAATCCGCTTGATTTGTGCGAGATGGGACCCGCCCGAGACAATTCCGTAATCAACATTAGTAGACCATGTTGCAAGACATGTTCAGTCGGATCAACCACACAAAAGAGGAGATCAAAAACTATTCACACAAACGGACTGACTCTGTGAAGTGAAGTATGTCGGTCGGGTCATATCTCGCGAAAATCAAACGGGCACCTTTAAGTTCGTCGGCCCATCCTACAGGCGCTGGTCATGTGTTTGTCCCCCGTGTCCTGATCGAGGGACAAGCTGCTGACTGCGTGCTGACTGACCCTCGGCCGGAGCGCCACCTAGGGGCTGTTAATAGGGGCCTGTATAAACTCGGCATATGCCGGCACACAAGGCCCAAAGAATCAGTTAGTATTAATATCCGTCTGCAGACAAAACCACTAACCATTCACACCTTTGTCAACCAAACTGTAATCAATATGGATCAGTAGTATACAAGCAATTCATTACAGCAGAGGGGAGGGGGCGGGGTTGTGGGGGGGGGGAGGGGGAGGGGGGGGAGCGTCACAACCCAAGAAGTGAGATCACAGCAGACCGAGTTGATTATGAACACGTCTTACCCAAGTGTAGCAATATGCAAAACAAGAATCACCTATTACACCTAAAATAACCATGGTGTAAACTAATTATCAAATTACCCCTGATTCAGTTCCTCCTTTTCTCCCCGTCCCTCCCTCAAAATCCTTCCTATCCCTTCGCCTTTTCAGTCTTATTTCCGTACTATCCTCTCCGGCCCTCCCCCTACCCACCAGACCACACCCCGCCCTCTCTATCCCCCTCCCCTCCACACACACACACACACACACACACACACACACACACACACACACACACACACACACACACACACACACTCTCTCTCTCTCACACACACACACACACACACACACACACACACACACACACACACACACACACACACTCACTCTCACACACACACACACACACACACACACACACACACACACACACACACACACACACACACTCACTCTCACACACACACACACACACACACACACACACACACACACACACACACACACACACACACACACTCACTCTCACACACACACACACACACACACACACACACACACACACACACACACACACACACACACCGTCCTTCCGCCACCATCCGTGTCCTTTCTTTTTCCGTTTCCCGGCTCAGACCACAAGGCGGTGTTGAGTCTGGGCTGAAAACAAAAACAAAACAAAACAAAAACGAAAGGTCGGCACCGACGGAAACATCACTTTATGCTTAGAACCCCAGACAAGGCTATACATACACTATAAAGTCTAAAGGGACTCACTCCGTCCTGCACCCACAGACCACACCACACCACACCACACCACACCAGCCCAAGTGGCGGAATCGCTGGCTTAGCAACCTGCGAACCGAAGATCGCAGAGTAAAGAACCACCGCCACCACCAATCCCACCATCGCCACACGGTCGGAGTGCAAGTCGCGTCAATCCGTGAGCCTGTGTGACTGACTGACTGACTGTTTGGAGCTGCGGGTATACAGCTGAAGGGTGGAAGAGCAGGGGCTCTTTCGCCGGTCCATCTTCACCATTCTTTCACTCTGCCGACTGATCTGTCAAGCCACAGCAAACTTTTTTTTTTTTGTATGTGTGATACACTCTCTCAGCACTCACCCATTCACTCCATCAGTCAAACATCGACCACGCCGGAGTTCAGTTCTTTGTGGAGAGATAGTGGCGCCAGAGTGGTCGACACGTATGGTGCGTGACGGGACGCAGAAGGATGGAGGTTCGAATCCTAGCAGAGGCGAGGCTGTGGTGGGTAAGGGTGGTGCTTGTGTTATGTGTGGGTGTCCTTGGGCTACCAGGAGCCGTGACGGTGACAGAGGAGGCGAAGGTACGGGCAGATCGGAGCAGACAATTTTTGCAGCAGCGAACAGGTGGGTGTCATGAGCAGTTACTTGGGATGTTCCTATCTCAGTGTTCGTTTCAGCTGTTGGTTCTTTTATGGTCGCTCAGTACAGTTTCACGTCAGTTTTGAATCTGTTACTCCAAATTAGATTATGGGAATAATTATTTTCGACAAAAAAAGGCATTTTCATTTTCTGTGAACTCTCTTCACTGAAGCGTGATCCTCAGTCAATGAAATTGTTTTGATTTTCCCACTCAGTGTTCAACCGTAGTCCTTAGTCCGCCATGGAGTTAACCTCTACCTGTTGTTAAAATCCGCCACATTTTTCAGTGTCTTTGTTGGTGGTGCGGCAGACGAAATATGGACTGGAATGGTTTGGTTTCAGCCCTTTTCAAGTTTTATAAGGTGCACTGACATTGGAAGTCATTTCCAGAGGCCTTAAACGCGCCAGTTCCATCTTTGTTAAGCCAACATAATTATGTTTTGGAACAGCAGTTTCGCTCGTGAGTGCGCCTGTACGCTCGAAATACTCTAAACGATTAGCACAGCACTTGATGCGACACAGTGTTGTTTACACTTTGCGCGAGCGGTCCGGTCGGACATTCAAATTTTACGACTGTTGCTACACCGACGCGGCTGTCACTGACCAGGTGTCTAAGTGTTGTGATACCACGCAAACAGCTCAGAACTGACGATCTGTGAGCATAAACATGGTAGCATTAGCCCATTTCAACGTGTTGGCGATTACTTGTTCATTTATTTATTTATTTATTTTCACATTGGAGAACAAAGTAAACCTTGAAAGACTTCTGCATTTTCTAGATCCGTCCCGGCTCTCCACTGAAGATATTTTACACTGCTTGTAAACTGAGAAGTAGAATTCTGGGTATTGTGTGTATATAGTGTTTTGTGTACAGGGCCGGGACACGTAGTGAGATCCACAAAGAAACAACACTACAAACCACATACCGATTTATAAAGTCTGGAGACAACTGAATTTGTCAGTGAGTCGCACCCTTCCCCTACCCTTGAGTCATAGACAGACAGACAGACAGACAGACAGACACACACACACACAGACACAGACACAGACACACACACGCGTGCACGCACGCACGCACGCACGCACGCACCCGGTATCATGCTGATATTCGATTAAAAAGGAAAAAGAAAAAAGAAAAAAAGGAATGCTCAAGTAACAGCAGGCAAGCGATTTTTTTTCACTTACCAACCACACACACCGCGAGACAGCTAAGTAAAACGAACAAAACAAAAACCCCCAAAACCGCAGCTGTACTTCTACTGGGCCAAGGCTGGCCAAACCTGGCTCCAGAGGCAAAAACCGCTCGCTAGCGGAATTATCACTATCATGTGATGCGAAGGCAAACGAAGAGCATGTAATATTATTTTCCCTGTTGGCATGCGATCTTTAGTGTGCCAGTGCTCTACATCTGTGAATTGCACCCCGTCTCACAGACTGTCTGTCTGTCTGTCTGGTCCTAGTCACACAGTGTGTGAGACTGTGAAAAGGGGGCAGTGCAGGCACAGGGCTAACGGCGAAGAAACAGGACGAGCGACTGACTGAGCCAGGAATATAGGCCAACGGCCTTCACCAGGCGGGCTGGTATTGTTAAGACGTTTGTCAGACACCCAAACAAACAAACATTTATAAATACATACATACCAACGTGACAAGCACATGTACAGTACACGCTCGCGCACTTCTGCTTGTGATTTCTGGCGCTGTGGAACTGCAGCCGCGATAGCGCAGTCTGTGCCACTGCCGCGCTTGGAGGTCAAGAACACATTGAAATGCACGAAGCCTCAAAATGCCTATATATATTCCCCATAAGCCTCAGGCATCATAGTCGCCCCTAAAAATGCTTCAATCTAGAAACAAAAATTGCCATGCACAGACCATTCAAGAGCACGTACCTGAGAGGAGCTAAAAAAAATTGAATAACTCCTTTCCGCTGAGGTCTCACTGGAGTAATGATAGTGTATTTTCTGTTTAGACCAGAAAGCCACTTCACTCAGGTCCACTCGTCACCTTTGCCTCTCCTGTGCGCAGAAAGTCCCAGCTTAGCTTGCCCCCTCTTGCCACCCTCCTGGCAGGCACCTTGCCCTACCACATACAAAGATCACGAAAATCACGCTTTCTCGTGACAACAAGATCACTACAAGCTAGCACACTCGCAAACTAGGGTACTGCAAACAAGCACTGCCCGTGACTGACTCCACGCTCAATTTTTGTCCTTACACCTCAGTCAGTGCAGCGGTTTTCGCTCTCGGCAAGGGTGGGTGGGTGTTTGAGGGTTTAACGTCCTTTTCCACCTCATAAGGGTCAACGAGATAAAGGCCACCACAAATATTTAGGCCCCAGACGGGATTCATTCAAACTCACTACCCGAGAGCTGAAAGTCAGACGCTCTATCGCGGCTCCCACTGATGTATCCAGTCTCGGCTGACAATAAGAAAACCAAAACTGACGTCACAACGTTAACTACTGGTATCATCGATTGCATAACCATAAATCGACGCATGACCTTCAATGGATACTTTTTTTTTTTAAACAGACATACATACTTACATACATACATGTACGTACAGACATATAGACATAAACATATTTGCTTACATGCTTAACATGCATACCGCATGCTGGAACACGATATAACTGTAATTCACATGGTTATCGACAGGCATACATGCAGGATTATATATAGTGGACAGAATGTCAGCGAGCTTGTCCTTGAATTTTCATAGGTCTAGATTCTGTGGTAGCAAAAGGTAGGCAGGAGTTGTAGCTTTGTAATATGTATACATGTATGAGAAACGTTAAGTATACAGGATCCCTCCTACTAGTCACTCAAGCATATTCACATAACACATCCATTTTTTTTTCACAGAATTAATGTAATCTAAATTTATGCACGCTGTGTACTTTTCTACACTTCATTGGATACTAATGCAGCCATTCCAGGTCACTACCTGAGTAACCGGTGATGCGTTTGGTAACACTGACTCCATTTCCCGACTCAAAGACAGGGGCGTAGGAACCACGGGGGCCCTGGGGGCCCAGGCCCCCGTTCGATTTTTGGAAGGGGGGCCCGAATATATTTGGGCCCCCCTTGCTTTTGATAAGAGGAGAGGGCCTCCCCCCTCCCTGCTCTGCTGTCACAGGACACAATCCTTGGCAGTCAACACACACACACACACACACACACACACACACACACACACACACACACACACACACACACACACCCTTCTTCACCCCGGCCGTATGGCTCACCCGACTTAGTGGGCCCCCCTTCCTCTCAGCATCTTCCTACGCGCCTCAAAGATACTCGATTTTTGCTGAACTGACCGCCCCTCATTTTTGTTTGTTTGATTTTGTCGATTTTCTGTTGGGAAACCGGGGTGGCCGAAGGGTAGATCGTTGGACTTCCAATGCTCAGATCGTGAGTTCGATTCCTGGCTGGGGCCAAATATTTGTGCCGGCCTTTTTTTTTTCTCGTTGCCCCATCTTTGATATCACCCATACGTGGTGGAAAAGGACGTTAAACTCCCAAACACCCACCCTTGCCGATTCTGTGAATTTGAAAAGGTTACTTGTGTGACTAAACAGCAGATGTGCAACAGAACACTAGTGACCCCCCCCCCCCCCAACTCCTCCTTTTCCACCGAACTCTATTTTATATACCTCAGTTTGTTAAAAAAAAAATCTGCCTTCGAGATTAAAAAAAAAAACACCCAAAAACTTTGATCTAAAAGTATCAAAACTTTGGACCGGAAAAATTCTGCCGGAGACGTGATAGATTGCTTTCATCCAGCCAGACAGAGATTTTTCTTCTCATCGTTTGTGTGAGCATGTCTAGACGAATATTGATAACGGAAATTGCTGTGGTCGACATTTCCTGTGTTGGCTTCGCTTGGGATTGTCCGTGTTTTGGTGCTTTCAGGCAACAGCTTTGATGCTTACGCCGGCATTCGCCGTTGGTGGGTTGGTTGGTTGGCTGGTGTTTGTTTGGGTGGCTTTTCCTCCCACAAGGGTGGGTGGGTGTGGGTGGGTGTTTGGGAGTTTAACGTCCTTTTTTTTCACCACGAGAGGGTGATATCAAAGACGGAGCAACGAGAAAAAGGCCAGTACAACAGAATGTTTGGCCCCCAGCTTGGATTCAAACTCACGACCCGGGCATTGAGAGTCCAACGCCTCTCCCACAAAAGACGGGGTAGCGAGCAAAAAGCTAGCACATTAATTTTACTCCTGTTTCGTTCCCAGGCGAAATGCGAACTCACTGCACGAGTCTACTAGGTCGTTCGGGAACTTTAGAAGCAATTTGTTCAGTTTGTTTCGTTGCGTCCCGGTTCGTTAAAATTTTATGGCTGTAAATGGCCTGATTGTTTTGATTGATTGTGGTCTACGTAAGAAGGATATGGTATGGTATGGTATGGTATGGTAGACTTCTCGGCGCACATACCCATCTCTTCTGAAATGCTCATGGCGTCGCAGGGCTGGAGGGCGAAGCAGTGAAAGCCTGCTGCCGCTAAGCGTTACTTCATGTGCAAACCTTCACCCTGCTATTCACTCTGGTGCGTGCGACAGTATTTCTGTTTTCCACGCCACCGGCCACAGCCTACTCTTCATCGAAAGATGGACGTGGGATTTTCAGCGTGCACATTTGATATTTGTGCGTGCGTGTGTACACGAGGGCGGGACAGGCCCCGTAAACAAGCCTACACGTGATTTTGACCTGGATATGGAAAGGAAAAATCCATCCAAATTCCTGCCCACCAGGGATTCAAACCGGGCGGCTCAGGATCCGAAGTCGGATACCTTAACCACTAGACCAAACCCCCTTTGTCAATATATCACAGTGGTTACAGTAATACTAGTCTCATCGTTGTAATTCTATCGTTCCACTCACAAAACACAAGCGCGGGAAGTGAAACGAAACGAGAACGAGGTCATGTACGCTGGTCACCTCAGTTTGAGTAACTACTGATAATAATTACTGTGTATTGCATAGGTGCCTTACCCAATATCTTGAACTGGCTCAAAGCGGCGCGAACTGAACCCAACACGCACGCTCACGTGAATCACACGCACTCTCTCACACGACACTGGACACGAACACATTACATTCACTTGGTGCGAAGGGTCAGCTCAGCTATTTAAGTTTCGAAATTTAGAATTGTATTTATGACACTCGCCTAGCCAAGCAGCCAAAGTCACACGCCAGGAACAACTTGTCCTTAAGGGCCAAAAGCCATAGGACGTAAAGCAAGCTAATGATGATGAATGATTGTATTTATTTACAAATTTTGTGGGCTGACACTTTCCAAAGCAGAGGGGGGAGGAAGCCGGAGTACCCGGGAGAGAACCCCCGACGATCGGCCCGAATGAACGGTGTCACCTACGATAAGGAAAAATTCTTTGTCCCGAGTGGGACTCGAGCCTGACCACTCGCATTGGTGACGAGGTCTTAACCAGTAGACCACCGACCGCCCCGAGTTGGATTTTCGGGCTGAGTTGTGGACTGAACCGTCTCGTCCGCTCTCACTGCTGTGCTCGTAAACGAAACGGAAAGGTGCCACGAGTGCATACTACACAAGCACGTGCACTTAACCTAACGCACGTGCTGCAGACGGTCGCAGAGACAAATGCCCTATTGAGAGGCACTTCCGACAGCCGTTTGATCTTTGCCTTTCTCCTCTGTCTGAGGGAACGAGGAATTTCCGGCTTGTTTGGGCTAATATGATTATTTTTGCGGATACGTACACCTCTCACGGGCCAGGCGGAAAGAACTGAAACAGTGTGGTCCATGTTTCAGGGGTGGGTGGGTGGGTGGGTGGCTGGCTGGCTGGGTGTTTGGGAGTTTCACGTCCTTTTCCCACCACGTATGGGTGATGTCAAAGACGGGGCAATGAGCAAGTGGGTGGGTGGGTGGGTGGGTGGGTGTTTGGGAGTTTATCGTCCTTTACCATCACTTAAGACAGACAGACAGACAGACAGACATAAGGGTGATATCAAAGACGGGACAACGAGAAAAACTTGAGGCCAGCACAAATATTTGGCCCCAACCGGGATTCGAACTACGCTCTACCATTCGGCCACCCCGGCTTCCCGAGGGTGGGGGAGTGGGGGGGGGGGTGGATGGGGGAGGGGGTGGGTGAGGGGTGGGGTGGGGGGTGGGGGATGGGGAGGGGGTGGGTGAGGGTGTGGGGGGTGGGGATAGGGGTGGGTATAAGCAAAAAGCTAGCTCATATCTATATTATGTAGCAAAGATGTCCCAAAATGAGATCAAAATGAATTCCAAGGAACACAGTAACATCGTAGCAAGTTTTGAACTACACGGCGATATATGCTTGTAGAAGACTGAAACTGTGGCTTTGCCGGGATAACCGATGCTAATTTGTTCGCCTTCATAAGCTGGCGCCGCGGAAGCATAACGAGACATTGCATCATCATTACGTCCTTAACGACTTGCTCGTGTTTGTGCAAGTGACCCTTGACTTCCTGTTATGACTGTACATCATACGGAACTTGTACAGTAACTGCTTTTTTGAAAGGAAGTCTCTTAAGCGTGGTAATCATTCTGTTCTGGAATCATAGCGAGGATAGCTTTCGCGACGGAAGAAGAGCCAGACTGAGACCACGGCGTGTACTCTAAATAAGTCCCCCCCCCCCCCCCCGGTGTTACTCCACTTCAAAAGTTTTTTTTTCGGTGATTGCTCTCCCGTAAAGCCGTATGTTTGAAATATTAACATGCACACGTATCTGAGGCGGTCGGTGGTCTAGTGGTTAAGAGACTTGTCACCAATGCGAGAGGTCGAGGGTTTCGAGTCTCACTCGGGGCAAAGAATTTTTCCTTCTCGTATGTGGCACCGTACATTCGGGCCGATCGTCGGGGGTTCTCTCCGGGTACTCCGGCTGCCTCCTCTTTTGCTTTGGAAATGTTCAGCCCACCAAATTTGAAAAAAAACAAAAAACAAAAAAACCCAAAAAACAAACCAAAACAAATGCAATTCTAAAGTCCGAAATGTAAATAGCTGAGCTGACCCTTCGCTCCACGTGATTGTAATGTGTTTATGTCCAGTGTGATACTAGCTGATGTGCCTTGCATCGCTCGAGCTGATGATGTGATATTTGTTGTTGATCTCCTTGTTCGGCTGAACGTGGCGAAAAAAGGACGTGAACGTGAAACTCCGATTTTCCGAGATGTTTTCCCTCCAGATTGTTTTTGGCGTACCCCTGAGTACAGCTAGCTAGGCTAGTAAGTGTTTTCTGGTCTCCTTGTTTGGCGATACGTGGTGGAACATGACGTTAAATTCCCATTTGTCGAGATTCCCGAGTCTCCCTCGGTACAGCCACCAATTTTGATCGAGATGGGAGAACTCTGACTTTTATTTTCTGGTTTCCCTGTTTGACGATATCGGGGCGAAGAATTTTTCCTTCTCGTATGTGGCACCGTTCATTCGGGCCGATCGTCGGGGATTCTCTCCGGGTACTCCGGCTTCCTCCCCCTCTGCTTTGGAAATGATTTGAAAAATAAATACAATTCTAAATTCCTAAATTCAGATAGCTGAGCTGACCCTTCACACCACGTGATTGTAATGTGTTTATGTCCAGTGTGTGAGAGAATGCGTGTGATTCACGTGAGCGTGCGTGTTGGGTTCAGTTCGCGGGGCTTTGAGCCGATTCATGAAATTGGGTAAAGCGCCTATACAATACTCATTATTATTATTAAAATTACTCATTCTCATAAGAAACGTTTCTTGTGTTTTGCAGACGAACTATTATCGCAGATAACGGAGTACGAGACTGTGATACCTCAGCTGGTGGACCATCAAGGAAATTTCATCAGTTATGACGTCAGACACAACAGTGTACTACGTCATCAAAGTATACGTAGAGACCAAAAACATGGCCGTTCAAAAAGAAGGGCCAATAACTCTCGTGGCGTCTACCTCGACGGGGCGGATCAGTTAGGGAGAAACAGTGTCTTTTACAAACTCCGTGCTAACGGGAGGGAATTCCACTTCAACTTGACGTTAAACACGGAGCTCTTGGCGAACGATTTTATGGTGGAGTTTTGGGGCAACAACGGAAGTGTGCGTCGCAGCAAGGAATTATGGGACTGCCACTACTCTGGCTTCAGCACTGGACCGCCCCATTCCAACGCTGCTCTCAGTAACTGTTTTGGGTTGGTAAGTTAGCAATGCTATAACGAGAGTGCTATGACTGAGTGAATGGTTTCACGAGAGGTATATACTTAGAGCACGAATAAACTAATGAGCAAAAGTAGGAGTGAATGAGGACTCTCTCTCTTAGTTGGGTTTAACGTCCCACACCACAAGATGTGAATGGAGACGGCCCTATTGGGAAGGTTATGGGGGGAGGACGGCTACCCTAACTGAACAGTCCAGCTGAACAATATTTAATCCAGTCAGACTGCCTTGTGTGTGTGTGTGTGTGTGTTGTGTGTGTGTGTGTGTGTGTGTGTGTGTGTGTGAGAGAGAGAGAAGAGAGAGAGAGACGGAGGATGAGAGAGAGAGAGAGAGGAGACGAGAAGAGGAGAGAGAGAGAGAGAGAGAGAACTATATTTTACAACGGAGTTGATTGGACATGCATGAACTGGCAGTATTGAATCAGCCGTTGCAAACAACTAAACTTAAAATGAATATAAGAGAGAGAGAGAGAGAGAGAGAGAGAGAGAGAGAGAGAGAGAGAGAGAGAGAGAGAGATGATGATGATGATGATGAAACTTTTTTAATTCAGGATAGAGCATTTAGGCATTGCTGCCTATCTTACATGCTGTCCTGCTATTCTACATTAAAGGGTACCGAGAGAGAGAGAGAGAGAGAGAGTTGCCCGGATGTTTTAGGCGCGGTGCATGATGAAAAGAAGCAAGCGTGCCAGGATTCCCTATCAACAGTTTTTAAGTTCGTATCGTGTCAACATAACCCCAAGCGCTCGTAATTTCCCTGTAGTATCACGTCTTGGCTCGTGCAGATTCATTAACACACATGTATGTGGGAAATATAAAGATATACGTCCACTGCTCGGCGCAGAAATTTCGCTGAGTTTGCGTAATATCACGTGCACCACGGGAGCTGATTTCACGGATTTGACCTAGCGGTTAAGGCGTCCGCTGCGGACCCGGACGCACGGGTTCGACTGAATCCGTCAGTGGTGGGCAGGACTACGGTTGGGTTTTTCCTTGTCCATTCGAGTCAAAATTCGCGTGCAGACTCCTTTACGGTGAGTGTCTTGCCTTCGTGTCTTAATAATAATAATAATAATAATGTTTGGATTGGAGACGCTTTTCCCAGTTGCTTGGCCCAAAGCGCCGCGAACTGAACCCAACACGCACGCTCACATGAATCACACGCATTCTCACACATAGAACATCAACACAATAGTGTTGATGTGGCGCGAAGGGTCAGCTCAGCTATCGGAATTTAAAAAAAAAATTGTGTGCTGAAAATATCCAAGGCAGAGGTGGAGGAAACCGGAGTACCCGGTGAGAATGCAGAGGGATCGGACAAAATGAACGGTACACAACTACGCATGAATGTCGAGATAGATAATGCAGTGAGGAGACGAAGATGGGTTGAAAGGCAAATGCAACTACAAGATCACCTCGTGGTTGATGCCAGGTGGTAAGGGCTACGTCAGACGCTGCCAACCTGTGGAGCCTTCGCACACTTTTCTGTTCACACCCTAAGAGCGTGCAGTGAGCGGACTTCGCCGCCGGCCTGGCGGCGCTGGACAATACACACAGAGCGAAAGCGAGGGTCAGGGGCGATTGACCGACGAGGCGAGGAACAAATAGGAGCGTGTTCTATTCATAGACGAGCCGACGGCAGGGCGCGTCAGTGCCCCCTGGCTAGCCGATTTGTCTGGCTGGGAGTGCATGTTACCCGGCGCTGGCTGGCGAGCAACATTGCCACGTCTGGCGTAGCTTTAACTAGCAAAGCACACCGTGACATATGCAAAGGTGAACACCACCACTGCTTATACCTAGACAAAAGTCCCTAGACACCTGTTCTGAGGGCACCGCTAGTATTGTTGTACAGCTCTCCTTTAACGAGAGGGGGAGCCGGGGTGGCCGAATGGTAGAGCGTTTGACTTCTAATGCTCGGGTCGTGAGTTCGATCCCGGCTGTGGCCAAATATTTGTGCTGGCTTTTTCATATCGTTGCCCCGTCTTTGATATCACCCTATGTGGAGGAAAAGGACGTTAAACCCCAAACACCCACCCCACCCTTTAACGAGAGCGCGACTCTCCTTCGTTTGAAGTTCCCCCGCCGCCAAATTGTTCTGCACCTGTTTTTCATTGGCTGCCGATCGCGAATGCAGGTCACGTATGTGGGTCGAAAGCAGGCCCGCACTGCCGACAAGCACGGATCGGCAGCGCGAGATATTCAAGACATATGAAGTGCGCGGCGGAAAATGTTTGGGTCATAATCTGAACAAGGTGCCCGCCCCTACCTGCTGTTTGAAGAATAAACACAACGGACAGAGCGAAAAGGAGCCCAGAGGCGGATCCATGGCCGTGATGTCGGAGAAAGAAGGTCAGTCAAGATGGGGCGGCTTCACTGCAGTTCAGTTCCGTTCGCCGGCTGCAGTTAGTTTAAACATAGTTTTATTTTCACTGATTTTGTACAACAAAAAGATATTCAAATGGAGGCAAAAGGCCGAAAGCCTGTGTGCGGCCTCCACCTAAGTCAAATGTACATTATCCTAACTTATCAATGTATTCCATTTGCACCAAGAAACTCATTTATTGCCCGAAATATTAATGCTTGTAACTTTGAACCGACACCGGCTACGTGCGAGCGCGACCCCGCCTCCTCCATCTTGACGATGGGTGGACCGGTGGGTGTTAGGGAGTTTAACATCCTTTTCCACCACCATGCTTAAGCGTGATATCAAAGACGGGGCAACAAGAACAAGGCCAGCACAAATATTTTGCCCCAGCCGGGTAATTCATCTTAAAATCAGATAGCCAGTCACTTCGCTGTAGTTGAAGGCGGTAGGCGCTTGGTTAGTTCAATCCATTTAAAATCATTATTCCCCAATCTCCCCCGTATCCGCCGCTAGACTGAAACATCGGGCTGCTGGGACCCTGTTCGACCGGAAATCACGTGACGCAACCACTCGCAGCGCCCCCCTCCGGCACTGCGCGAATTATAACAATGTATTTTGTCAGAGTTATATGATATGACTCAGTCGTCTGCGGTTATTGTGTTCTTCGGGGTAGCTTCTGGTGTTTCTTAGTTCAAGCAGGCGCACAGGCCAACGCGGCAGTTCAGGCGCACACATTTGAGACAGACCGGCATATGTTTGGTCTTATGGTGCAGAGAGACCGGGAAAATTATGGAATCGCTGTGTCGCAGGAAGCCCTTCTTTGCATAGAAAACAAATGAAATGTGCATTTTCGCACGTACGTACTTGCCTGTGTATCGAGATGATGTGCAGTGTATTACATTGTGGAAGAGGGATGGGGGGGGGGGGGTGTTCATGACCATTTGAAAACCTCCCTCACCTATGACAGAGAAAGGTGGGGGGGGGGGGGGTTCATGACCAGTTGAAACCTCCCTCACCTATGAGATAAGCAGAATCTCTGTATCAAATAATTATGGTGCCTTGATCCTTTGGAACACACTGCTAAAGTCACCCACAATTCCCAGTTCAGCGTTGCTATTTGAATTCTGTATTACACGGAGCGTCTGTTCATGTTTATCTAGTAGGTCATCGTCATCATCATCATCATCACCACCATCGATAGTATACCGATACCGATTATATATCGATAGAAGATGTTACTGCTGTCATCGTCAGTAGCGCCGGTCGGTTAGTGAGCTCAAGTTGTGTGAGAGTGTGTGTCAGTATAGGAGCTAAACCGAAAAATCCACCTCAGCCTTGAGGTAGCCCTAACCTGTGCTGTACACGAAAAAGCACGAGAGTATTTTCGGTTTAGTCCCAGGACTCGCTATGTGTGTGTGACTGGGTGGTAACTCTCATGGTGTCCCTCTTGCCCTCTCCGGAGCGTGGGCCGCCTTTTAGATGGTTTTCCTGAATGAATAAACGGCTGCTTGTTTTGAAAGATATGCTGGACAGGAGCCTCTCCAACCGCAGCTGACTTGCCCGTCATGACCTCAGCTCTGCTGAAACATAAGGGACTGAGCTGAACTTTCTGACAATGCTTCTTCCTGTTCTCTCCTGCATCAACAAGTGTTTACGAATCAAGTGACGTCCACCCTTCCAGACAAGGCCAAAACGGCGCTATACCATCAAATAGTAAAAAGGCCTAATCGCTTATCAAATCCATACCCCTTGAGCCTATTTCACCAAACGACGGTATAGCGGTAGGAGAGACTAAACCGTCAGGAAAGAACGAACAGGCTGACACGGCATCACAACCACCATTGAATACAACGTCGGTACATCCATTTCCACCGAGAACCTCCTGCGGTTCCTGACAAGATAACCCTCCAGTACGGAGCCACGCGAGGAAAGTGCGTTCGCCCTGGCAACAAAAGGTTCCCAACCGATATGTGCGCTGACTGCGCCCACAATTTGATAAATTACTCGGCTCCATTCAGAAGAACCTTGAGCAGTCCGCTTCCTGATGGATCGGACAGCTAGAGCTGACGGAAGGGAGATTACCCCACGCCGACAGAGCTGGAGATAGAACGGTCTGATAATCCGCCATTATGGCCCCGCGGGCACATTAAGCGCCCTCTGCATGACCGTTAAAACGCCCTGAACGACCAACTGAAGACTGTGTTCGCGGCGGGTTGCGGGTGTAAGTGTGCCGCGTGCGATGCCCCAGATAATGTTAGACCTTCACCCCACCCATTCTGTAGTTGTATAGTTTGTACCAACACTGAAAGCGCCCTCTGCATGACCGTTAAAACGCCATGAACGACCAGCTGAAGACTGTGTTCACGGCGGGTTCCCGGTGTAAGTGTGCCGCGTGCGATGCCCCAGATAATCTTAGACCTTCACCTCATCCAGTCTGTAGTTGTATAGTTTGTACCAACACTGTTTAGTTTTACCAGTAGGTTTCATTTGAATGCAAGCGACTAAACTGGGTGTAATTCCGAGAAGTCAAATGAATTAACTTAACTCAATTCCTACTAAGTACGTTTGGGGTTGTGCACCACTGGCCTCACTTAAAAAAAACCCCAAACAAATCATAATTAATTTATGTCTGGATGGATTTAAATCTGGCTTAGTGAGAGTGTTGCACTTTGATTATACTCGTGTTTGCTGCAGTAAAAGCCGTCATGGACCCGTTATCGTGCCTGGTTTTCGCATACAGGGCCAAAACCGAAAAAGAGTCAGAAACTGGGAAGCTCGTGCGTGGTACGGAATGTGTTAATGTTTATCGTCTTTGACAATTCAGTAAACCACAGCAGACTAAACTGTTGCGGCCATACTCGACCCAGTAGCACATTATGTTTGCGCAGCCGACTTGTTTCAGCTTCTTAGCCCCGACTGTCTGGAACTCCTTGCCGCTGTCACTGCCTCTGTTTAAATCGCATCTGAAGACATTTCTCTTCCGCCGGGCCTTTGATAGTTAAACCTCTGTTAAGTCTGTCTGTGTGCATCATGAGTTCGTTGCACTGCCAAAATGTATGTATGCCGAGGGGATGTGTGTGTGTGTGTGTGTGTGTGTGTGTGTGTGTGTGTGTGTGTGTGTGTGTGCTTTAAGCGCAGCGAGTCCTTGCAAGTTGGAGAACAGCGCTCTATAAGAGCTATGTATTATTATTATTATTCGTACGGCCATCAAACTGCTGTACTGCATTCAGGGCTCTACTATTCTCTAACACTATTTCGAGCGTACAGGCGCAGCCACAAACACACCTGTTCCATAAACAAAAGTCATCTTGTACTGCAGCCGAGTAATCTGAAAAATCATTTCTCATGATGGCGCCTTTAATTCTTGAAAGACCGTGCAAAAATCCCAGTTTTATTTGAAATCTTCAGATCACTCGGAGCCACTTCAAGCCACAATTATGCAACGGTCTCGGGCCTAGCGGGGAAGGCCCACGCCTTGCGTAATAGTGGCTTGAAGTGGCTCCTACTGGTGTGCAGTGGCTTGTCAGTTCTTTTTAACAAGCCTTATCATATCAGTAGCGGGTAGGGGTTGTTAGGCTTGGGCTCCTAAGAGTTAATGTTGGAACTGTTCTACTCCGAGCCCTCGCTTCCAACGCGACCAGACTTGTGTAACCCGTGGCCATGAACGCAATGGCCGGACTAGGGTGTTCAGCCTCTCCTCCATAAACCCTTCAGTGAAAATGGCCCCGCCGCCAACTACCTACTCAGCACACGCAAAGCCAGCAGACGCAGCAGATCCCGTTAATTTGTGGCGAGCCGGCTGTTGTGGTCGAAGACAATTAGAGCAGCCCGCCTTGTATGATAACGCTAATGAACCCCCAGCGCGCGAACTCCCTTCATCCGGGCACTGGGGCCCTAAATCACGTGAGGTCTTCATCATTTCCTTTCCGGACACGCTATGCTGGTTTGGCGCGCTTCCATCTCGTCTGTTTCTTTCTTTTCTTTCGTTGTCTTTTGCGCAGTCGCAGTCTTTGACGGCTGCTGGTTTCCAAGCAAGTCCTGTGCTGTTGTTGCTAAGTCGAACGTTTTAGAACTGTGAGAGTTGTTCCGGCACTGTTCATTTCAGTTCAGTTCGAGAAGGTACCAGTCACCGCGGCTCCGGAAAGACCGGCCGTACGCACTCCATCACATCCCTAAATAATCTGCCCTGTGTCGTCTTTGATATTGTTCCAGTGTTGTTTTTTTTTTGTTTTTTTTTGTTAGTGTCTCTCCCCCATTTGTTTCTACTGAACCTAGCCACATGAAGGGGAAACTTTTTATCAATACTTTACCAAGAAGGAACACTGACCTTGACCACTGGCTGTGACCTTGACCTTGAATGTAGCGACTCGGTTGTTGATCATGACACTTTGTCTCATCAAGGTCTATCAACCTGGATTATTCGATTGAAATCGGTCGATTTTTTTTGGAGGGGAGGGGGGTGGGTGGGGGGGGAGGGAGGGGGGAGAGAGGGGGGAGGGGGGGAGATATTGCAGTCACAAGTATGTGTCGGATAGACACACAGACACACAGAGCTGAAAGTAAGAACCCACTACAACTTTCCGCCTTCACTTAGGCATTTAAAACGAAATCATTTACAGAGGGAGTCCTCGACTTAGGAGATAAAATCTGAATTAAGAGATAAGATTGTGAGAGAAAAATGAAAACTGGAATCCAATGGCAATGCAAATAAATTGAAGCTAGCTAAAAGGAATAATTGAAAGCCAGATAAAAACGCCCAAACGGTTTTCGGCTATCTGTTCGTAGTTGCATCCTTGCTTTCCTAGCTATCAATTTTTTTTCTGTCCTAACTCTTTGCCAGCTCCAGCGGTTTTGCTACCAGGTTAGGGGGGGGGGGACCTCCACGGAGGTGTCAGAAGCTGGGGCAATTTTTGATCATGCTTGATACTGAGGATAGGTGTGTAGGTGGATGTTTGAGGGATTAACGTCCTTTTCCACCAAATTTGGGTTATATGAAAGACGTGGCAACGAGAAAAAGAAAAAGAAAAAGTCCAGAACAAATAATATTATTTGGTCCAAGCCGGAAATCGAACTCACGGCCCAAGCATTGAAACTCCAACACTCTACCACTCGGCTATCCCCTGATGCCGAGGATGCCGATGATGGTACGATGATATGCTACGGAGGTCCACGTGGTTCAGGACTGCGTGACAGGGTCGCATTCCGCGTTTCAACCATGCCCGACAACTACTATATGAAACTGCGGTGTCTGCCACCAGTTTTTTTCCCCCCAGTATCTTTTCCCTGGCAATTTCGAATTAGCTTCCCAACTTGAGGGACGTCTTTCTACTCCGGCGGATGTATTTCGTTTGAAGCCGTTGATTGTAGAGGATGGAGACGAAGCCAGTGTATTTTAAGAACAGGCAAATGACCTTTGAGAATACGTAGAGGGTAGGTGGGTGGTAGGTGTTTAGGAGTTTAACGTCCTTTTCCACCACATACGGGTGATAACTGACAAAGACGGGGCAGCGAGAAAAATATTTGGCCCCAGCCGGGAATCGAACTCACGACCCGAGCATTGAAAGTCC